>JBAMNC010000538.1:0-382500 GCA_037902135.1 Cetoscarus ocellatus
TTCTAATGTTGCAGATGATTTGGGGAAAACAGCAAAAAATGCTCCAGGAAAATCAAACAAGTGAATGAAAATGAAGTCCAAATGACACTGTGTTGAATCTTTAATTGGTCAACTGACTGCACAGTGAGATTGAACTGCTACCTTTCTCATGGTAACAGTTGTTGGGCTTCTTTTGGTTTGACAAAGATCCTGTTTTTGTATTGATGTAAAATTGTGACTCTCATTTCTCTAGAAGCTGTGTCCATATTATTCAGAATTAAATTTAATCACATTTTCTAAACTGAATGTTAGCCATTGTATCAGAAATGGTAACATTTTGAAGAGTTGACCCTTTGTTGGCTCTCTAACCAGTTGATTGACCAGCCAATCAGAATCAGATAACCTCTCCTTAAAGCAGTGGCAGAGTCTATTGTTGTGCTCTGTGGTAAAATAATTGTCTAGATTTTGTTACTTCAACACTGAAAATAAAGAAAACCTACTCACACTCAAAGGTAAGAGAAAGATTTTAGTAATGACAATATTTGGTGTTCTAAAAATATTAAGCCAAAATAATAATGCATTTTGTTTGTATGAACCGATGGTAATTGACATCACAAAGGTCATCCACCAGTTATATTTTTCATAATTTTTCAAATTTCTTCATACACACTAGTTCTGTCTCTATTCACACACTGAGTGATCTAGTTGATTAGATATACACTGCTTCAAAAAATAACTAGACCACCACCCAATGCAAGGTTGATTATTATAAAGTAACAGCATTTCTTAATTACCCAAAACATTTTGTATGTTTCTGTAATGATTAACACACCAGTATGTGGAAGCTCTTTACCCAAAATGATACTTTTAATGTTAAATATGATTATTTTTGTAATTCATGAATTTACTGTATCTTATTCCATTTCTTGATTAAGATGCCAAATTATAGTTATTTTCTTGCATTGCTGAACAGAAAAAGTAGTTTCAGTGGTTGAATGTCATGCTTGATTAATCCCTGACTTCTCAAAAAAGCCCAGAAAGTTTTTGAAAGATTTCTAAAATATTTATGTTTTTTTATTTTTATGACCAGTGGTTTTACTTAATTTGGTAAGCACAGTAAATAGAAGTTAGTCAAAAGGAGGACAGGGTCAGTTTCTAAGGAGGACAGGGCTTGACAAAAAAATCACTTCCTGGAAAGGGCAGGACTTGACAAAGGGTCCATTTTACACATATCTTTTAGAAATACTTTGAAATCTGCTCACCCTTTTCTGTTATTTTGTCTTCATTCTCTCACTGAGGCCAAATTTGTAATAGAGTTAAATCAATATGACATTAATATGCCCTTCAAACTGCATGGCATTTCAATTGTTTTAAATGAGAGGGAGCCTTGGGAATAGAGATAAGAGGTCAGTGCAATACAGTCATGTTATCTCATAGGCAAATGATGTGATTATCTTGTGTTTTGTTTTAATTTGGCTCGCAGACAAGGTTTTGTGCTCTTTATGCAGATTATATATTTATCTAAAATGCACTTTTAGCATTTATAGACAGAAATGAAGGCCTGGAAGGGTGGAAAAATCCAAGAGTTTTTTAGGTGACGGGTGAAGTAGGTCCATCTAGATAAGATGTGACCGAGGATAAGAGGCATTTGCTTTGTCTGAGATTCACAGCTCCATCTCTTATCCTCATTTTTTTCCCAATTCATTTGTCTTCTGACTCATTTCATCTCTTCCCCTCCTGTAACTAATCAGGTGTAAAGCACAAGTTTGGGCAGAAACCGGATGCCACTGGTGTTTCAAACATCCCTCACACCTCCTGACTTCTGTTTCTGCTGGGATGTGAGAAGTAGAGGGAAAGAGGGGAACAGATATGAAGGCTTTCAGCTTGTCTTCAAGGCTTATCGCAGCCTTTGATCTGTATTGGTTTATTTGGGTGTATATCAATCAGCCTGCACGAGCCTTCTCCGCCTCTTCCGGTCGTGACTTCCTGTCCCAGATTAGTCCTCCATCCTGCCCACCTTGGTGGCTCACGATGCGAACGGCACTTCAGGATCACAGGTCAGAGGGCGAGGGGTCAAGCAAAGAGCGTTGTAACGATGTCCAGACTTAGGGCAACTGACCGCTGCTCTGTGTGTGTGTAGGTGGTTAAATGGTTGAAAGGAAACTGTCCATCAATAGGAAATCTGAAAACAATTTGACTGCATTAGGGCATTTAAAGCGTCTCCACTGATTTCCCCATTGGCCACTCGTCAGTGCCACACATACACACACACAGTTTATAGTAAGGAGGAGGAGGAGGAGCACACAGAAGGCCTTTCACAATTATGCATTCACTTGTCTGTTGGCTTCTTCATTTACACATTTGTTTATTCATTTATTCATTTGCTATTGACTTGGTTTTGATCCAGCTGTCATCTGCCTACAAACAGATGAACTGTGACTTTAGTTTGCAAATGTGACTGTGTGCATGTATATGCACTTTATGGTTGACTGGATATCTGACTTTTGCACTTCAGTGCAAGTGCAAAAGAAAAACTTTGTCAAAGGAATTATTTTTGGATGGTAGAGGTAAATAGAACAGAACAGCTTTGTATTGAATTAAGTAAGATTGAATAAGACAGAATAGGATGTGAAAGGATGGGATAGGACAGGATAGGACCAACTTGGATATGATAGAATGTGACAGGGATACCACAGTACTGGAAAAATGTTATAGGAGATAATAGTTTGGGATAGAATGGAATCAGACAGGACAGAGCAGGATAGGAATAAGATAGGGATTGGATCGAAAAGGGAGAAAAGGACAAGCATGGACTTGGGTAGGCTAATATAGAACAGGGCTAGGAAAGGATAGGACAGGACAAAATAGGGTAGGATTAAATAGGACAGAATAATATAGGAGAAGACTGGATTAGAATGTGATGGGATGGGAATGGATATGTAAAGGTAGGCTAGGACAGGCTAGGATATGGAAGAATAAGAGCAGGATAGCATAATGAAGGAAAGAAAGTGGTAGGAGAGACGAGGCTTGTTCGGTTATACCAGTACTAAATTGGTACCAGGGTACTGAGACATTTAAAACAGTACATACAGCGCTTGTATGAGACCGGTACTCTTTATTTTTTATTTGAATGTCGCCACATGACGTCACCGCATTGTAATTTGAGCCGAGGCGAGCGAGCTGGAGCAAGCAGGCGAGCGAGTGAGCGAGCAGCGTGGAGCAGCAAACAGAGCTGGAGTCTGGCGACAGAGAGACATAAAGGAGAGGAGAGTGGCGGTAATGCCCTGTTGTAAAGGTGGTCAACCACCCTTAAACTCCTCAAGGAAGAAGAGAGAAAGAGAGAGAGACAGGAGCAAGGAGAGAATAGCAGCTGCTGCAACCTTCACAACTCCACAACTCGTAGATAAACCAGGTGCGCCAAGTGTTATATGGAATTACTTCGGCTTTAAAACAAATGAGCACGGTGAAGCCATTAACACCAAAGCAACACTTTGCAAATAGTGTTACAAAACATGTCTGGCCAAGGGGGGAAACACTTCCAACTTGATAAAACACTTGAAGGACAAGCACCCAGACTGCATAAGAAGTTCAGAGAATGACGGTAATAACTTGTGTACCCATGAAAAAAAGGCACATTCAGTGCTAAAAGCAAGCAACGCCAGCCTATTTCACTCTCCACTAAAGTAGCTCTGGAAAAAAATTAAAGCTGCATTGCAATTAGCTACCACTTTCTTTGGTTTAAATAGCCTATTTATATTATTTTATTTTATATTACTATATTATATTACAGTTATATTCTCACAGTGATTTTTAAACTTTTTGGTCCCCCAATTTTTTTTTTTCCAGAGCTGATAATGCGCACACGCATGAGCGCAATAAGAAAATGTATGTGTTTTAAATCTTATTTTATTTTATTTTTATTTTTATCTTATTTGTTTTTAAAATTGTGTTGGCTGTGCATTAGAAAAGGCTTTCTTTGTGGTAATTTATTGTATTTACTAATGCAATGTGTTCTCTTTTTATTTGGAAAAGTATTGAAAAGTATCAAAAAGTATCGAAATACCTGTTGATACCAGTATAGATAACAAAATGTTGGTATCGTGACAACACTAGGAGAGATTAGTTTGGAATAGCATGGAATAGGACAGGATGTGAAAGGCTAGGACAGGAATAAGATAGGATAGGATGCAAAAAGGAGAACACCACATGGACTAGGGTAGAGAGGACTAGGATGGAATATGATGTATAGGATAGGATAGGATAGGAAAATAAAAATAAATCCAATTAACAGAGGATTAGACTGGATATCCTGGAATAGGATAGGGTGGGATGACTGATATCTTAAAAGAGCTGAAGCCCACCAATTTGATTGATTTTTATGTAAAATAGATAGATGAAAGGGGATGGGTTAAAAAATGGGTAGACTCCTATCCATGTTAGAAGTGTTGGCAGGTATGGTAGTTTGGAATATGGGGTTAACTGAGGCTGAGATGTAGGGACCCAATGTGATGTGCATTTTGGGGCCCAGAAATCCTGTCAATGCCTCTGGTTATGACATTTAAAGAGCCAGCGGCATATTTCATGTGTGACTCAGTGCCTTGTCTGTTTGTTTGCAGTGTGTAAAATGTGTAGGTACACTCATCCAATATTTTCCCTTTTTCGTATATGAATATATTCCTCTGTGTATGGTCCGTGTTTTCGCATCTCCACCCATGTTTAGCATAAGCTCATGACTCAACCGTTCCACTTTTACCACCGGGACAGTTTGTCAGCTCCTGCGCTCCACAAATGAGTCCTTTTCAGCAAATCTCTCCAAACCCATGCCCTCAGCTGGCTGCAGCGGTTCCCATAAAGGAGCCTGCCGATGCCTCCTTTAATTGTAGCATGTAATCTGACTTAAACACAAGGCTGATAATAGCGCTGTCTCTGTGGAGGTTAGGCTGAGAAAGGCCCCCAGTTCCTTCCAGCTCTCTTATTATCCCCTCAGCCCGAGCCACAAGGAACCGATGGGCCGATGCACTCGTTTCAAGCCGTGCCAGTTACTCTGTGACTCATCTAAGGTTAAGAAACATTTGAGGAGAATGGAGCCCCTGTTTTGGTGTGTCAGCGTGCTGCTTGTGGTTCCCTGACAGATTGCCGTGAGACATTGAAGGCGAATCTGCCTCCGTGCAGTGTGAGTATGGAAAGTACACACGCCTTCACCTCAAGTTATGCAGCTTGACCAAACTCCCTGGGAGCTGCTGTGACTGCATATTTGAGGTGAGTGGATGTAAAAAGAAAGTTTCAGTCTGAGCAATTCTTAAGGCAGATACGACATTTTTAATGTCACTGTAGTGCTTAATGTTTCCCAAATAAATCAACATTTTACCCTCTAATTCAAATTGGAAAAATACAAAATATGAGTAATCACATCACATATCCTATCATTTGATGTATTACAGGAAAAAGTCAGAAGGTTTTTGTTACATATTACTTTGGCACTGCTTACTTTTGAGAGGGTTTTTAGTTAAATATAGTCATGAATGCACCTTCTATTCAGGGCTCCTTTGTGAAATGGTGGTTCAATTGACCAGTAAAAACCAGATGACAAAAATGAGAAATCTTGATCCTTCCAATCATTTTCATGTAACTTTTCAACCTAACCTTTCCTGATGTGTTACTACATACAGCATAAAACAAAACAACCAAAAAAAAAAGATTTTCTGTAGTAGAATCAAGGTGTAAATTGATTTTACAGTAAGGGGGGAAAAAATCAACTACTTGCAGACTCTGCTGCATTCATGTGCCCAATGTTCAATCTGCACTACAGATATGTTCCTTTATCAATGCAGCACAGATAAAGCATTCAGTATAAAAATAAAAAAAGCTATGAAAACTAAAAATTTCAAGGTTACCATCTGCACGGTAATATGAAGTAAAAACCGTCTGACTTTTTTCCTGTAATACATCAAATGATAGGATATGTGATGTGATACGGCAGCATGAATTGGGCTTGAGCTTCAGTTCAGTGTATCAAAAATTGCAACAACCAGGTTTTGGTGTGATGCTTGCCGTCTTATGCTTGTATTAGTATTAATATAGTGTCTGCATTAAGATTGCCTCAGTGGGATTTTATAATGTCAGTCTGGTAAATGTAAAATGATTTGTAATCATGTTGGTTGAAGGAAACATCAGATCAGGGTGTCAAACAAGTCAAGAGAAGCAAGAAAAACCCTGAAATGCTACTTTTTTTACACCAAGGTTTTCATTCCAGAGGTTAACATTCAGGTCCAACATTAAACAATTGGTAGCCATGACAGTCTTTTCAAAATCTGCTTAAATTTGTATAGTCTGTGCCTCTTGTATCCAGTTTGTGCACAGTGCCAGTTCTAAGTAACTTAGTTAAAAAGAAGCCCCTTAATGGTTGCAATGCTGTCATTTGTTAGAAATTGTTTGCTATGTGCCTATAGATCGGTGCCATGTGCTTAAATACCCAGCAGAATGCATCAGGGAATATTCAGCACAAACGGTCCTAATCAATAGACTTGTTTAATGCTAATCATCTGCGACCCCCCCCTTTTATTGATCCTCAGTCCTTAGAATCAGAACTAGACCAGCTGTAGGTAGGATTATATACGTGCACATGCATTCACACATATTCATCCAGACGCCCACAGATCCAGCTTGTTTGATGATGGTAGGAGGAGCCCTTGTACATATTGATCCTTCAGCCTCTGAAGGACAAGGTCGTTGGGTCATCTGTCACGGAGGTGGAGGCGACGGTGACACACGCACACTTCAAACAGAACTGACGAAGCATGCAGGGAGCGGACAGAGTCTGTTAATGAGGGTCAGGAGGGAGTGTAGGTTGTGGTTAGGGCAGAGCTAACATTGTTAAGCTGCATTTGATCATGTTGGTTGAGGTATGAAGGTTTCAGGAGATAACGGGACTACAAAGGCAGCTTGTGCCATCAGCAGGTTACAGGGGATTTCCTCACCTTTTACCCACTTATCAGACGTCATCATCTGGTTTGAACTCGACAAATGATTAGACTGCAGAAACCATCGGGACTAAATTTGTAGACATAATGCTAACAGTGTCAACTATGACCAAGACTCCCAAGGGCCAATGAGGAGTAGATGCTGATGTTTAAGAAAACCTGCAGTTCCTGGATTGGCCACTTGGGGCTTCCTGCCAAAGAATCCCACGTTAAAATGCCAAACATCATTGAAATAGGTAAACAGGTTTACTACCTGGTTAAACAATAGATTTGTTATGTATTAAGAGGTCCTCAAAAATTATATATAACCTTAAATCCCAAGAAATATAGCAGGGATCTCCACAGATCATGACAGGCATTGTCAAAAGTGTCATCTCTCACTTTATTTCTGTCAGTCCAAGGTCCACCTTTTAGTCACACTGCTTCTGAACCAAAAACCATGATTCAGGGCTCTCTAAAAGTTGCACCGCAACAGGAGGGCCAAAATGTGCTGTTTCCTCTATTATCACTATCCTAAAGTAAGTCTGTTTGGGATGAAAGATGATGTTTCCAAATTTGTTTATTTGTTGATCCAAATAAGTTTGACCCCCCCTGCTCTTCTCCCGTAGGCCTTTGGTTCCTTATTCTGGTTCTATGAAGACCTGGACTCTAATCTACACTTTGCTACTCTACTCAGACTTGTTTCTTATTCATGGTGAGTGCTAGAAGAAAATGTGAAGTCTGTGGTGTAATAACTGCAGATATGTGCTGGTTTGTGCATAGATAAAGGAACTAGGAGAAAGTTCTGTGCTTTAACTTCATATTCCTGTCATATCAGCACATCAGCTGGAGGTCTGGGAGCTGAAATAAGAGAGCGCCTCAACTTGAGTCTGCTAGTGAATGTAAAGTATGCCGCTGACACAGCCTGAGAAGTATTCCTGCTATGCTTTATTCTGTTTCCGCACCGCTACATCCTCACTTTGACATTTGGCTGTGATAAGAGGAAAGCCTTGAATCCCACACATATCCACTGTGGATCCGACCGCTGCAGAACACTCTGAAACTCCCACACCCTGCCATACAGTAGTACTGCTGCGCAGGCCTCGGACAATGCTTGGATTCACGCCGTATGCATGAGACCTATTCACACTTCCTATCGCCAGCATCTGCAATGCTAATGACTGAGCGAGTGACTGTGTTTCACTCTGGCAGAGAGGTTGTGTTTTCTCTATGCAGCTCTGTCCCCTCACTTTTTTTCTTTTTGCTTCAGCACAAACTTCTTTCTCTCTCCATCCTTCTTGCGTAGGCGGAACATCTGAGTCCTCATCAAAGCTCCAGACGTCAAAAAGAAGCCATGCAGCTCAGCTGTGCACAGACTGTGGCACAATCCTCGTAGTAAATGTCATTTAAAAGATTGTTTACAACATTTCTATGAGGTTGCTCTGTAAGATGACCATTGTGCAGGCACAAGTAGTTCAGAGTAGCAGCCTTAGGTTTGTCAAATTTACTTTCTAGGTTGTGCAACATTTTTTGGTCAGGTTTAGATGCAGCGCTACTATTAAAAAATCAGTACTTCACTAGTGGTGTAACTATAGAAGGGGTTCCCAGGTTTTAGAGAAAATGGCCAGTGGCTAAAATCTGATTGGATATGAAAAAATGAATTGCAATGAATTACAATATGAGGCAATAGTATCTGATAAAATATGATACACACAACACCATACAAATTAATAATAAAAAAACCTCTTACGAGGTATTTCCAACATTGCCAGGCGAGTTATTCTCAAAAATGTGAGAAACTGCCCTTTCTGGCACTATTAACAAATCCTTGAAAATATCCCTGGATCCACATCCAGATTCTGATCACCACCAAATCATATCAGTTTTCCCTCGAGCCATGAGACCAACATTTCCTGAAAATGTCATCAAAATCTGTTGAGAACTTATTGAGTTATCAGTAAAAATGTGGATTGCAATATTTTGCAATGTTTACAAATCCTTAAAAAATGCCATGATCAGCAATTTAGATTCAGATCACTACCAAAAAATTATCACGTCATTGTTGTGCCATGAACAAGATTTCCTGAAAATTAAATCACAATCCATGTATAACATAAAAATAATTGAGTTATAAGTTAAATTGTGGAAAACTGCCCTATTTTACATGGTTAACAAATCCTTTCCAAATTGATCTGCATCCTAATTTTGATCACCTCCAAAACTGAATCACTTCTTTCTTGTGCAGTGACCAACATTCCCTGAAAATGAAATCATTATCGTCAAGAATGAATTGAGTTATTAGTAAAATGTGGAATACTGCCCTATCTTGTGATCATAACAGTCTTTAAAAAGCCCTTGTTGAGCTACATCCTGGGCCTGAGCCCAGATCCACCATGTCCCTTCCCCAGGCCCCCAGGCCCCCTCACCCTCCTCACAATAAGAACCCGTTCACACAGACTCAAGAGAATCCAGACAGTACAAGAACCCAACATAAAATGAGATCATGTATATAATATTCTCTGATACAAATCTGTTATAAAATGATGCAATAATAATTAATAATTCCCATTGTTCTGTTGAAGAGGCTAGAGGGTATAGAGTGTTACGATAACTTATTTATAACTTGGTCTAATTAAACACTAATATGCTGAAACTTTTAACGCAAGTTTTGTTCATATAATATCGCTAGCAATATTCCTTGTTACCCAGACCATTATTATTTAATATATTTAGCAATTTTATGTATTATTAAATTAACAAGAGACTTGATGGAATTGAGCTAATCCTTTAAGACTTGAGACATGACTTGGACTTGCAGCTTGTGATTTGTGCCCGTCTCTGCTTTAAGTGCATGTAATTTGTGCACTGTGTCATGCTCTCCTGTGCTTCTCCAAAGCCACACTGCACTATTAATTGACACATATTACATTCTTAGGGAACCAGTGCCAACACCTCTGTATGTAACAGTGATGGAACTTTATTGTGGTGCTTTTTTTTTTACATTGCATGAATGCACTGTGAGATGTGCTTTACTCTGTGAATATGTGTCTGTCTGCCCTCCATCAACCATCTCCATCTCACCTCAGACTTACACACACTGCTCACACTGAGAGCTTTCTTAAGACTTTGTTGTATCAGTGTCAGTCTTTACTTTCCTCCCTCAACAACTGCCGGCCAGGCAGTGAGGACTGCTGGCTGCGCAGGACCATGCCGGAGGTGACTTCCTGTTCAACAGCTGGGCCCTTGTTCAACCCCGGCGCGGCTCTATCTGCGATAATCTCCCATGAGTCTTTCCACATGGGCAGAGAGGCCGCTGTGTCGCACCACTATTTTTCTTGCCCTCCAACAAAGAAGAAAAGGTGATTGTGTTAAGACCTCTCAGACCCGGCTTGGGGTCCAAATGTGTTTGTGTAGCATGTGTGTGTGTGTGCGGGCTGTGAATCATTTGGCTACCAGGATGAATGCATGAATCAGCCTTTTCAGTAAGTATGTGAAGCGCTGGCTGGCTGAGGTGTTCAGATTGGGAGCGTTCAGCTGTCACCAGCTGACCTCACCACAGACGCACTTTGTGCTCCAGAGGAAACAGAGCTTCTCTCTGTCCCAGCCCCCTCTGTGTAACACTCACACCTCAGTTGGTTATCCTTAGATAATCTCAAGCAAGTTAAATGTTTTAAAGAGACAACTTCCATCTTTTTAAAGCCTTTTTTTCACATCATAGCCTCTTTTTCCCCTCTTGGTGTGACCTTTGGCTCATTTTGAGCCCTGAGGCGCCCCTGGGCACAGGAACTGACCTGCACAGAGGTCGCCTGAGGTCACACAAGTCGGCCTGGGATAGCGTGTGCGCTGATAGGACTTTGATGGCTTATTAGGGAATGTAATGGTGGGTGAAATAGTGGGAGTCCCAGGCTCCACCGCCCGCTGGGAAGGTGACTAGACGAACCTGTTATTACAGGGATCACAGAGGAAGAGAGAGGAGGCTTTTCATGATAATTAAAAGTAAGCAGCTGGGTTTGTTTTTATCTGAAACATATTAAGATTTATCCTAGGCTTCTGCTGGGAGGATGTTCTTAGTTCAATTGTCGTTTTCAAAGCTGAGCGCTTCAGTTTCACCATACGATTTATCAGCCAAATTCCGCTACAAGAATGACTTTTAATCTGAGCCACTCTTTGAGGTTCAGGAAATCTAATCCTTCCTCGGCCCCTGACGAGAAGACACATGCAGCCAAAGCGAGGGATGCTGTTGGTTTCACACAGCGCTATTCTGAACTTCTCCTCCAACTGAAAAGCAGATGACACACGTGCAGCTATGATTGGAGCGGACAGCTGTGTGCAGGATGTACAGAGGCCTTTGATTGGCCTTGGCAGCTGCCCATGACTGGCTTAGTTTTAGTGCTTGCTAAGTGTGTGTGTGGTGTATGTGTGTGTGTGCATTATCAGTGAGGTCACCACTTTACCATACAGCACTAATGCTTCTGAGCTGATGTTTATCCCACTAATCAAGTTAAGGTTCAGACCGTTGTGGCCAGTTTTCCTCTTTTAGAGTTTAAACCTGCATTTGTGCATCCAGTTGACTTGTTAATGCAGTTTCCAGTGTGACAGGAAAGATCTGATATTCTTAAATGCCTCTCAGCTAGCAATGTTAGATTTCTGCGAGAATGTATACTCTATGTAAACAATGGGCTGTCCCTGCCACCACTGCAAATTTTGGGATTTTTTTCACACTGAATAAAAGGAAGGCTTCATGGCCAAATCAGCTCAAACTGAAGGAATCCCCACAGTCAAAAGATCTGTTTGAGGCAGCTTAATCAATCTATGCAGATGTTCCAGACTGACTACAGCTTCAGTGGGATTTGACCCCAGAAGTACCATTAACCAATAGTAAGCAAAATTCCCAAATTATGCTAACCTTTGAGGGGATAGAGGGCATGGGAGTCCAGTGTGAAGTAAGCTTTTGTTGCTTGTTTTTGGTCAACCTTCAGACCTCCAGATTACCATTTGCATTATCCAAGTCATTTAGAAAGTGGATCTAGCTGTCCATCATGATAGATAGATATGTAGATAGATATATACTTTTACTCTTTTTTAGATATATACTGGTACTGTATTTTACATCATTGGAAAGCCTGATTAATCACCTTTACAAAAGAGTTTGAACAGCACACCTTGAAACCCCAGTCTGTTCTAAAGTCTTTGACAAGAGGAGACCTGGCAGATATAGTATAACTACTTTGTGTCTTATCATTGTGCTCAGTCTTGCCATGGCGTTTGACCTGTGACATGAAACTGTCTCCCACGAACTTTCTTGCTGGCATAGTTTGGCAATTTCTCACCTATCTACAAGCCTCCTAAGCTGCGTTTTCACCGAGCAGTGTGGTTCAGTTTGGCTCAGAACAGCATACATTTACCCATGACATCCCACTTTTTGGCACTTCCCTTAAAGGGGTGCAGAGCACACCAAACCTACCCTTAAAGTTGGAAGCAGTCTGTTGATTGGTCACAAAAATCATCAATTCTTATGCAGCAGAAGCAACACAATAAAACACATACTTCACCATGTTCATATAAGCCATGGATTAAAGTGATTTGTTAACTGCTGTTGCTGTAAAGAATATCCATAAGAAACAGTGGAATATGGAGAACTGGAGTGCTGGAAGTCCTCCATTGTTGCTCTTTTTTTACAATCATATACTTCAGACCGCTGCATTGTATTGCCCAGCGTTGGAATAGTTTGTGTGACAGTCACTTCCCAACTCACATCCCTGCCCTCAAGTGAAGGTACAGCTGGCCGTGGAAATGCGAATTGCTCTGCAGATGATGTTCAAATATATCTGCCAATAAAAACAAACCAACAAGCCTCTGTTCAGGCTCTCTTAAACTGTCTCAGTGATATCTGTTCTTGGATGGAAATTCATTTTCTGCCTATGAACAAAAAGAAAACTGAGATCATTTTCTTTGGTCAACAAAACCTTTTAGATGGACATGACAACGCCATTGGCACACTTAATTCATATTGCCATGGTTTTGCAAAGAACCTTAGTGTCATTTTGGACAGTGATCTTAAACCTGACAAAACAGATACAATCCACAGTACGAAACTTACGGTTACTGGCAATAGTTAAAACCTATCTCCCAAAAAAACATTTGAGAGGGATATTCACTGCTTTGTCACGTCACATCTAGACTACTGCATGGTCTTAGCCAGTCAGCTCTGCGCCCTCTGCAGGTTTGCCCACCTGCTGACTTGTGAGACCTCATTACTCCTGTCCTTGCCTCATTGGACTGGCTGCCTGTTAATTTTAGAGTACATTTTAAAGTTTATTAATTGTTTTTAAGTGTCTAAATGGTCTGGCTACATCTTATCTATCTGAGTTATTGAAGCCTCACATGACTACCAGGGCACTCAGGTCGTCAAACCAGCTGCTCCTGGCAGTGCCTCGGTCCAGGCTCTCCACTCGTGGGGACAGAGCCTTCGCAGTCACAGCCCCAAAACTGTGAAACAGCCTACCTCTCCAGGTTAGAGCTGCACAGTCCACTGAGCACTTTAAAACTCTGCTAAAAACCCATCTTTTTTTAATCTGTAAAATTATTTTTACTTAATCCAACCCCATTCAACCCTGCATGAAGTGCTGAACAGAAACTGGTTACTTATGGCGTATCACTACAATGATTTTACTTTTCTGAATAACTGAGAATGTCAGGGCTTACAGTTTGTAAAGCAGTAAAAAAAACAGCAACTTATTAAAGTAATGCTTAGTTACTTACTTATTTTCCTAGTTCCCCTAGTTGTGCTTCTATCAAGATGAGGTGAATGCACATCAACTGATAAAAAGTTCAACACAGCATTGAGGGAAAGAATAAATTGTATTTTCAACACTTTTAATATTTACTTAAAGTTAGTGTCCATGCATGCATACTAATGAATGTCACTGAAAATTATGCTCACAGATGATAAAACAGGCTGTCCAGTGTGTTTTGTGTATGCAACAGAGAACAGAGCCAAGGATTACTGTAGGGAAAAGTGCTTCAAGCCCATGATTATTTAATGTAAACAGGTCTTTCATAAACGTAAACCTGCCTGATCCTGTCAGCTTTCATCAGAAATTTTAAATGAGGTTTTGCTTTTATGTTCATACAGAAGTATCTGACTTGTCTTTTTGATATTTTCTTGTGCTCTGGATTCGATGTGAAAAATAAACATTTAAATTTGGACCAAACAATTAAACTGTAAATAGCAACATGCCAGCCAACCGGCACACACTGATTGAAGACAGTGAGACTTGACACTCTCATTGTTTTGATCTATGTAATGCCCAATACACACCCATGTATAATCCATCATTCTTGCACCCTGTGCCTGGCTTTGCGCTGAGAATTGACATCATTAAAGTAGGATATTTTTCACTTATACACCCTAAACTGCTAATCTGACTCACTAGATGGACTGTTCAGTACATTTCACTTGTCCATCTAGGAAAGGGCTCATAGCAAGTGTTTGGGAAGGGCAGAACCGTTCAACAGCATATCCAGCAGGTGATTGAACAATGGGTCTGTCTGTCACATGCATCACGGGCCAATCAGATATTGAAGTGGGTGGGCGCTACTGCCACAGTTTAAAGGACAGAATGTGAACCACTTTGTATAACAAATTCTTGGCAAAACATGTCGGAAGTGGAGTGAAAATGTCTTTTTTATGGAGAACTTTTCAGTGTTATTTGTTTTTATGTGCCAAAGAAATGCATTCAAGATCTGATGAGACTGCTTTAAGACAGAATAAGAATATAGGACCCAGTGTGTTCCAGTGAATTTCTGTATCTTTCCAATGTACACATTTTTCATGTATTTCTCAGTATTACATGAAGTTATATGTTATTATGTTGACTAGAGTGACAATCATCTTTCTTTTCAGCTGAATGTCTGGCAGCTACCTATTTCAGCCACTTTCGGGCTTCACCTGTTACACATGGTCAAACAAATTTACTTTTTTTATGGTGATGGCACTACAGCAGAAGCCATGTTGTGTAACCAACCAGTTGTCCAGAACAGCACAGCAGAACCATTAAAAAGCGCAGAGGGAATGTGAGAAATCTGAACAGAAGGGACCCTGAGAATGCAGCACATGCGCACACACAACACTCATTCATGGAGGACTTCTGGAAGACGAATTCTAAACAGCACACCAGAAAGTCCACAGCACCCATCTTCCCTCCCTCTGTGGTTTGCTCTGAGCTCTACCAACAGCTGAAGCGATTACATAATCATGCTCTTTCTGAGGGCCGTGCCACCACCGGGGAGGGAGGGGTGCCACCATAGAGGCCCTGCCGCCGCAGATGGCGGTCCTGCCTGCCCGCACCTGTGAATCATTTGGGCCCAAATTGTTTATTTGGCTTTTCTTAAGTGCTACCAGTGTTTCCTCTGTGAGTTTGTGTCCCCTCTGGAATATCAGAAAAAAATCACCCACCCCTCAACAACTGCATGTCCCTTAGGGCGATACACAACTTTGGCATGACCACCAACAAAATAGGGCCAAATTAACCCACAGGACACCCTCCATTTTCAACCCCCACAACCCCTCTTTCCTCAGGCTGTCCACTTCCAGAAATACACAGGCACTTAACACAAATAAAGGAGTAATTCAAACAAGAAGGAAGCGCAGAGCAGAGCTGTTATTTCTTTATGTTTGTTGGTTTTTTATCCTTTTGAAGGGAAAATCTCTCTGCCTGCAATTCTAAATTTATATGTGTTTGTTGTTGCCAATGCAAGGAGGTGGCTGCTATCTATTAAGTTTAAACATTCCTTTCAACCATCTAAACAGCAGCGTGCAGCCAGTGACTCAGGCTTGTGGTACAGATTTCAGGCTGTGAGCTCTGGCTACAAGTTGGTACGACAATGCAAATACACACTGGCCTTGATGAGGTTATAATGCTTCCTTAACCCAGCCCTTCTTTCAGCTCTTCGGCGGAAATCAAGCCATAAAAGGTGAAGAAAGGAGAACTGCTGCCTGACAGTGTAATGTTTCACAGAGGTGTACAAGTACCAGACAATGAAAATACAGTGGTGGGTCAAGAAGAAGAGTAAGGGGTGACTTTTGTGGTAGATGGATTTCTAGAAATGTTATAAGCAAAAACAAAAAATCAGAGACCAAAGACTTTGAGATCTGATGTAGAAAGTCTTTTCAGATTAGCCCGGAGTCAGTGTCAAGATCTGTGTGCACTGCAGTTCAACAGAAACCCTCCAAAGTGTCTTTGAGATGGTTTTTTTTTTACAAGAGGGAAGTAAAAATGAGGCCTAGTGACCTTGACCTCCAAAATCTGATCATTTCCTCCTGGTGTTAGGGACAACGTATGTGATGTTGGTGTGTACGGCCTGCTGCTGTGGACCTGCATAGCCTCAACTACTATAATTGCTAATATTTTGCATTTCTTTTAGCCCCATTCCAGTATCATTACAGTTCCTAATATTAACTTCAGAATGATCAGTCTATTAAAATACATGGTACAGTAGGTCCTGCAAATATCACACATATCCTGCTGCAAATGGATGATCTGCTGCTGTGGACCAGCTTTACTCCAACTACCATAACCATAATTTAACCAGTTAGTTCTTAAATCAGAGCACATAAACAGTATGTGCAGATTTTTCATTTTGATTAGTGACTTTCAAAGTGTAATATGTTCAGTCAGAGGGGGAGTTTAATTAAGTTTCAAGGTAATTTCTTAAAGAACTCTTGATAAACTGGCTCACAGGATTACACTGACAAGCAAAAAATTAACATGAGGCCTCAGCTGTCTCCAGCATGGAGGCGTGCAATTTTTTTTAAAAAAGTGGAGCAGCGTTATATCTGATAAATCCATCTCATTAACAAACAGCACCCTGTTAACCAGCACCAATTCTGGTGGGGCTCGCAGGTGCTAACGAGGTCCAGTCGATTTACTAATGAGATAACAAGCGGGCTAATGAGGCCCTGAAAGAAGGTCATGATGTAATGGAATACCCTGATCACACCCACTCTGTAATATGAGACATGTACTCTTCTGGGGAATTAAAGATTCTTAAAATGAATGTGCAGTAGAGCGGTCTATTATAAGTCATCCCTGGTGGGGATGTGTCTTAATAAGGGATATGATGATAAAATAAGAGCAAAGAAAATAAAGGGGAAAGAATAGAATTAGGGGAATTAATGGAAGTTTTTGTTTACAATGTGCTCGAGACAGTAGGAGAGATTTGCTCGGAGGGAAACTGGAATTAAGAGGATAATGAATTTTAGAGAACAGAATTTAATTAGTAAAACTCACTCACTTTTGTATGGCTGCTTAAAAAATCCTGTTTGTGTCATACATTAAAGTTCTATTGTGTCAAGGTTGTAAATGTTTTGTTTTTTTTTTTACCTAAGGGGGCAAATTTGCTGCTTTTTAGTAACCTGTCTGCTAGAGGTGTAAGAAAATTTAATTCATGACAGAGTTGCAATAAGTAATTTATATGATTCTGTACTCATTCAAGACATCCTAAATATATTTTCTTAAATATACTATCAGTGGCTCAGTCTGGTAATGCACTCTGGTTGCAGGATTGAGCCCAGTTCCGTCTGTCACATAGCAATGTGTCCTTGGGCAAGATACTTAACCCCAAGTTGCTCCCACTGCTGGGGAGTAAATGGGTATGACAGGTCATGAATGTGTTAGTTGATTCTGACAGACAGCTAACATAGAAACTCAGACTCATCAGTAAGTGAATATGGACATGAATGAGTGTGAATCGGTAGATGTGACCTGGGATGTAAAGCTGTTTTGAGTATTCAGAAAGACTAGAAAAGGGCTATAAATTCAAGTCCATTTATTTTCTTTCAATTTGGATTGTTTTTACAGGCAGCAAATTTGAGCACAACAGATCAACTGCCTACAATGCCGCATGGGGTGCTAATATTAGCTATCTCTTCACATATGTAATCTTGCTTGTGTCTCGTAAGACCTAAAGCTGTCCCATCTTTATTGAAGGTAAAGGTAAATGGTGAGCATGTGGTAAGGATAAGTGCTGTCTGGATTCTTCAGACCCAAGACAAAGACTGACCTGGCTTACTTACTATATGATATCTCCAAAATTAAGGTCAAGTACTTCTAACCTTTACAAATCAAAAGCAGTATTAAGGTGAAGACATATTTTAATGACATATAATGATTAAACCTTTATGCACTGTAGGCAGAGGTAAACCCTGAATTAACACTTTTTTGACGTAATGGACATATCCTAAGGTGGTTTAAAACACCTTAAATCTCCCTATAACATTGCATATGAGAGTGTTTCCCCCTCACTCCATGTTTACTTATTTGCCTGTTGCTAAGCAGCACGTAGTTTGTCACACAAGAGTGGAGAGATGTCACGATATTCTGCAAGATGTATTTTAAGTTGCTGTGTAATGGTGCTCATAGCATGGACGTTGCTATTTTGGTATATATTTTGTCTTGAGCAAGAGAAGAATGTATGTCAGTAATTATGCTGCTGTCAACGACTGAAATTAAAGGATATTTTGCCAATATCCTTTTATTTCAGTTATTATTAAAGTTATTATAATAACTTTAATTATTCATATTATTATTATTCATATTATTATTAATTTTGTCGGCACAAAATAGAGTTAGCCTTCATTCTTTTTTGTCATTCCATTTTTATCTTGGTTTCAGCATTCTTCAGAAAACAAAATGATTTCTTAGTTTAATTTTTGCTAGTTTTAGTTAACAATGGTGACCACAAACTTGCGTTGGCATAAGCCGCAGCAAAGACCTGAGATTGTTCCCTCTAAAAGGCTGATTAGTTTAGTTCTGCATTACCAATGTCATTGACAACCTGATAGTTGGAGTCCCACCCCCTCTTGATATTTGATTACTCAGTGAACCAACTTGGTATGCTAAGAGTGAAGCCTCACATTTCAGCATGTAATTATGTACACAAATGCTGAACACTGTTCTACGTCATTATTATTTTTCTTTCCTTTTTTAGAATTTTTAGCTATTTGTGCCTTTATTAGACAGAGAAGAGACAAAGGACAGAGTCAAAAAGGTTGGTGAGACAGTGAGGAAAGATACACAGCAAAAAATGCAGGCTTGATTCAAACCTACAAAGGCTGTGTCAAAGCAATGGGCTCCTTGTTTGTGGGGTGTGCTGGCAAAATGGTCAGATATCTCCCCCAGAACTTCATAACATTTGTGTCAATCAACAGAGTACCTTCTATGAACACGTGTCCCTATTTGTCACTGAGCTTACAACACTCAACAAAGCAAAATGTTCAACTTTTGGACTCCCTTTCATTCTGGACTGTGTCATTTCTTCCTCCCTTCGCTATTAAAATCAAGGGTGGCTGAAACATATGATAACAATTCTGTCAAAAAAAGGGGAGAAGACACTGATCTGACTCACCACTGTAGATGCAAAGTCTTGGTCGAAGCTGAACTATTACTTTATCTTTTGTGTGTGAAATTCATCAAATAATATCAGTAATAAAAACATGCACAGCTATTTAAACAGACCTAACAGCCACTAATGAGTGAAAGAGAAGTGCTAAGAGACAAAAACTGTAACCTTTTAGCTGAAGTGAGCACAGATGAGAAGTTCTCTAAAACTTTGGCAGTTTGTACTTCAAATGCAATTAAAGGCTATTAACAGACACAGACCTAAAAGTTGTACAAACTTGGGATGCTGTGGTTCCTTTATCGCAGCCTCTACACATTTTTTGCTAACCAACTGGACTAAAAAAATGGACTTCAGATGTTATGTATTTCCTGGTGCGTGTGGGCACCCTGTACATGCTTTTCTTTGCATGTTATACTCAACATATGTACCATGCACATTTTTCTGTCATTACGTTTGCAGGCCAGGCTCCCCTGCATTTCTTTTTCAGTGATTCAGAAGAAAATTCCCAGATTGCTATTGTGCCGGCATAGAAAGCATAGCGGCTGTAACCAAAGCTCCGTCTGTTTCAGTCATAATCCCTCGTGCCTCTCCCTGCACTGCTTCCCCATCAAAGGAGCGCTGATTACTGGGAACTCTGCTGGGAATGGGACTGTGAGATGGGAAGTGGGCACGGACACGCCTCAAAAAAACTGGACTGTTACCAGGGATGTAGAGATGAATTAGAGCTAAATCAGTAGCTCTACTGCGAGATGATTAAAGGTCATTGAAACCAAATATGCAGTGAAATCCTTGCATTGAGTCATTATTTACTATTTTCCTTAACAAAGTGCTGAATGGATGACAGAATTCTGTCTGTCAGCCAGGAAGTTGGCAGGTTCCATTGAAAACTATATTTATGGATTATTGCTGTTGTAAAACAAGTTCTGTGCTGAAAACATGTTACAATAGTTGTTTTGATAAGACATTGTTCACAATTCCTCAACTTTTGTCTTTTATTGCTCATGTCCCATCTTTTCGGAATGTGTTGCATTCATTAAAATTCATGATGAGAGAATATTTGCAAAAAAGAATCACTGTTATCAGTTTGAACACTAAATATCTTTTCTTTGTAGTGTATTCAGTCAAATAAAGGTCAGAAAGGATTGGCAAACCATTGTATTCTGTCTTAATATATGCTTTACACAACATCCCAACTTAATTGGAATTAGGGTTTGTAACAAAAACACTACTAACCTTAATCTAATCACAGATAATGAGGTAGCACTGCCAGCCCTGAAAAAAAGTTTTGTGTTTACATGAAAAAGAATGTGCTTTAACAATTCACCTCATCAAAATGAGCTCTTGAGAGGTTTCCACTTAGTGTAAATAAACACTGTATCTTGTTCAAGAGGCAGCTAACACAACTGTTTATTCTCTTGGAGTTTTTTCACATGTCATGAAACCACAAACAGACTCGATGCTGTTTGAAGGAAGTGAAAGGTATTCAAAACATAACACAGCGAGAGTAAAAACGTCTGACTCACTGGTGGCAGAGGGCAGGAAGCAAAGCATCCTCAGTGCTTGTGCGTGTTTGTGTGTTAATGTTACTTGTGAGCCTGAAATAGATCAGGGAGTGTATCCGCACATTCTCTCCCTGTGTTTTTAATCTTCCTGCCCGTTTGTCCATCATGTAGTGCTGCGGCACTTCCCGTCTGTGTCGCCACGGTGATGAGCGCACAGCCAATAAAAAGTCAAACAGGAAACGGAGCGGAGACCCTCTGATTGTTCCCGAGGTGTCTGGAGCAGGAGTCCTCATTGTACATCCGCCGTCCTTTAATAACACACACAAATACACACACACACACAGAGGCAAACAAAGGCTCAAATTAGATAAACAAAGAAAAAAGGAGTGTGAACCTGTGATTATGCAGAATTGAAGGAGATAAAAGGCAGCGCAACTGTCTCTGTGCTGTGTACAAAAACATATAAACACACATTTAGTCTCAGCAGGATTGTGAGGAGTGGAGGTGACAACACAGAGGCAGGAAGACAGAGCTGCTGAATGTGTGGTGAAAACATCCACAGATCAAGCCAAGAATGACTGAAATCCATTCAGGTTTTGTTCTTTTCCTGCACAAAGCTGAAAGGGCGGGGTGCAAGAAGACTCGCCAGATTCATGTAGGATTTCTGTCAAACTCATATGACTTTATTCATCAGACTGAAGGATCTTTAAGATCATTTATTCTGAACAACATTCTACAGGGCTTTATCTTAAGACCACTGTCATTTAAACTTTAACACTAACCAGACTCTGGGCTGGTACCAGGCAGTAGAACATTTGGTGATAGGCTGTAGAGAATTAATAAGGATTCAATTTATTACAGTTTTTAAAAGACATAGACCAAGGGATGTTTTGTTTTGGAAGAATGACCAGATCCTTGCATATTGTCCCTGTCCCTACTGTGATTAATGAAAAAGTACAACTTGTGATAAACTCGTGGTTAATTCTCCTCCGTCTGTGCCCTGGATGTAGTTGTAAGTATATTTGACTCTGCACAACGTGAGCAAAAGGTGGACAGTTAGGGCACACAAGAGTGCTCAACTTTCTGATATGGAAAGATTCAATTCAGAGGCGAGAACTAATAAAACACCCATTCGTAATCAGTTACATCAGCTCAGACTGATGATCGATTGATGAAACACACAGTCAGCACCAAATACACACTGTTTTGCTGCAATTTTCCCCGCCCTCAAAAGGTTTAATTTGTTACTTGTGAACAGTTTGACCGTCAGCCAACTGTGTTTCCAAATGTCCTTGCAAGGCAGCTGGTAAAAACAGAGTGGGTCCTTTGTTGGGGTTCAGAAACAAGCCCATGGCTCCCTCTGATTCTGCTTTGGGTTTTTTGTCAGTGTTACCCCCCTGGATTTACAGGCCCGTGTTACATGATTATCTTGTGTGTCAATCCTAAATTTGTGGAAATGTTCACCTGACTGTCTTTGCCACGACACAAGTTTCAACAAGGCCTCCCTGGTTAAAAGTACAGTATGCAATAGTTGACTTTTTTTTTTTTTTTTTAACCAAATTAACTAATTCTGTGTCATATATTTTTAGTAAAAAGCTAACACTTTCAAAAACATTTAATTTTTCAAAGACAGAGAAATTCTTTGTTTATTGTTGCCATCAGAACATGTAGTAATGTACCTGCTACTGCTGCAGGTCTGTTTTTGTATCTCATTTATATTTAGTGCTGCTAACTTGTGATGGACAAACTTTAATCTCTGTCTGCTTTCCGTTCATTCTTACCTCACCCCCAAACCCACTTAATTAGATGTTTACAAGTCAAATGGAGATCCGCACTCTCCTTCATATGCCTTCTGTGTTACTTCTCTTTTAGAATTAAGGACTCTGGTCAACAAAAACTTCACTCCACAAGGTGTATTCACTACACATCTCACGGATTAAATGCACATAAAGAAGGAAGAACACCACTCACCTTCAGGTGCAGGTGACCGGGTCACTACACTTTGACTCATGGCGGTAGTTTTGTTTACTCGAGAGCTCGCTGGTGGATGAATTTTACATACTGTGCCCTAAAAGAAATGGTGAATTAATTAAATGAAACACAAGCTACAAAATCACTGACTTAAAACAAGAATCTGTCTCACAAAACATGTCAAGCTTCATCTGCAGACTTGGTGTTAGGTGGTCTTGTAACCCAGACAGGGTGGGATATGCAGACAGGAGCCACCTGGTGAAAGGCCAAGGCCTGGTCTGTAACCCTGGAAGGAAGCTGAGGTCCTACAGAACATCTGAGAGGCTAAAGGAGGCCAGGATGTATGGGAGGGGGCGTGACATAGTATTGTACTCTCCATTAATGTTTAGTCTTACATAAGAGGCCGGCTGCTTGTCATAATTTTTTTTAATTTAAATAGTTTTTTGCTATCGTTTACTGTTTTTGCTTGTCCTGGGCTGACGGTTTTTTTTGTAGTCCATGCTGCTTAGCTCTCCTCTGTGCAGTTCTTTTCTTCATTAATGTCATTTTTGTTCTGGGGATGCTCAATTTGTATAGAAAATCACTGGATTATAGTGTTTTCACCATCAGGTTCCCAAACAAAAAAACCTTAAGCATTAGCATTAGCTGTTCTCTCAATTCAAAATTGTCATCCTTTTAAAGCATTGCAACGTGGCCTCTCCTTACTGACCCATCTAAATTGAGGGTGCATGGCACTTTTTCAGCTCTGTCAACAATGACTGGTTAGTAAGTAACAGGATTTGTCTTTTTAAAAGGATGCAGTTTTCACATCTGGAGCTGCCCGTAAAACCAGAAAAACAATTTCTTTTCCATTTTATGATTTCTCTGTGTAAGTTCCTTAAATTTACTCATATTAAGCTTACAACGCAAGAAAAGACACAACAGAGACGATCAGAATTGCTTTGAGCTAGCAGGCAAAAGTAAGCACTGGACAGAGGCTGTTAGCAGTGATGGGTAGTGGTGTCACTACAAATACTATTGTTAGTAGCATAATTTTATTTCCCAGCTGCTTTGTGGTAGTGTCATTGCTTTCTGAGTCAAACAGCTTTTCAGTAGTAGTCCAAAAACATACTTTGAAGATGATTAAAAGATGCAAGCAAGCGTAGAGACACACTGGCTTTTGCTAACAGTGACTGTCTGATCTTTATAGCCTTCGTCTGTGCTGCTGCTTAACTTCCAGGCAGATAAGCCTGAGTGCACACACAGAAAACACACAGACATCCCCTTAATAAAAAAACATAAACACATTTAAAGTTAGCCAGAAAGTTAATCTTTCTTAGTAAACAGCAGTTTATATCCTATTAGTAGCTGACTAGGAGGGGCTCAGTTAAAGAGGAAACAATGGACAAGTTGGAAATCAGAGTATGGGAGACAAAGACAGTGTGAGCAACTGCGGTAGGCTGATTTAACTTCTGTATAGAGCAGCCTGGGTTATACTTTTGATTTTATGCCAGCATAAGGACCGGTTATTTTACTTTTTACTTACGAAACATGACTTTGAATGTCAAAGAAATATTTTAGCATTAAAAGAACAGCAAGCACATCAAACCAAACTGTTAAAGGTGTACTGAAACAGTAATTTAATTACCTATATCTATTATGTGGACATGTGTTGTTTCAGAAATGAATGAACATGATTACTCCACTGGAGAGAAAACAAAAAGAGCAAAAAGAATCATTTTGGTTGGGTGCAAAATAAAGGCTGTTTGGCAGTTATCACTCCACAACTAAATATTGTTTTCAGTTGTGCCAAGAAGGCCATTATGTCAAGTCATTTGACTCTGCTGTTATACTGGGTCTTACTATCTGTTCTTTATATCTTGAAATAAGACTTCAGGTAAATGGCTCATAATTACAGCAAGAAGTTATCCATTCATCCATCACCCATACCACTTTTTCCTTTCAGGGTCTTGGGGGGATAGAGCCTATCCCAGCTGTTGTTGGGTGAAAGGCCTTGTGGCAGGGTAGGTAACTTCAGCATTGCCACTACCTGGAGCTTGCATGTACAGAGCCTGGGTCTGTTGAAGGTGGCAATACTGTGGTAACTTTCAGTACCGTATTTGGATGTAAGTGAGGTTAAGGGTCTCTTCACTGTGCACTTATCCTTTCATTGAGGCATCAAGACCTTGTGTTTCTTTTAAATGGTGTGGTATTGTAACGTACCTTATCTTATCAGGCTTTATCTTATTTCAATGTCCATCCATCCATCATCTTGACCACTTATCTGGGGCTGGAGCCAGCTGACACTAGGCGAGAGGCTGGTCCACCTTGGGCCGGTCACCAGTCAATCACCAGGGCACATAGAGAGACAGACAACCGTTTATGGTCACACTCATACCAAAGGGCAATTTAGATTCACCAATTAACCTAACAAGATGTTTTTAGCCTGTGGAAGGACGCCAGAGTGCCCAGAGAGAACCCACATGAACAGAGAGAAAATGCAAACTCCCACAGGTAACCCTGGTTGACATGGGGAGTCAAACCAGCATCTTCTTGCTGTGGGGTTCGTGCACAAACCTGCTGCACCACAGTGCCACCCCAGTAAGAAGTAATGTTGACTAGAAATCAGAAAAATACAAAAGCTCACAATTTTTCTTTCAGTGTCAATACCAGAAATAACTTCATGCATGCAGAAGCCACCAGTGACACCCAGTTTGCAATTCTTGTCACATTCCCAACTCAATAAAGACATATAAGCCCAAAAGTAAATCACTGAAAATACTGATAATAAATGCAGCATTTTGAAAGTAATTCTGTTGTGAAATCTAATTTAAACTATATCCTAAAAAACAGACCCAGTAACACCTTGAATGCAGAGACGTAAAGCTTTAAGACACACAGTTGTGAAACAGACAGAGCCGAGCTTAAGAACTAATCTCGCTGCATCTTGAGCAATCAGATTGTTGGTTTTAATGTTTAGTTGTTACTCTGCCAGCTCTCCATGTACCATTTACAGCAAACTAAAAGCCTGGCTGTGTGAAAGCATCTTTTGTTTTGTTCCTACCTCACACCCTCTTTTTCCTGTTCTTTCTCTTGATGTGTTCTTCTGTTTTTTCGCAATTTTGCAGCGTCACAACATGACCCTGTGCCAGTTTCTGCCTCGCAAGGCAGCCGTGCCAAACCCGAGTCTGCAGTATGCACACACATCCTTTATTATGATGGCAAAAGCATGCATTCACTTGTGCGTTAGTGTGGGATACACCCATGTGCACACTCACTGAGCAAGAGTAATTATGTATTTCCACACTTTCACACTATGTTATTTTGAATCAGTATCCCAAACACACCTTAAAACACATGAGCACACACACACACACACACATACACACACAAATATACATGCATCTAAATAAACCCACGATTTCTGGCTTCCTCCTCATGATTATATAATAAGAGAGTTTATAGATTTGAGAGCGTCATAAAAAGTGTGAGAGTGTGGAGCAGTGTGCCAGACCTCAGGCTGACTATAAGCAGCTCAGTGTGTCTTAATTGAGAGTCTCACAGGCTCGCAGATTGTTTGCTCTGGGAATCAGCTGGGAGGAGGCTCTGGGGTGCTGCTGGCTCAGGCGCTGCATGCAGGAGCTTGTGCACCAAAAAAAAACAGAAAAGCCACCAATTATGAACAAAGGGCTGAGATTTTATTTGGTTTCGACTTCGATGTTTCACTTAAGAATCCCACGATATTAAGCTGTGAGCCTTTACAAGATGAAAAACGGTCACCACATGGGAACCGAAAGTTTAAGCTCATGGAGCCGCAATGGAAACGCACAGACACTAAACACAAGAAGCTTTCTCAGTGCATGTAACACCTTCTCCCTGTAATTGAAAACTTTTTTGAGAATAAATTAAACTATCGTGAGCAGATAAAACAGCTGTGGTAAGAATTTGTAAGACTTTTATCTCAGCTTTCTTTCAAATATGTAAAATATTATCTTGGTCTGCTGTCAGGTGGATATTAGGCTGTGCAAAAAATCACTGTTGTTTGCTTGAGCAGCAGCAGATGTTACCCCCACCATGATGCTGCCATAAAAAACGATAGAAAAGCTGCCATCATTTAGGATGAGATCCGGTGTTACTGTTTTACATGTAACTGTGCTGATTGTTGACCCATAGTTGTCTGTAAAACTTTCTTGTGAGGATGCTGATATTTCTTTGCAAACATGCAAACCTTTCTTATGGACATGACCAACTTTCCCTCTTGCTGTCAAACTGCGGAAATATGCATGTATGCATGTAGAACTTTTCTGTGGGCATGTAAAACGTTCTTGTGGACATAAAAATTTCTTAGAGCAAGTTAAACTTTCTTGAATGCATATAAAATTTCTAAAAAATTATATAAAACTTTATTGAGATGGATGCTGAACTTCTTTTGTGAGCATGCAAACCTTTCTTTTGGACATGAAAAACTTTCCCAAATGCTGTCAAACTGTCAAATGAACCAACAAAATGACAAAAATATTTTCCCAGAGCAAGTAAACCTATTGGAAAACATTAAAAACTTTCTTGTGTTTCGCTTTTCCTTGAGCATGTCAAAATGTCTCTTAAGTTTTTAAGCATGGTAATCTTTCTTGTGGACATAAAACTGTCTTTAGAGCAAGTTAAACTTTCTGATAGGTATAGTAAACCTTTTTGTAAGGATGTTAAACTTTTGACTTCTTCCAAGCATGTAAAACTTTTTTGTGATCACATAAAGCTAACTCATGAGCATGTGAGGCTATCTTGTGAACTTAAAACTTTCTTGACAGCAAAATAAAACTTTTGCATGATGTATCAAAATGTATTGTCTACACACAAAAAGTTTGATAGTCATGTTCAACTTTTATGTAATCGTGAAACTTTCTCTTGACAATATAAAACTCTGTTATGAGCAAGTAGATTATCTCAGGAACCTGCAAAAAATTGTTTGAAGCTTGTAAAACTTCTCTCTGAACAATATGCTCACAAAAATGTCTTATAGTCAAAATCAGATCTCTTGGTTTGTTTCTGGTGATACCCAGAAGCATTTTTTATTCCACTTTCACTCTATTCTCAGGGCCCTGTGAGGTCCCATATTGCTGACCCTCTCCTTTATAAAGCCATCAAACTAATGCAGTGAATTCTCTCGCTGTGATCTCACAAAAGCTGTATGCTAACAGAGCAAACCATGTGTAAATAAATCAGGAATGATAATCAGTGACTTGTAAACAGGCAGGTCTTGACCCCGGAATTGATTTTGGGAGCACATTCTCGTGTTATCCGTGGAAGCGTCGCCACAACCTGCAATAATAAATGAGTGGAGTTTTCTAATTTGGACAGGATTCTGTCCGAGGTCAGAGAGCATCACCTCTGCGCCTTTGAGCCTCTTTCTCGGGGGTCAGCAGAGGTGAGGGCATAGCCACAGGCGAGGACACACAAATGCAAACACTCATACACTGACACACAGACCATGGATTTGCTGCAAGGTCAGCGCAAGGATTTTTTTCTTCTTTCATTAGATTGAATTCCAGCTTTTCAGGGATCAGAGTTTCACACTGTATGGTGCTGTACAAGGACCCCTATACTTTTCAGAGGCAAGGTCAGACATTATTTATCTCCAACCAGGCACATCAGAGCTCTTCATCAGACACTACGCTCTATGCTTTTTCATAACCACTCAAACACATGGTTCGTCCAACCCGGGCGGGCAGGCAGGCGGCACCCTTGGGCCTTCTGACCCCCTGAACTGTGCGTGTACAGAGCCGAGGCGGAACTAAACGGGTGGCTCCGGCGGCGTCATGAGAAGAGCTCGCCGTCATCCATGCAGAATGCGTGTCAGGGGGGGATTGGGTAACTCTGCCAAGGGAAGAAAAGGCAGTCGGCACACACTGCACACATTGTTGAAACAGAAGACATCTCACTTACACAAGACAAGTGCGCAGTGTGTGTGGAGGCTGGCGGCATGAGTGTGTGAGCGAGTGACGGCAGACATGAAGAAGTTTAATAGATCTGTGTGCATGTGTGTGTTTATGTCCAAAAATGAGAGCAAGACAACTTTGTATATGCATAAGTATGAAAGAGGATGAGGGCAACTGAAAAACTCTTGAGACTGAAATTTACTTTTTTTTGTTTTGAATCGTTTTAGTTTAAAATTATTTTAAATAATTCTGAATTGTGAAGAAAAAAATCTGAAATTAAAGTTGTAGTTTTGAAAAAAACTGACTCTAACTCTTATTTCAGATTTTTTTTTTTCCTAAGATATCTGGCTTTTTCCCGTATGATTTCTGACTACAACCCCAGAATTTGGTTATTTTTCTCACAATGTCAACCTTTCTTCTCAGAATTCTTTTTTTCTTTCTCTCTTTTTTTTTTTTTTCAGAATTCCGACTTCATTATCAAAACTTTAACTTTCAGAATCGGGACACACTATCTCAGAATTTTAACTATTTTTCTTTCTGGATCCAGACTTTATCTCAGCATTTGGACATTTTCTGAGGATTATGACTTTAATCTGTTTTCAGAAGTCTGTTTTTCTTCCCTCAAAACTCTGTCTTCAACCATAGAATTTGGTCTTAAATCTCATAATTCAGACTTATATATAATAGTAATTGGGTTTTTTTCTCAAAATTCTGACTGGAATTCTGACTTTTGAATTTGGATTTTAATCTCAGCATTTTGACTTTTATCCCAGATGTTGTTTCTCTACAATTATGGCCTTTTGTTTTTGAAATTTTGGCTCTTTTCTCTGGATTCAGACTTTTTTTTTCTTTTTTTCCATAACCCTGAATTCAATCTCAGAAACTTAGTGTCAAAATGTAGCCTTTTTTAATCCCAGAATTCTCACTTTTCCTTTCTGATGTAGATTTCAGTCTCAGTATTGGACATTTTCTTAGAATTATGGCTTTAATCTCAGGATCTGACTTTTTCTGATTTAGAATTTTTTTTGTTGTCTGTCAAAATTCTGTCTTCAATCCTAGAATCTGGTCTTTAATCTCACAATCACAACTTTTTCCCAAAATTCAGTCTTAATTCTCACTCTCATCTCAGTTTTCTGACTTTTATTAGCATTCAGATTTCTTTTCTCACAACTGTGGCCTTTTGTTTTGGGAGTTCTAAGTTTTTCTCAGAAGTCCAACTTTTTTTGACAAAGAAAAGTTCAGTTTCTTGAATAATCAGAAAAACAGTCTCCCCATTACTCTTCCATACATAATAGAGCATATGTTTGTATTTATGCATCTGTGTGTCTGCATGTGGTTATGCCTCTGGTCGTAACCCCACACACACTCACACACACAACCCAAACATATTTAACTGAAGCAAATGACCCCTCATTACTCAGCATGCTACAATCAAAGGTGAAAAGTCACCGCTGCTGTGTGTGTGCAGGAGCATCGCAGCGTTAGACCAGCTTTGTGTCCTCACATTCAGACTGTGTGTGTGTCAGAGCGTGTGTGTGTCATTTATCATCAGCCTTTTGTTTTCCCTCCCTTCACAGTGTTTGTGTTTACCTGTAGCTCTTATCTGATCCGGCCACACAGCAGGTCAAAGTCACAACGCACCTCGCTCCAGGGAGGATTACGTTAAGTCCATCTAAAGGACACATCGGCGAGGATCATCAGCTCTGATGTTGCGTCACTCTGACACTGACCGAGCTGGAAGACAAAAATTTGTTAAACAATGTCACAATAAAGTTTACAAACACAGCCAAGATGGGCCCAGTTTTGAGCGATTATTAAGGAAAAGCTTCCTACTGACTTTTAACCAATTTAGATTACAAAAAAAGTTATGTTATTTCTTCAAAAGTAGTTGCCTTGGAGATAGGAGGTTTGTGCCAGACAGTGAAGATTTGATAAAGAAATGCTGTCCAGATCTAATTAAACTTCTACTGAAGCTCTTCGCATCTATGCCAGTCTCTGTGCAAGCAGTCACTTACTGCTGTTGTCTTGTTCGTAGCTCCCACCTCTACCTGCTTAAAAGGACTCTGATTGGACTGTCCCACTTTGGGCAGCTAACAATCGTTGTATATTGGAGCTTGGCAAAGATGGATCTGATTACAGACAGTACTAGGATCGCTATCAGCTGTCACATTCAGTCAGAGTTTTGGAGTAGTAATTTGATAAAAGAAAGAAAATCTCTGATCAAGTCAATGCAATACCAATTCATGGTAGGATTAGAAGAAGTTTGGCCAGACTGCTCCTACCGTCTTTGGAAAAATGTATCTTCTTACTGTGACAAAAAGCCACAAAACCTGAGGGGCCAGCAGTCCCCCAGCTGTTGTAGTTGGGATGTCAGGTAGTTTCACGCAGCCACGCTATGGACACCTTACTCTCCTTAAAGAGGTGCTATCAACCTTTAAACTGAAATGGAAAACAAAAAAGTGTCTTACCCAAACATGCTGAGCTTGGCTGAGTTTAGCAGATACCACAAATGGAAAGGCACCATTAGTGACCAAGAAAATCTAAATTCCTGGCTTGCTCTTTCAGTATCATTGTGTTTCCTGACTCACTAATGTTTTATACATTGTCTTAACTTTTTGGAAATGAGGTTTATTTGACCAGCATCAGGTATTGAACATTTCTCTTTTCTTTTTTTGTGTGTGTGGTCAAAAGGTGACTTTTTTCCACAAGCCCCCTACTTATCTTTACTATCATCATCATCATCATCATCATCATCATCATCACTACCACCACCCGTAGTCATATCCGTTTCCTCTGTACCTCACAGTGCTAAAAGACAACAGTCATCCAGACAGCACATACAGTAAGCCCCATTATGGGCTTCCTGAGTCGCATTCCAACCAAACGACCCAGGCGACTGATGCCCGGCGCTGGGCACACATTCCCATCCTCACACTGATCTCCATACATGCTCCATAACCAAACCCATATTTGAAAACATCCGGGGCCCTATCATATGCCCCTGCGGAACGCCGCCCGCCGACTCCTCACGTCTCTCAACCAGCTGGCTAACATAATCAGGAGCTTTGAGGAGACACCCGGGAACTCTGCATTCCCTTGGATATCATTCCCTGTGTTTCTCGCCAGTGTTGCTGTCAGCGTGAGTAAAAGGGGCTCAGGTTCGGCAGCAGCCATGGTAATGGGATGGACAGATGTTTAGATGTGAGGGACCGGGCCCCCTCTGGGACCCCTACAGCGGTACAGGCTGACAGAAAGCAATCAGCTTGATGTGGAGGAACAGAATACTGTACTGTACATTCACAGAGAGAGCGGGAATATGAGCCAAGAGAGAGGGATTTAGATATAGGGACGGATAAGAAAGGAAATTAGAAGCGGGGAAAGTGGAAATAGTCTTGAAAGAGCTGAGCAAGGAGGAGATCTGAAAGAAATATTTAAAGGAAACAGTGAGTATTTAAAAGCAGAGTTGTATGAAACGCAAAAAATCTTGGAAATGCAGCTAAGTGAGGCTGAGTATGTCAAGAGGGGGGAGAGCAGAGGAAAAGGGGGAGGGGCGGTGAGGATAAAAATGAGTCATGTTGGCAGCAGAGAGGGGGGAAACAGCTGAGAGGTTTTTGAGGTGCGCTTTTATTTTGGCTGCAGTAAGGTGATACTTCACTGCAAAAAGGGTCTCTCTCTTTCTCTCTTATCCACACACACTCATTCTCACCCCCTCACCCCCTCCTCCCGTCTGCCCCTGCCAAGTTTTTTTGTCCTGGGAGGTGATGTGAGTGTTTCCACATGTGGTAGGCCGGTGCTACTAGTTTGGCTTGTAACACTGACTCGACACAAAGCCCCCTTATAGAAACAGAAGAGCAAACAGGAAAAAGGCCATGATTACCTCACAATGCTTCACTTTAAACTGGAAAACTGGGATAAAAAAAGGGAAGAGGCAGGGATAAGGGACACAAGAATGGGCAATCAGTTTACTTGACAGCATCTCTGCAAAGTGTGGGATCTGTTTTAGTGACTCAAATGTTTATTTTAAGAATAATACACCTTTGGCTCACTAAACAAGAAAGGACAGAAGAGGTGAGGATAGAGAGCAGTGGAGTAGAGAAGATACAATATGACACCACACATTATGATGTTATAAGATGAAGTCCAGTACAGTTCTGTGTGTTTTATTTTTTGCCACTTTCAATGGACCCAGGTTCATTAATTTAACCCTTTAAACCCTGAGCCTATATTTTAGGTTTCTGCCCAGAAATTGTATACCCATAATATAATGGTATATCTCTGCAACCACAAGGTCTAGATGATGAGGTGAGGTGAGATGTGTTAATATTAGTATATGTGATGTGGGTGAAGAGTAAATGAAGATGGCACACAGCAAAAATGTTAAAAAAAAAAAAAAAAAATCTAGCTGCGCCTTTAAAAAAAGCATTTTCAGAATGAATATAAACATGAAAGTGACGTAATATGGCAAGTGGGTCAACAGGGTCATCAGATGGGGACCCTCCAGCTAAAGTGTTTTATCCAATCAGCCCCATGACACTTCTATGAGGTTGGACAGTGAGCTCAGGTTTTCTTAAGCCAGACCCCTCCATGCCGACTCTTGGAGACCACCATACCAGTACAATTTCTATTCTCTATCTTACCTACCCTATCACATGGCTATCACAGCCCAAACTGCATTAGCTTCAACAGGCCTGGCTTCTGTTCATGTAAGTTTCAAGTAGTGAAGACACTGAAGTTCCATACCGACCACAAGGCCTCTCACAGGCCTTCCAACACAGCTATGTAGACTGGTGAGCAGAAAAAGACAGAAAATCACTGGGTTTTTCGACAGTGAGCTCAGGTTTTCTCAAGCGAGACCCCTCCATGCTGACTCTTGGCAACCACCATGCTAGCACAATTTATATTATCTATCTTACTTACCCCATCACATGGATATCACAACCCAAATTTCATCATCACCTTTAAAGACCCAGGCTTCATACATTCAAGGTACTGAAGGTAGTGTCAATGCTGATGATAACACCCTACCACAAGGCCTCTCAAAGTCCTCAAATCCAACTGGCGGACTAATAAGCTGCAACAACCAGAACACCGACAGGGTCATCAGATAAGTAAGATAAATGTTTTGTTCCATTAGCCTCCATGACACCTCTAAGAGGCCGGACAGTGAGTTTAGACATTCTAGCTAAAGTTAGTGTTGACGTTGAAGTTACCTACCCTAATACATGGCTTCTCAGGCTTCCAGTCTACTATGTAGACTGACAAGCAGCAAGAGCCAGGGCATCACTAGGCTTATCAGGTATGGACCTTCTGTCTGAGGTGTTTCATCCAATTAACCCCCACAAGACCTTTAAGTGGCTGGACAGTGAACTCAAACATCCTTGATCCAGACCTTCTTGTGCTTATTTTAGCTTACCACTGTGCCAATACATTTTCTAGTATTTTTTTACCTACCCTGTCACGTGGCTATCGTTGTCCAGACAGCATCATCCCACAGACATGCAGCAAGAGCCAGGGCATCACAGGGGTTTTTCAGATGTTTTATCCAATTAGCTCCCATGAAACCTCTCAGAGGCTGGACAGAGAATTCAGGCATCCTTTACCTACCTTATTTCATGGCCATTTCAGCCCAAACAGCATCTTCCCTTCAACAAATCCCGGCTCTGTTCATGCATGCTCCAAGTAGTGACACTACTGATGCTACCTACCCCGTCACAAGGCTTCTCATGGGCCCCCCCCCAACTATGTACACTGATGAGCAAGCAAGAGCCAGAACATCACTGGGGTAATCAGGTGAGGAACCTCATTCTGAAGTGTCTCAATCAATCAGCCCCCATGACACCTCCAATTTCAACTGACCCCGGCTCTGTATGTGCAAGCTCCAGGTGGTGATAGTGCCGATACTACCTTATTGTATCCATTATTGCCCCCACTAAACAGCAATTACTGACTTTATAAATAAAAATATAGCTACAATTATGTAAAGTAATGTTACAATATAAATTTAAGAAGACATACACACATATTTTAAAGAAATTAGTCTGCTTTAATTTAGTCCCGGTCTGCATTATTACTTCTCATCCAAATCCACTGATTGGTTGTAAGTGCTTTATCTGATATCTCATTAACTATCTTTGGCAGAACCCGTCCCTGTGCACCCAATTCTTTATGTATTGAGACTGCTGATCTTGCAATGAACTCTCTACATCCACTTTTGCTGAACAAATGCTAACTTTCCATCCTCACTGATCAGTTTCTCCCCCAAGATCTACATATCTGAGCTTTTTCTGTAAAGCTTGATTGATGAATCATTCCAGGGAACTGTTAATTCGATAAAATAAACTATCTGCTGAGTTGTAGACCATAACACGATGTCTGGCCTTATATGTATAAAAGAAGCATCCCCAAAAGGCTCAGCTACTCACAAGCAAGGATGGGGTTAGGCCCACCTCTTTGTGAACAGCTGCATGAGCAAATCTTCCAACAGTTTAAGAAAGATGTTTCTCAACACACAACTGCAAGTAATTTAGAGATTTCATTGTCAACAGTCCATAATATCATCAAAATATTGAGAGAATTCAGTAAAATCTGTACACATGAGCAGCAAGGTTGAAAAACAACATTGAATGCCCACGACCTTTGATCCTCTGGCAGCACTGGATTATAAACCAGCATCATTCTGTTAAGGATATTATCTTGTGGGCTCAGGAAAACTTAGAAAATAATGTAGTTAACGCAGTTCATCGTTACATCTACAAGTGTGAGCTAAAACTCTACATGCAAAGTGGAGGCCAGGTATGAAAACAGCCGTTCTGTTTTTATTTACGTTTTAGCCAACTTCATTGGAATTGAGCTTTGTATGATGGTCAAATACATCACAAAACTCTGTGGTAAATGAGTACACAGTAATACAGTACAGTAAATATAATACAATTTGGCAATGCTTCCCAAAGTGTTAGCCCCAGCCCTCCAGTGGGCCCCAGAGGTACTGCAGGCATGTTTATAAGAGGTCTTTACAAGAAATTAAAGCCATAAACCAATAAGTGTCTAAAAAGTTCATTCTTTTCTTTCTTTGTTTTCTTTTCTTTTTTTTAAATATATTTTTCCTTTTTTTAGCTGTCTTGTTTTGTTGTAATGGCCAAAAGTTTTATGGCTGACAGGTCTGCCAGCTCCGGCTCATGTTGTTTGATGCCTGATGCTTTCAGACCAGGTATTTCACAACATTTCTGTTTCTACCTGCTTCCACTTCAGAGGAAAAGCATTCACTACCAACAAGGGAGGTTTTATCATAGAAATGACAAACTGAGTTTTTACTTTGAGAAGCGCAATTGGTGGTTTAATTGAACTGTTTTTATCTTGTCTGTGACACATTCTACTCATGGATAACAATTAGTAACAATTTGTGGTATGGTAATGTGGCAGATGACATGTCCAAAGTCCATCTGCCAATGTCCGTCTATTTACTGTATATACGATCATCCACTGAAATCCAGTCTGTCCCTATGCACATATCATCCTCCAGCTGTCCATGCACCTGTGCACTTTGCTTCTTGTTTGCTGTTGTTTGTTGTCACTTTGTTTCTTGTTTTTATCTTGTACGTATTGTGCATATTGTACATATTCTATTCCTATTCCTTACCTTGATTTTAACTTTTATTTGAAAGTTTAATTCCTGCATTTTGATTTCTTCTTCTGTTCTGTTTGTAGCTGCTATTGTTCAAAATGATATACCATTATACAATATGCCATTAAAAACAGGATAATACTAAGGCAATACACTGTATCTGTGTCCTTTTGGGAAATTGAAGTGAACTCCAGTGCCTGAGAGTGGCATGATTTACTCTGTCTCATCCTCTCCTGTGAATCTAAAGGACAGGACGGATTGATGATAACTGGGATAGGTCAATAAAAGATCCCACCCGAGGTGCTGAGGATCATTAGTGTGAGTGAAATAAACATTTATCTCCTCACTGTGGTGATGGTGCCGTGTCAACAACATACTCCATCAGAGACACAGAGAGGCAGGAGAGATGGATGGGAGTTTTCTTTTCTGTTTCTCACTCTGAGCTTGAATTGGGGACAAGCAGCAAAAGACACAAGTGTGAGGGTTAGACTATTCATCTAGGCTGGTTTATGTGATGTTTCCACGTTTGATTTGTACTTGATGGTTGTGTTGTTGGTCAAGTATAAGTTTCAAGACATATCCACAGCAATTAAATTTGTTATTAGTCACTACATACCCAGTAAGTCACCTGCACATTTATTTTTGTACCTGATCTTCACTTCACTTTATTTGTTTTAAGTCTTTTAACAAATTTCAGTTTGCAGTTTGGTAGAGTCACTTTGTGCAGAAAATCTGCAGCACCTGGACTTATCCCTCTCCTCTGTGGAAAAGCACTGGTACCTGAAGTGACCAGTAAGACATCCTACCAGTGTTTTATCTGCAGTCAAAGCCTATTTGCTTGAGGCAGTAAGTCCAGAGCAAAGCATGGACTGTAGAAAGGTGCAGAGCTGTTGACAGCATGGTGTGAACTGACCAATTACTACAGAGTACACCAATTAGAACAGACTGGACCAACATTGGGAAGGGGACCTTAAGTGGCAGGATGTCTAGATCATCTCAGATAGAAACAGAAAATGGGTGGATCAGGGGACTCAGTGTGTGAAAACTAGAGGTTTAGATTAGTGAATGCAAGCATACGCTAGCAGTTAGTGAATTTTGAATATATGACCTTTCTTTAAGGCAAAATATGAACTTTTTATGAGTAACATTGTTAAAAGCTGTATCTGACAGAATAAAAGTACAAAGTTGTATATATACCTTTAACACAATTGAGACTGACTGCACATAACAGCCAACATGATGAAACCGCAAAGAGGAGAGACACCAATATTACAAATATTACAAATATTTATGCGTTATGTGTTATCTAAGGCATGTTGTGTTTGGTGCGTGTTGGTGCATATTTAGCTACCGTATTTTCAGGATGCAAAGCCAGGGTACAAAGAGGATGGAACATTTGCCTTGATTATAGGTGTGTTTAGGTGTGACATCAAACCAATCAGAGTGTCCACTCTCATTCCCTTTAAATCAGTGAGCGCTGTGTGGTTGGTGTACGGATTTAATATACCTGTTAACTGTACAGAAAATATCTGTGGGCTTTAAGCATTTTTTTTCCTCGTTTTCCTGCAGGAATCTTTGGCTCTCTTCTGTGTGTTACACGTAACAAGGAACGCTAGAAAAAAAATAGGAACACTGTCTCTCAGCTCTCTGTTCCATCATGAACTCTATACTGAATTTTCAACAAATGCTCACGTATTTAACAGCTGAGGTATGCTGCTGTGTATCCCATGTGCCGAAACAAGCTCAGTAAAGTGTGTTTTTTTTAACTCCCAGATGTGTGCCAATCTGTAACTAGTCCTCAAAAGAGCAGAAACACTGCACTACAGATTTTAGTCCAGGTATGAGGAGGTTTAAAACACAGTCAGTCAAGTTAGGTCCTCAAGTTAGGAACCCGCCAGGTTTGTGCCTGACCACTCCTTCATTTCCGACAAACACACCCCTGGGCACATGTTGAATTGCTATCCAAACAGTGTGGGCACATGCGTCAGTAGGAGTAAATTATGGAGTACACCTGTGCTTCATGCCCAAACACTTTGCGCCAGTCATGAAACAGGGCCCGAAGATTGTTCTACTGTGTGAAGCTTATTCATGTTAAAACAGTATAACTTGGCTGTAATGATTATAAGTGGATCATTAAAAATATGTAAATGTTCATATTTATTTATCAGTTTGCTTTGCAGATGCATCTTTTCGTGGGGCCCAAAATTTCTACCATCACCCCTGCTGTTTAGACTTTTTTTTTAAGATTTTAAAGAAATAATTATTTAACAGGTCAAAATTAAATAGAGAAAGCAGTCATTTCATGATGTTTAATTGCTGGAGTGTCATTGGTAAACTCCAGTTGAAGTGTATAAAATACAATCTGGCGTCCACTGTATATTTTTCCCTGTGCCTCAGATTCATCTTAACCCTTTAACTGGCATTGTAACCATGCGGTTGACTTTTTGCTGCATTTCCACTGTATATAAAATTTTGAAAGACCACCTTTGTAGGTTTTTTACTTATTCACATCTCTGGATAGTGTTTGTAACATGACATGACATGTACATGTACACGAATATAACTGTTTGAAAACAAGAGAAAATCTGAAGTGAATCGTTGCTGCAAAGCTTCTTAGAAATCTAACAGTAAGAGCATACATTGGAGTAAGAAAAAATATTTTCACATATTTCCAGATCCTCGAACAATCATAATTTAGCTGAAGGAAATACATTTGATGATAAAAAATGTGTCTTTGATTCCTCAGAAAACTGGGTAAACAGCTAAATATCTCAATTTTGCTCTCTGTGATGTTTTCATACGAAAAAAAAAAAACACAAAAATTGTCACAGAAATGAAAGAAATCCATTTATGCCCCATATGGCCTTTAACAGACAAACCAACCAGCAGGTTGACCACCATACCTGCTTCCTGATTGGGTAATCTGAAAAATAAAACCTGAAATGTTGCTAAATGAAGAGGAAAGAACACAATTTTACCATCAAATAATTAGTTGCAAATGTATTTCCTAGTTTGGAAGTCAAAGGGTTAAAGCAGGGATGGAAATTTTAGATCCTTATTGCTCACATTTGTACAAAAATAAACTATCAGGTAAGGATAACTAATTTGTTGAATTGTGGCCGTTTTGGATGGTTAGTTTCTTTTCGAGTCAAGACGTTGAGGACTGAAGGTTGCTTGACTGTGATGGAGCTGAGAGAGATGGAAGTGGGGCAGCAGGCAGAGAGGAGGAGGTGAAGGGTGGTGATGAAAGAGAACAAGAGGATAACACACACACACACACACACACAAACTCGCGGGCACTTTTCACTGTCGTCCGTTAGTGCCTGCCACCGTCACAGTGGGGGGGCCGTGGCCTCTGCGTAGCCTGAGAATGCTAAAGGCTAATCCTACAGGAATGCTCCAGGAATGTGAAAGTTGAGTCAGGGATCGAACAAGAGAGGGGTGGAGGAGAGGCGGAGGTGGGGAGAGAGAGGGAGAGAAAGACAGAAAGAAAAGGGGGACTTTAGAGAATAGGGTGGCATTCAGGAATAAATGAAATGAAAGAGAGAGAAAGAGAAAAGGGGGAGGAAAGAGGGGGGAGTTCAGAGAAGGTGGAGAGGCTGGAAGAAAAGAGAAGTTAGAGAAAAGGAACAAAGAGAGGAAAAGGAGGAGAAGATGGAGACAGATTGGCAGGAGGGCTGATTGCAGAGTGTCCTGTTTAAAGATAAATGCGGGGATGCTTTCTCTTTCCTCCATTAAGAGCAGTTGTCGTGGAAACAGGCCAGAAAACCTGCTGGATTGTTTTAACAGACATCTCCTGTTCTGCAGGTACACAAAGATCATACAGATAGTTTTTTTCTCTCTACTGGAGGAGTGTGAGAGCTTGTCTCATCACGAAACAACTGAACTTTGTGCAGGATTTCGTAACAATGGCAGTTAGGTGCCGCCGTTGCAGCTTAGCTGTCAGGATGAGTCTCTGCTTGTCCTCGTTTCCTGGTTCCTGTTACAAAGATGGTTTTTCCACCTCTCAACTGTGACGTATCCCAACCGGCACAGAATGGCATGTTCCGTCTCATTGTGGTTTGTGCACTTTTGAGTCCAGGTCAAATATGCCTGAAAACGTGCAGATAAGACTTCCCTGTTACACATTTGGCACTGCTCCAGTTTGTAACAGAAGAATTTGTCACATGACGCTTGCATATTCGTGTAGAAATATGAATATAAGGATATTCAAAGGGAAAACTGTAGTTTGATGAGCTGCTCTTACTGCAGTGGTATTTGAATGAATGAATGAATGAATGAATGAATGAATGAATGAATGAATGAATGAAACCTTTATTGCTCTTAAGGGAATTTGTCTTGCACAGAGAGCTTAAAAAAACACCAACAACATAGGACATCAACAACCACACAGGACATCACATAAAACCATTTAACAGTTAGCAAAGAACAAACATCTGAAAGTGATTTCACTCTAATATCTTCATTATTGCAGGCAATAATGGCAGCACCTCAATGTATTTTAACATGTATACATAATTAGGACAACCTGCTGATGAATGAAACTAAAGGGGTAGGATTGAATAAGTTTTTAACTTCTTCCTACTCCTTTTCGAGCATACTTAACTTTCTGGACTTTTGTTTCATTAGGCATCTTTGAGGATTTTGCTTTGTGTGTTTGCTTTTGTTTTGTTTTTATTTATTCCTTTGCTTTTATTGATGTATGTATTTGTGTTTATGCTTGAAATAAAGATTCAATCAATCAATCAACGCTGAAGTTCAAACCCAGCATCAGAATGGTGAAGAAAAGGCGATTCAAGTGACTCTGAACATAGTTGTTGGTTTCACATGTGCTGGTCTGAATATTTGACAAACTGCTGATCTACTGGGATATCCCGCACAAATATCTCTAGGAATTACATTGAACATAGGCCTTCCATGTATGAAGGAGAATGGACAGAGAGGTTCGAGATGTTAGACAGGCAAACGTTACATAGTTTGTTTCAACAAAGGTATGCAGTAGCTCATTTCTAAATCCAAATGTTGAAGCAGATGGGCCACAGTAGCAGAAGACCATACTGAGTGCCACTCCAGTCAATTAAGAATGGGAAACGGAGGCTACAGTTTTCACATGCTTTCTGAAATTGGATTAAGGAGGATTAGAAAATTGTCACTTGCTCTGGATTTCTGCTGGGACATTTAGATGGTAGGGCCAGAATTTGCCGTAAACAACATGAAAAGGTCCAACCTGCCTAGTATCAACACTTTAGCCCCCCAGTAGTGGTGTAATGGTGTGGGGGACATTTACATGGCACACTTAGCTTCCCTTTATCAAGACCACAGATTGTTCAAATGCCACAGCCTACCTGTGTACTGTCGCAGACCATGTCCACCCCTCTATGACCACAGTGTAACAATCTTCTGATGGTCACCTAAAGCAGGACAATGCTCCACGTCGAAAAGCTCACATCAACGAAAACAGGATTCTTGAACATGACATGGAGTTACTCCAGAGGCCTGCAAAGCCATTAAATCTCAATCAAAATAGTATCTTTAAGATGAAATGAGTACAGGGGGTTGCATCATTTATATGTAGTCAACAAATCTGAAGCAATTGTGTGTTGCTATGATGTCAATATGGGCCAGAATTTCAGAGGAATGTTTCCAGCAACTAGGAGCCAGCAAAGTGTACCTTATAAAGTGGCCAGTAAAGGTATATTAAGGCTATAGGGGCATAATGACACACCAATATATTGTAATATTTTTTACATTGTTTTGATAGTTTATAGCCCAAAAATTGATATAAATTAGTTTCTAGTTTATAGAAATTTATGAAGATTTATAAAAAAAGTTTTGTATTGTAGTTCAGCCTCTGACCACTAGTTGACAGCAGGTAATTAACCATTTTCCACTTTGTCTCTCCCTCACATTTAGTGTTAATATTTCTGTCACCGGGACAGACAGGAAGGTTTAGTTATGTTGCAAGGACCATGCTCTTTATAAATAACACTACATTTATTATGCTTATAATATTGTCATGCCATACAGTAAAAATATTCTAGGGTTACAAGATATTGGGATTTATGCCGATATGCCAAACTCATAATTGCCGATACAGACATTGATGCAGAACCCATTTTTGTCAAGAGCACAACTTCTCCACTACACTATCGATTTCTGGACAATGAAATATTTGCTGACATCACAAAAGTCTGCCATGGTTTTCATTTGATATGATTTAGAGGCCTGTAATAAGTATCAGATGATTCTACAAGAATACAAAGTACATGAAAAGAAGTAGTTATGACCATTTTATTGCTTAAGATCTTCTGTTTTAATTAGAAAATATTCAAATTTTCATTTAAAATAATGACAAAAATGTAGAATTTTCCAGATCAGTGGCTTATAATTGCAGTTTGAATATAATTAATAAGTTTTTAAAAACCTTTTATTTTTAATTGTACTGGTAGTTTTGTAACGGAAACATGACAGCAGGCCTTTATCTCTCTGTCCACAGAGTCTGTGTAAAGCTACACAACAGCGCTATCTGTGTTTTTTGTTTTTTTTTAAGCCAGAGGAGATTGTGTTTTTCTGGATGAGTTTAACTTCTGTCGGTCCCAAACGGTTAAAACATGAAAATGTGGTGAGGATATAGGGCTGAGCAGTCCTCCCTTGTGTTTTTGAGTCAAAACTTTTCTTACACGGCTGAGAGAGAAGAAAATCCTCTTTGTCCACCCATAAGCTAAGGCGCTAGCTGCTATCTTCGAGCTACCGGAAAACTGTTTGAACTCAAAAGGAAACTGCGTGGCTTGGCAGTAAGCGTCATACTGGTGCTCACTGAGAATTTCAAAGAAAAACTGTGTCAAGTAGATGGGGATTTAAATCAGTACTTTGACTTTTAATCAATCTAATTGGATCTTTTTGTAGTAAATTGATAAATCAACATACATGTCTGTTTTTTACACCCTTAATCATCATCCCGTATAGAAATGGATATCATATCCCTCGATTCTTAGTTGTTTGTCCTTCAACTATCATAAAAATGACAATGTTGACACTGATTTTGGTTATTCTTTTGAGCTTTTGAGGTCTTTCAGTCATTTGTTTCCTCTCATGCTGGCCTCACCTACATTCTTCTCACAAATAACTAGTAGTATTATTTTAAAAAGATGTTTCTACACAAAGAGAAGCATCAAGTCATACTCAAAAAACACATATATAATCAAAAATATGCCTTATTTACTCTTTTTGTAATTTTTCAATACAGCATCATAAAACCTCCATTCACCACCTTTGTTTTATACTGTTATCGTCTTGATAAGTAATCCTTTCTGTTCTCCTTTTTTGTTGTCTGTTTACAGTTTGTCCTTCATAAATATTTGCTAACGTGCTCTATTTGTCATGTTTTCTCACTTATGAAAAGAGGAATTGCAATGTCCTGAAATCACAACGGGACCTCCTGACATTTATGAAAAACGCTCCATGAATTTCCCCTAAAACACATGTGAGAGATTGTACTGTAAGATACGTTCAGTTACCTGAAAAGCAGGTGTGTCTGTTTGTGTTTGCCTGCTGAAGTTGAAGAGCATGTGTTTGGAGAGTTGTCCACACTGCAGATACTTGTGTGTGTATGTCTTTGTCTGTTGGCTCTGTGCAAGAGTAATTACACTTACAGTTACGGTTACAGTTAAACTTGCTGACAAAACACAGCAGGCAGCGCTGGAGAGATGCAGCTGCTCCATTATCTTTATGTGTGAGTGTGTGTGTTAGTGTGGGTGGATGTGTTTGTGTATGTTTTTTTTATGCAAATGTGACAGAGGGTGGATAGAGGGTGTAAATGCTCTGATAAGAAAGAAAGAAAGCCATTTTTCAGGAAATAAATCAACTGAATAGAAATGTCTTATATGAATGGGGCTAATAGAGAAGCACAGATGTAAACACAGAATGAATCCACAGTATGTGCTGCTGGGGGACGTTATGGTTTATGAGGACATGTGATCTGTATTGAGCTATTTATATGTTTGCAGGAGAGCTTTTAAAACAGGTCAAAATATCTTACCTATTAAAGTTGTCCCTTAAAGTCAACAAAATGAACTGTTAATTCAAAAGGGGCCAACAGCCTCCACTGAGTAAATAAGCTCAACAGGATGTGATTACATAATTACAACTGCAAAGTGAAGTTGACACTTGAGCTGATAGCAGACACGCAAGCTAATACCTGTGATCCGGCTGACGCACCGCAGTGCTTTAAAGATATTAGAGCGGTGATCATCAACTGGCAGCTCGAGGGCCACATCAGGCCCCCACAGCTTTCCATCTGACCCCAGAGTGTTATCAAATTCTGAAAATGTAAGCAGGGAATTTATGTTGTGGTTTTAAGTTTTATTTTGTTGTTGTTCAGGCCCTACAAGCATTGAAACAACACCCTCCCCAACTGACACAGTTTAATCAGGAAGGAGTTGATGTTTGATCTGTCAGCCAATACCAGCAAATATTCCAGTCCAATTCATTTATATAGAACATTTTAAAAATCAGTCAAGCTTGTACTGCACAGTGACTGCCAATCAGAAATTAAATAAAATTAGAATAAAATAAAATACAGTAAACTAAATAAAAACTAACAGTTGAAAACAAATAATGAAAATCCATTAAAATAAAAAAATGTAAAAAAAAAACAAAAAAACAAAACAGAAAAATCTTAACAACACACGACAAGAGACAACACCAAGGTTGAATTAATCAGAATAGTTTTTTTTATCGTCATGTACATTTGCACATAGAAGAAATTTGGCTTGGTTAATCAGTGCAATAGACAATCAACATATGGTAAAAATGAAAATGAAAATTTCAAGAAGAATAAAGTACAAATAAAAAGAAGCTGATAACTAGTACAAATAGAATTAGGTAAGACAGTAAAAGCAATATAAAATAATTTAAAAATATTAAATATTATATACAATAAGCACAAAAACACAAAGGTTTACACAGAAGATGCAATGAATGAAGTTGTCAAATGTGCAATGACTGGTACAGTGAAATGTACATAACAGTGTCATATAAATATGTTTATGTAAAAAAGTATATGTAAAAATATGCTTTAAGACACCTTCTAAAAATAGCTAAGTTGGAGAAAATTCTGATATTAGGAGGTCTGTCATTCCATAATTCAGAAACAGACAAGACTCAATCACCTCTGGTTTTTTGGCCTGGCTTCAGGGACGACAAGGAGAAGCTGCTCTGTAGACCTAAAAGATCTTGACGGGGTGTAGACTGTTAAAAATCAGAGATGTAACAACTCAATTTGAAGATATAAAAACAAACTATATAATCTTAAACTGGTTCCTAAAATGAACCGTGAGCCAATAGAGAGAGCTCAGGAAAGTGATATGTTCCCGCTTCCTTGAACATGTTAAAAGATGAGCTGCAGCATTTTGGACTTACTGTTGATGCGTGATGAGGCCTGAACTACGGCGACATGAAGTGACAGTAGTCTTAACATGTAGAAATGAAAGCACAAACCACTTTCTGAAAATCAACAGATAAAAAAAACAGGAGTACGTGTATTTAAAAGTCTAACCCTATGATGGAAAACACGACACCTCAGAATGAAGTTAACCTTGCAGTGCAGATGGATCAGCCTGATTTAATGTCTGTAATCAGGCTGATCCATCGCGCCAAGCTCCAATCTGCAACGATTGTGAGAGGCCCAAAGTAGCAGTCTTTAAATGCAGGAAGAGGTGGGAGCTACAAACAGGAAGCAACTACTTGTACAGAGATTAGCACTGATGCTAACAGCTTCAGAAGCAGTTTTATCAGATTTGGACCACATTTCGTTATTAAATGAAAAACAAACAACACGACAAACTTTCTATAGAAAGGATGTTTTTGCTCCATTTCTGTCATGTTTTGGAGAGAGTTTGTTTTACCAAGTGGCTCATGTTCTGTCCTTTACACCGTGGTGGTAGAACCAGCCTACTACATTATCTAAATGACCCGTAATCAGTGTTGTGTGTAACGTGTTACTTTACAGTAACGTAACTACTTTTTTGGGTAAAAAGTAAAGTAAGGCACCGCTACTGAAAATGTGGTAATGAAACGTACTGTAGTCCCTTTTTTAATTCGACGTAATGTTACTTTTCCCACAGACAGATCTGACACCGATGCTGCCTTCTCAGCTGCCCGCATTAGACACAAGCAAGGTTGCCAAGTCCTCTCATTATAAGCCACTTTGAGCCTGTTTTTCTCTAAAATCTTGAGCAAATCTCATGAGTCGTGGACGCGGTTTCTTAGTGTGCAGTTGTTTATTGAGGCTTGCTTTTCTGTCTGTGTGAATCGCCCCATTATCTCCCAGCTCCCCACAATAAAGCAAAACTCGAGTGCAGTATGTAGTTTGTCCTTTCCACTTCTTCGTTTCCTGATTATCGCGCCCGCCCCCAAACACTCATGCACATGAAACATGCACAAGAGCCATAGTGGCCACATTGGGCTCCTTTTTTAGAGTAGTTGCTTGGCACTGTGAAATTGAAATGTAATGTAGATGAAAATTAAAACATGCTTCATGTAGATTTCTCTTAAAAAAAAAAGTAATATATCACATTAGAAAAAGAAAATGCTGGAGGTTGCTTGTTTTGGACTTGTTTTTATCAACCTGGTTGCTTATTTCAGAAGAAAAATCTGGAAAGACTGGGCAGGAGCTCTCACTCCACACTGTATGTGCCATGATTTTGTTAAATACAGAGAACAAAAGAAATACCCATTATGTCCTCAGTAGAAGAACTTTATGTAGGCCTACACATTAAGGAACAGATATGGGGTTCTGCCCAAAGTAAAGCAACATAACGTAACGAGTAACATAAAAAGTTACTTTCCATAGAAGGTAGCTAAGTAAAGTTATGGATTAAATTTTCAAAAGTAACGAGTAACGAGCAAACACTACTTTTTAAAAGTAACTTCCCCAACACTGCCCGTAATGAATGTGATTGACGGAACAATCGTCCAATGACTGGATGTTGCTTTTAAAAGGTTCTGCTAATTCCCGAATACTTCCTATGGGCTCTTTCCCAAATGGACTAGTGAAATATATTGAATGGCCCATCTGGTGTGTCAGGTTAGAATGAAGTAGTCAAGGTATCTCAGTTGGTTTCATGTGGCTGGCAGCTGTATCTGAAAGAGACTGATCTTACTACGATACGTTGGATTCAGTCAAAATTTAGATATAAACCAACAATATGTCAGTTTGACCAAAATACTATTATTTCAGTTTATTTAAAATCTGGTCCTTATGGTGTTTGTCAAGAAAAATGGTTCTTGTACAATACAGTGATGGCCCCTGCATTACAGGATGTAATCTGGCTTTTTTTTTACAAGTTCAGATCTGGCATTGAAATGTTGAAGATGAGAATACAGACTAAAGGAAGTTGATCTGTACTGAAGTATACCACTAAAAAGCCATGAAGATGTATCATTACACAGAGGAAGTCTTGTATTTTGTAATGACACTAATCTGGTTAAAAAATGCTTATGGTAATGTAGTAATAATTGATCATTTGTAACAGGGGAAAAAATCCCCTGCATGGCCGTGCAGCTGCTGTCTGCTGGTATGTTTGGACGTGTGTGTATGATGAGTGTGTCTGCTGGCTGTCAGGAAGTGCTCTCATCATTAGGCTGGCCGCCTTGGTGTGCCTCTGTGGTCACCGGATTCCCCCAGAGACAAACTCCCTCGCTCACTCAAGGACAGACATCAGACTTAAAAACAATACCACCGAGAGAGACCCAGAGAGAGAGACAGAGAGAGCATGTAGGGAGGGAGGGCTGGCGATAAATAGTAAATGTTTGAAGCTGGCTGAGAGTAAGTGGGAGAGGAAGACAGCAGATGGAAACTGAGTGGCGATGAGAGATTTTAAGAGGGAGGGATATGAGGGGAGACAATAGGACAGGCTGGGACGCACGGAGTCATGCAGTTGGAGGAAGTCCCCTAATAAAAGGTTTCCTGTCTTCGCTGAGCATCTCTAGTCTCTGACGGCTTTTCACCAAGGCCTGCTTGACACCAATTAAACCTGTTCTCTGTCTAAGACCCCCCTCATCCCCCAGGACATAACAGACAGACAGCCATGCACATGATGGCTGAGAGCTGGGTAAGAGGACTTCCTATGTACGGATACAATATAAACACAGACACACCAACATATGCAGACAGTCAACACGAGTGCACACACACTGGTAGCACAGTAGTGGCATCTTCTGTGTTCTTCTTCAGTGTTTTACAATTCTGATACGTGACAATCATGAGGGCAAGGCTATGTCCACACATAGGCGGATATTTTTAAAAACAGAGCTTTTCAGAGTCAGAATCAGAATCAGAAATACTTAATTAATGCCCAAGGGGAAATTTGTTTTTTTCAGTTGCTCCTATACACAGTATAGCAGTAGGAAACATCAGATGAAGACATTAAATAGATAAGAGCGTAAAATTTAAATAAATAAAATGAAATGAAAAATTGAAAAGAAAAGATATAGAATCTTTAAATTCTTCTTCCATGTGTTTTGTCCTCCTGTCCACATGTAAACAGTGTTTTATGACATTGAAAATGCGTATTTTGGAAAACCAAAGTGAAGATTTTTGAACAGGTCATTTTGTGTCTCTCTGCATGGACAGGGAAGTCAGAATTTTGGGCATGAAATGTCACACTTTGGGCCTACCTCTCTATTGGCTGATGTCAAACTACGCAGCAGTTTCACTTTTGTTTACACGTGTTGCACTGGACATTATTAAACTGTTGCCATTTTACAGTGCTGATGACTGAACTATTTACATGCCAACACAGACTTCTTGTCACCCCTTCATTGTGATGCTGCTTTACAAACACTGCTGAAGTTTCGAACGGGACCAGGTGTTATTGTTTCACAAGTGAGCGTTTTGACTGGTGACCCACGACCTCTTGCTCTTTGCTTGCCATGGTTATAACAGTTGTGATAGTGTTAAGTGTTTGATTACAGGATTTAACCAAGATTATCAGATGTCTCAAACTGAAATCTAAACAAAGAAATTTTTGCTCAACACGCCTGCTATCACCAGTTAACCTAGCCCCAAGTTAAACTGTAGCACCAGTCAGACATTGTGGTCGGAATAATGCGAAAAGAAAACTGCTTTGGGAAAACAGAGCATACCATGGACATAGTTAAAAGATAATAATGACGATAAACAGAGCTTACACAGTGACGTTTATGTGGATTTTGCTCTTTTGTTTGGACAGGGATTTTGTCAAAAACGCATCAGTGTGGACAGAAATATTTTTAAAAAACCGAAGAGGAAAACCTCTGTTTTTTAAAAATATCCACCTATGTGTGGACATAGCCTAAATCATAGCTAGTTTTACATCTGGGACTTGGATAAAGTCCCAGTACACTTGACCCTAAAGTCTGGTTCATTTCATCTGTCTAGAGTCTGCACTCTGTTTTGAACTAATGCAAACACATAGACCGTGGCAACACACCCATGCACATACAGTATTTCATGGCCTATGCACTGATAAAGAGATGTCAGAGGAAGGGGCTCCACATGAAGGTGCTTAGGTGCTGTTGGTTTGGAAACTTGCTTAAGGTCACCTCAGCAAGGCTCAATTGGTCTATGGAAGTATACCAAGTCAACATAAGCGAGACTCGCACACGACAATGTTATTAATCTGAAAGCAGACTGGCAAGAGAGAGACAGTAAGAGCAGATGAAGTCAGGCATGGTATTGATAGTTTTCATCCACAAGCAGCATAAAGGGTAAAGTAGAGTAAGTAAGCACTGGTCACTGTGTGGAGCTTGAGCACACCATCTTTTGATTTTTTCAGCTGTACAAAACAACATATGTTTACATCCCATAAAACCTTGAGGGAATTAAGATTTTAATGTATGCTGTAAATTTTCAATCCTTTTAACCTTTGCAGCACCCGAGTCATTATATATTTCACACAATGCCAGAACATGAGGCACGTTTGTTTGGTGATAGTGGAGAATCCCTCCCCTTACATCTTTGCCAGAATAAAAAATCTACAAATTTATGAATTATGTAATTTCATTATGATGTGTTTTGATGAATAATTTTGCTAATTGGGAGGAAAAGGGACAAAAAAATCTACATTATCAAAACATAGATAAATAATAAGCCAAAATTAGCTTCCTTATGTTATTTATTGATGATATCAGGATCACTATTGGCTGTCAGTTTCATCCAATACCTCAGGTGAAGTGATTCAACAAAAAAAGTAATATTCTGATCAAGTTTACACAAAATATTTAAAGAAGAGGAGAAGTCAGTTTATTGCTTGTTTGTTTTTTTCTAGTAACTTACAGTCACCTTGGTGTGCATCTGACTGCAATAATCAACTAGTTGCTCCTTTCTGGGTTTCTCTCGGATTGAAAAAATGATGTTAGGAAAATAAAAATCAACTTGGTTTAAATACATAGTTGGCAATCAAAACCATAAATGACTCCATAGTGTAAAGCGGAGGGAGGGTTTCTTGCCCACCAGGGAGGCATTGAATGAGTGAGTGACATCACAAGAAAACAATCAAATACAAGTTGAGACAAAGAAAAAAACTGCATATTTCTAAAACTCCCTTCCATCAGTTATTCATTATAATAAAATGTGGGTTTTTTTACAATTAATATCTGGCAATATGTCAGTAGATTCCACCAAAAATCTGCCACACAGCGTAACACAAATGATGAATTTTTTTTGTTAACTTTTAAGAACATCAGTTCACTTAATAAACTGTCTTTCTCGACTGTTTTTTAGTGTGGAGCAGAGTTTAACATGCAGTGATCCTATAAAAACAATACAAGAGAGGTATACTTCTCAGTACTCCATTTGTGTGGCCCTAAGATCCAGGAAGATCCATGATGACTCAGCTTAGGATAAAGGATTTGGACGGCAGATTACAGAAAGGGGGTTTGGTCTGGTGGAGGCGGGGGTCGATGCGGATTGGAAATTGGGCCCAAGCCCGGCACAGCATGCCACGCTCCAGGCTTCATCCAGGCCTGCTTCAAAGAGCCCTGAAATCTCTCAGAGCCACTCAGACAAATTATAGTAATAAACAACAAGTCGCCCCCCTGATCTCACCCGCTTCACCTCCCAGGGGGAAAACAAACGGCCCAGGATCCTGTCGCCCTGGTGACTGAACCCTGACCAGCCCGCCCAGCCTCTGACCGTCTGTTTCCAAGATTGTTTGTTTGTTTGTTTACTCAAAGACACTAGAGACTGCGGCAGCAGGGAGGGTTATCTTCACAGGGCTCACAGAGGGCTGAAAGGAGTTGGGAAAAATAGAGCTTCCAATTACATGTGATTTAGTTCATCCTGGGGTATTAGGGGTCCGGCGTATTTGATTGGACTGTGAGTGGTCCATAATAACTGACCGGCCTACGGGAAAGCTGGGTGTGCTCTGTACAATTGTCTGCTAACTGTAAAAACTCTTAATTTCCTCCTTACTGTACACAGCAGAGAAGGTCACAGTTTTCTCCTGTCTAATCCAAGAGAGAGTAGACTCAAATTTGGGGTTCACTCATTAAAAAATCAAGTGTTCAATCAATCTGTAATGATAGCGTTCAAAATAACAGCAGCTTAAGTATGACACATTACATTCAAACTAGAGTTGTAAAAACTACACCACCTTTTCTTAAGTAATTCAGAATGGCAAAACATTGATCAACTAGTGAGCAAGAATTTTTACATTACATTACAACAGGCAGAGACCTTGTGCAGAACCAGACTCACTGCCAAAACTTTACAAACTAAGGGAGATTGTAATCTAAAGTGTATTATTTACAGAGACCCAACAATATTCTACCACTGATGTGCACCTTGCAGCGGCGGCAGAAAAAAACTGTCAGCAGGCAGAAACCTTGAGCAGGACCAGATTCATTGTTGACAGAATCACTGACTCCTGTCACAGCCTTATAGTTGACAAATAAAGATGGGGCTCTTGAAGATTATGTACCTGAACTAGACATTAAATTAACATTGACAGGCACTTTGTGCAACTGGCAATAAGACACTACATTTTAGTTGGCAGAAGCACTACAGTTCTGTTAACTGCAAAACCCTTGAAGCTTTGTGTAATAATGGACTTTAAAGCTGTATATGGAAATCAATGTTCATAAATCACTTTAGTTGTAAGTTATGGTCTTCAAAGTTCCTTATAGGCACATCTGGACTTACCTCAGGGCAATCCAGTGTGCATTGCCACATCTTTTGAAAACCACTGCACAAACCAATGAGATAACAGGCCCATAACATATTTCTGATTAACCCCATCTCAGTGAAAAAAAATCCCAGAGTGGAGCAAATAGTGGATGAATGCCATCAGATGCTTCACTGTGGCTGTAAGGTACCTTTAACATTTGAAGTTTTATGGACTCGGACAAACATCAGTTATGTTTCACACTGCGCATAAGCAAAGCCAACCCAAATCAAAAATATCAAAGATTTTGTTTGGTCTGGGACAAATTTCATGGATGTGGAAGCAACCAAAGTCAAAAACAGTAGGAACAAAGAGACTCCCATTGTCCTGACACAGTCTTTTAAGCTTACTTGATCAGAATATCCCTTTCTTTGTTACAGCCTCCACCCAAAAATATGTGACAGCTGAAAGTGATTCTGGTACAATCATGACCTATAGGTGCTCCAAAGGCACAAGCCTCTCACAAGACATTTCAGGAATTGTTCAGTGAGTTGTTGTCAAAAATATGGAAAACTACCCATCTTGTAATGTAATAGCAATGAACACTTCTTTTAAACAGAATGAATCTTCAAGTAGAACCAGACTTATTAGGAAAAAGTCACAACCTCTTAGGTTGTACTCCATAATGTGTTTCAAGAGCCACCATTTACCAGGGACAAGAAAAAAATATTTCTCTTGAAATGCAGAATCCTTGTGCAAAACCAAAATCACCAGTGGGCAATTATTGGCCACAACCCCAAGAGATATTGTGTTTAATAGCAACATAATTATATCAAGAGGCAGTTCATAAAATTGGCAAGAAAAAATGTACTTTAACCAGGCAGAATCTCTGACCAGGAATGAAGATAGCTCTCTGCCAGGACTAAATAAAGCAAAAAAAAGACCATACTGTTTGCTTGACAGAGATATCTGCTCTGCCAAGCTAGCAGGATAAAGTAGGAAACACAAAGAAAACAGGGAGACAGTGGGACATAATGTACAGTGAGCAAGGCACGCTAAGTGGCTTTTAGAGAGAAAACGTCAGGTACAGAAGGTCTCACCCCAAACTATTGGCAGGTATTTGCCAAGTACTGTTCGGCGATGACCAAAGATTTTTTTTCACACATGCAGTTTGTCCTTATTAGCCAATTGTGACATGTTTGGATTGGTTTGAAAACTAATATCCATTTAATACTTGTGATTTTTGTAATAGTGCAGGGTTTGTGCTTCAAAAAACCTAATACAGACCCAAAAGATGCAATAATAAGTGTTTTAGGAGACGTAGTTAAAAGACTTGTAAAATACATGTGAAATCAGGAGGGGCTAAAAGATCAAGACGAAACTTCAGAGATCTTCCCCTCCCATGTCTTCCATCTTTTCCCAGCCTTTCGTGTCCAAAGAGGGTGGTAAACCCATAGAATGTATTAATAGGGAAAGAAATGCACCACTCATATACTGATGCAGCAAAGGGAGGTCTTTACCTGCCGTCTAATGCCATCGGCGCTTAGAAGGTGTGGAATTTGACAGGGCAATAACTCACAACCATCCACTGTAGCTCACATGGAACTGCTAACCAAAAAACCCAAGAAGGCCCGGCTGAAAAAGTGGGCTATCAATCACAACTCTCTTCTTTTATCTGGTTTAGCTAAGAGGAAAGCCAGATAAACACTCTGTGGTACCATTTCTCCAAGGTCAATCCCTGTGTGACACCAAAGGCTAGCTTGGAGATCCACCAGACATCGAGGTGAGAAAGGGAGATAGAGAGAGCCACAGATGGAGAAAAGAGGATGACAGATAGATTTGGAGTCGCAGGACCAAAACATAAATGTTTAAGTTCAGGAGCCGAGTGGGGAGTGTACTTCCCAGAGCCTCGCTGCGGCAGATCAATCATGCTAATATCAGAGCGTCATGGGAGGAATGTCAACAGCGCTCACCTCTAACCCCATGTGTGAAGGCATTACAGTGGAGCTCTGACCCCCTGATTCTCCTCATGGCGACCTCCAGGCAGCCCCGCTCTAATGGAGATTTTATGGAGGTGTTCCACTTTATAGAGACTCTGGGCTTGACTGAGCAGCTCTGGGAACCAGATGTGTTATATGAGCAAAAGTGAGCCAATTACTTGAGACACTTCTTTCAGGTACAGGGGCTAATATGTCAATTAAACTTCACTCGGGGCTAAGGAGAGGACTAATGTTATAAACTAAAAACTTGTAATGTTATAGTGCAAACCTTGCTTTCAATGAAGTGAGACTTTGTGTCAAAAAAAGAAATAAATACTGAAAACAATGATTAACAAATAATTTTCAACTTCTGTTCAGTTGAATACAATACAAAGACAAGGTATTTTGTGTGTAAAAAGAAACTTTTTTTTTTTTTTTGCAAATATTTACTCATATTGAATTCGATGCCTGCAACATGTTCAAATAAAGCTGGGAAAGGGGCATGTTTACCACTATGTAAACTCACCTTTACTTTTCACAACATTCAATAAGCATTTGGGAACTGAGGACACTACTCACTGAGGATTCGTAGGCAGAATTCTTTCCCATTCTTGCTTGATGTTTAACTTCAGTTGCTCAACAGTACGTGGTCTCTTTTGTCGTATTTTGCACTTCATAATGCAGCAAACAATTTCAATGAGAGACTGCTAATGGACAGTCTAGTAATGGCATTCTTTTACTATGAAGCTACACTGTTGTAACACATGCTAAAAAAGACATAACTGTGATAGCAGCATGAGTTGCTCCAAAACCTGTATGTTCCTTTTGGCATCATCTGTGCCTTCACCAATTTGCAAGTTACCCATGCCATGGGCACTATAACACCCCCATACCAACACAGATGCTGGCTTTTGGTCCTTTTCCTCTTTAGGACATGATGTCCATGATTATCAAAACATTTAAAAATGTGGACTCGTCAGACCACAGCACACTTTTCCACGTTGTGTCAGTCCATTTTAGATGAGTTTGGCCCAGAGAGGCCAGCAGCGTTTCTGGGTGTTGTTGATATGTGGCTTTTGCCTTGCATGGTAGAGTTTTAACTTGTCACAGCTGACAAAAGTGCTCCTGAGCCCAGGTAAAAATACTCTTTACAGAATGATGTTGGTTTTTAATGCAGTGCTACCTGAGCAATTGCAGATCACAGGCATTCAATGTTGTTTTATAGCCTTGCTGCTCACATGCTGAGATTTCTCTGGATTCTCTAAATCTTTTGGTGGTATTATGGACTGTAGATGATGAAATCCCACAATTCCTTTTAATGATACATTGAGAAACATTCTTAAACTGTTGGAGTATTTGCTTACACAGTTGTGCACAAAGAGTGAACCCCACCCCATCCTTGCTTGTGAACGACTGAGCCGTTTGGGAATGTTCCTTTTATACCCAATCATGACATTCACATTTTCTAATTAACCTGTTGAATGCTCCAAATGGGTATTTTTTTTTGGCATTTTTCAACTTCTTTTCAACTGCTTTTTTGAAAAGTGTTGCAGGCATCAAATTCAAAATAAGTATTTTAAAAAACAATGACGTTTATCAGTATGAAAATTAAATATATTATCTTTGTGATGACTTCAATTGAATTAAAGGATCCAAACCCCTGTATTCTGTTCTTATTTACATTTTACACAACGTCCCAACTTCATTGGAATTAGGGTTTGAAATAGACCTTTGCCTTTGCTGTCCACAAGGAGACAGGAAAAAATACATTGTGATGACATGCCAAGAACCAAGATGCAGAAAGAAAAAGTGTGAGAGAGAGAGATAAATATGTGAGACACCGAAAGGAATGATGGAGCAAGACTGATAGAGTTAGAGCATAAAGAGAGAGAGAGAGAGATAAAAGGACAAGAAAGAGAGGCAGAAAAAGAGATGAGAGATCAAGTGTCAGGTCCACTGTGGTCCATTTTGCCCGGAGACAGCTGCAGCCACAACTGACAAATCCAGAGGGGCCCCTGCTTCTATAGGCACCGGGGAAAGCACCGGGAATTATCCAGCGTCTCAGCTCTGCTCCTTGGGGAACCTCGCTCTCTCTCTCTCTGTCTTTCTCTCTCTTTAGTGAGTTACTGAGGGAGGAGGAAAGGGTCACAGCCAGTTCCACCTCCAGTGCCTCTGCTGATACCCTCCTTCGACTCGCCTTCCTAGCCTTGCAGTCTGAAACCAGGGCGAAAAAAATCCTTGAATTCAGGGCATAACCCCCCCTCCCTTCCACTCTCTCTCCCTCACTCACTTCCCCCTCTTCCTCCACACGTCCTCTCATAATGATTTGTGTTTGTGAGTGTGCGAGTATGTGTTTTAAAAGGACATGGAAGCGGCGGTGGGGGCAAGTGTGAACAGCTGTGATGTATTGTCGTCTGGGGCATGATAATATACCCATGTCATTAGGGGCTGGATGCTGCTAACATGTGTACTTGTATGTGTGTTAGGGTGGCTTTTAAAACAAGCTAGTCATAGTTCAAAGGAGGCCAAGGCTTCTACCTGCTGCGCCAGTAAATAGGTGAATAAAGTGGATTGAATGCAGGGCAAAAAAAAGAAACAGGACCCAGGTTACGGATATTAGCAAGAAAATGGGCTATCAGGTAAAAGTGCGTGTCAGGAGAAGGAGGGTGGGGGCAGTAGCTAGAAGGGTGAGAAAAAGGTAGACGTAAGGGTAGTTTTTGATGTTCGTTGAGGGAGTGCAGCAGGGGAGCGCATCGTAATGTATCTATTGAAGTTCAGGCCTCTGTGTTTGATACACTACATCTGTACCCCATTTCCCTCTTTCCCCCCAGCTGTGCACCCTCACGTGTACAGGAACAATAAGACCCGGGCCCATAAATTCCCTCACTCCCTCACTCCCTCTCTTCCCATACATCCATCTCAGTTAGCGCCCGTGTTCATCTCTTTTAACCCTCGATACTCAAACAGTCTCCATCCCAGTGTCCAAGTTTTGACTTTTTTTTTCAGATATACACCTCTTAAAATTTCTGGGAAATTTCAGGCAGGCTCCCTGAGTTGGCTGTTCACTCAGACCACAGCAGGAGACTGTCGGTGTCAGCTGGAGAGGTGTGTGATGGTAAAAGGATGACTCAAAATGGGGGATGGAGCAGAATAGTACAAACCTAAAGGGTTATTCACGTATGCACAGACCTTCTGAAAATGTCATACATTTTCTGGATGGGTTGTGACAGCTGATTTTTTTTTTTTTTACATTTTTTCATTCCAACTAGCCCCCCCCCCGCATTATTTTGTCCCCCCACCTCTCCATTGCCTAACAGGGAATCTGCAAGGAAATTTTCCTGCCGTGAGTGAAACAAAAAATGTTTAGAGAGCACAAACCTCCACCGCAGGCATTTCTGACATTGTTAGCCATTGTTATTATGGAACTTGTGGAAAACGCGTGTGTGTTGGTTAGTGCCCATGGAATCGACAGTTTGCATATCTGTGAAAGCGACTTTAATGCTAAAAGGTACATACAGGTTTTGGAGCAACATATGCTGCCATTTCAGCAAGACAATGCCAAGTCTGCACGTGTTAGAAGAGCGAGGCCCCGTTGTTAAAGAGCACAGGTACTAGACTGGCCTGCCTGCAGTCCAGACCTGTCTCCCACAGACAATGTGTGGAAAAGTATGAAGCAATGACACAATAATAATGGAGACCATGGACTGTTGAGCAACTGAAGTCATACATCAAGCAAGAATCAGAAATAATTCCACCTAAAAGCTTTAAAACAATTAGTGTCCGCACTTCCCAAAAGCTTATTGAGTGTTGTTAACAGAAAAGGTGATGCAACACAGTCGTATCATGTCCCTGTCCCAGCTTTTTTGGACGGCATTGCAGGCAGCAAAGTCAACGTTAGTTAATATTTGCAAAAAAAAATCAAAATTTATCAGTTTACACATTAAATATATTGTATTTGTAGAGTATTTATTTGAATATAGGTCAAAAATGATTAACAAAACACTGTATTTTGTGTTATTTATGTTTCGATGTCCTGGCTTCATTGGAATTGGGTTTTGGAACTGAAAAAAGCAAATGTAAAGAAATAAAGGCAGGTAAAACAAAAAACCTTTTCTTTCCAATATAAATAATTTCTGTTTTGTTGCAACATCAAAGTGGTAAAAAGGTGATGGATTAAAGAATTATTCAGTTAATAATTATTAATTACTCAGTTGTCCACTGCAAAGAACAGTCCATAAATAAATGAATAAAAAATGTTTTTGACAAAAACATAAAACTACTGTGGCATGCTGGTTTCACCCAAGACAATTATTTAATGCAAAAAAGAAACTGCATTATTTTTCTGGGTCTCAGGAGGATACATATTCCTTGACCTGCATCGGGATGTGGGTTTCCACCATAATCTTAACACGTCTCTTTTGTGTCATGAACAACATTCCCTGAAAATATTATCAAAATCCACGCAGAGCTTTTTGAGTTATCAGCAGAAATGTGTAAAACTGCCTTGTCACGCAATGTTAACAAATTGTTTTAGAAATTCCTGGATCGACATCTGTATTCCAGTCACCACCAAAATCAAATGACTTCTCCCATGTATGGTCCAAGATTCCCAAAAATTTTATCAAAATCTGTTGAGTACTAAAAAACAAACAACAAATTGACAAATGCCGTCACGAACAGGACCTCCTGGTTGGAGGTAATTACCCTGAAATTTACCAGCTGCCCCCTTGTATTCCCCTCTCTGCCTCCACTGAGACGAAGGTCAGGGAATTATCTGGACGGGTTACACAGGTATTTTCAAGGAAATATAAGGGTAGCATGTGTAAGAAGGACTTGAGAAACTCAGACACTAACATAACATCAGGATTACATAACACATAAGATAAAGTGACAGCCTGAATGACATCAGGGAAAATGATACTGAAGGTAAATACTAAACTCTAATCTGATACCAGTATCTCCTAAAATGCACATGTAATGTCTATGAACAAAATTCAGTCTTTATTTTCTAAGGAACTAAAGCACATAAACTAAACAGTCTAGATCATCATACCCTAAAAGGGAGTATAATTTTAAGCCTTAATACAAATAAATAATTCAAGAGATCTTCCACCATTACAAACTTAAAGGACAGGGTTTTTTTTTTAATGATTTAGGAATATTCCATAAATAGGAATAAACACTGAACTTTTACGCTTTATCTGATGACTTTCAAGTTTATTTGATTGCTATTCTACAGTGGGGTAACAATGCACTACTTTAGAACCAGTGTGCAAAGAACACATCAAACATGTATGGAAACAAAATGCATGAAGGGACAAAACAGTCAACAAATTGGAAGACGAAAAAAAAAGACAGATTAGACCTGTGTTATATTAAGAAGAGTTTATTTAGTGTAGGATTAAGAAGTTATTTAACATGTGAAACGTAAGCTAATTACAGTAAGGCATAAAGACTCTAAGTATGTTGCAAATCCATAGAAGGCACAATTGATTATCCTACAACTCTTACAAAAATCGAGTGTCAGGTTTGGCAGATACAGTCTTCTTGTCTAATGTAATGAAATGTCTTGCTGCTCATGTTGTTAAATCTGATGTCTGCCTCAGATTGCTGACTCGGCTGCACCTCCTCTTCCCGGCCCTTGCCCCATAAAAATGTTGAATTAATTGATTTCCCGTCGGTAAGAGGGGTCATGTATTCTGCTCTGGTTTCCGCCTCACATTCCCCCATCACTTCACCCCCTCTCTTAGAGTGTCACCCTCTTTACTCCATCCTCCTCCACCTCCACTGCCGCTCTCCACAATGCAAGTGGCTGGAAGTATTAGTTGGCCCCCGTCAGGTCCACTGGGGTCCGGGTGCACAATAAATGAAATATGGTAGCTGTCGCATTAGGAAATCCATTGAAGTTAATTAGGGCCGGTGTTCTCTGCGGAGCCACATCTGCTGCTGTTTAGGCGCCAACAGCTCCCTCCCCTCGTCCAGTCCAGACACCGCCGTGGGGACTGTGGAGGGTGGGAGGGGGTTGATAGATACAGATGGGGAAACTGGACCTGGGGTATTGAGTGGTACTGGCCAGCGGTTGTCTGGGGGGTAGACTGGCGGGCAAGCTGAGTGGCCCAGAGGTCATGACCTCCAGGTAATTTGTAATGGTGACTGGACTGAGCATCGAGTAATGGATACGGAGCTGTTATCGAGGCTATCAGCTGGCTAAGCTGCTTTAAAAACCGGCTAGTCCGCACCCACATGCTGTAACAACACATGATATTGACCAGCCAAGTGAGACCACTGCTGCATTTGTTACGTCAGTCTTACTTGTATTAAGAGTAGAAGAGAAGTATTAATCCAACTTTCTTTACCTATCTGCTCACCCTCTATCAAACTTGAAATTATTATTTCACAAGAATTAACAAATGTCTTAAAATGCCATTATCAGTGTGTATAATAAGTATTAAAATGGCTCATTGTGATAATTTGCTCTTGGAACAAATGGGACTGGTTCAAAATTCACTCTCCATTCATCGAAGTTGAGCCTATAATGCACAAATCCATGTCTACAAATAAGTCTGATCCTGGGGAAGTTTTTCCAAGGAAATTCCAATGGTGATTCAAAGTCGGGTCTTTCAATTAAAAATACAAGATAAAGTCATTTGAGATGGTTTGGGTAACTGGTTAGGATCCTGGTTGCCTCCCTGTAGAGGGCTTCTGGGCACATCCAACTGGGAGGAGACCCTGAGGAAGGCGGAGAACCTGCTAAGGGGAATGTATAACTGCTGGGGCCACCTTGGGATCCCCCTGGAGGAACTGGAAAGTTTTGCAGGGGAGAGGGACATCTTGTTTAAACTGCTTGACCTGCTGCCATCACGACCCAGCTTCAACCAAGTGGGAGATGATGGATGAATGAATAGACAAAGATAAAGGACTTGGCCCATCAAATCACAGCAGACAGATGTCCACCAATAGGTCTGGTTCTGTGCTTGGGCTTTCTGCGTCTTTTAAGAGAAGTTTTTCTTTACTACTATTGCCAAGAACCTGTGGTCTCAGTTATAAATGTTGCGTACATGCAAAACAGGACCTGAATCTGGCATACGCCAGTTTACACACAAAGTATGTGATTCACAATGGTTCACATGGTTGATGGATGTAACTTGATGAGTCACTTCTGTTTACAGTCTCAGTCCATAACAAAGAAGTTGTGTTTTATACATAAACTTTTGCTGATTAATATTTGGTACAATTTAATATGAGGGAGAACTTTCTCTGCCCATGCAGTTGAGGCAGATGGCTGTTTACCAGTGATTCTGGTTTTGCATGAGGTATCTGCCTCTTACAATAAGTTTTCACTTCCACGTCTCCAAGTGACCACTAAGTGGTGTGTTTAAGTTTTGTCTGAAAATAATGTTAGAACTGTGACTTCTTTCTCTACCAATCATATTGTGGTAGATGGATGTTCACTAGTGTTTCAGTTTGGCCAAGGGTTTCTGCCTGCTTGGATTAAGTCTTTCTTCTCTGCTGTTGCTAATTACGTGTACATTTACTGATCAATGTTTTGTCTGTAAACTATATTACAAGAGCACCTGGGTTGGCCTATGTTTTTTTAACAGTGCACGGAAGGCAGTAGACATAAATCCTTATGTTCTTTGCTTGCTTGCTTTTGATGTCAGTAAATAATGAATATACAGAGTTTTGACTTGACAGTTGACTACTTCTGCCTGCATACACTACATGCCCATGGCGCATCTCAATGGCCATTTGATTATGTTTAATATACTCAAAGTTTAGTACGATTTTTTTTTTTTTTTGACAAATAGCAACAAAGATACCATTTTATGATTCAAGAGTTATCTGTCCTGGTCTCACGTGTTTCTTTTATGTTCCTTGGTCATTCAAGAGCTACAAAGAACAACATTATGTAAGCATGCCAGATCATATAAATTGAAAAAGTTTGGTATCTACCATCACCACCGCTCACCAAAAAAATCCAGTCCTTTATCAGGTTTCTGCCTCTTTCCATAAAGAAGTCTTTGACACTGTTTCTAAGTGCTTGCTCAGGCAGGGAATAAAAGTACAAGAGTGAGTCCTGTCTTTACCCAACCAATTGAGGCACCAATGAGTTTGGTTTGGCTAATGTGTCTGCCTGTTCAAATAAATCTGTCTTTTCTACTACTGCCAAATTCCAGCCAACAGATGGATCAAGATTTTGTTTCTGAAAAGTAACTCAAGAGAGCAGTTTAGGCCCTTTTTTTTATCATAATATGCCACGAGAGATCTTTTTATGTGATTTGGCACTGAATAGATAAATATTGATTGATAAAATGATTTTCCTCTGGCTGTATGATGATTCAGTATCCATGTTACGATCTGTTAAATTGTTTTGATAGTCTGGCTCCAATAAATGAATGAAACTGTTTCGTATTATTGGCTTGTAATGGTCTGTGAAACAGATAATAGCAGTTCTGTAGTGTGGGTTATTGCCGGGTAATGGGGTGTAATTTTGTGATGGCAGATCAGATAGAGCAGTCAGAGCGCTGTGCGAGGCTTAACCGTATGCTGGAGGATTTATTGCCGGCTCACAGGAGCTGACTTACATCATCAGGTGAGTGAGCCGAAAAGTGATAAGGGACGACCAAACAATAGAGACAGGACAAGTAAACTGGATGTGACGGAGCTGACCGGGACATCGACAGTAGTCACAGAACTCAAAGAGTGGTGTTTTGTCAAAGAGTGGAAGACACAGCAGGGTCAAAAGTTTAATGACAGCGTGTGAAAGACTGGGCAGAGTATTGGCATGTAGACAAACGGTTCAGAGCTGCCTACAATGGGCCGTCACAGCTCTTTACATCAGACTCTACGGAGCTGGACTGATGGATCCATCCAATTCAAAAGAGTAAGCTGTCTGCTGAATGGTTTGTTTTTCTATTAGACTCAGGTTAAATATTTGCAAATTAGTCTTACTTTTTGTGTTTCGACCCGGTTAAAGTCCCAGATGGTGCGGGGTTTACAGTATCAAAGAGTGTTTGGTGAGCTGTCAGTCAGGGAGACAGAGGTTGACATTAAACTTCTCCATATAAAGACACCAATCACTGGTTTGTTTAAATAAAAAAAGAACCAGCAAATACTGTTTTACAATGTACTGATTTTTCTTTAAGGATAGAGATTACATGAAAGAGTCAACCAGCTTTTCCTATTCTTGGGTCACATTTTAGATATCAACACATTTCAGTATATTCGTAGTAACAGATCTGCAACAAATCCTTGAAATAGCTCCTGGGTCCACATCTAGATTGGGATCACCCTCAAAATCTAGTCATTTCTCCCTTGTGTCATGACCAACATTTCCTGCAATGTCATCCAAATCTGTTGAGAAGTTTTTGAGTTAAGAGCGAAAATGTGGAAAACTACCCTATCTCACATACAAATCCTTGGAAAAAGCTTCTGGATCTGAGTCCAGATTCGAATCACCACTAATCTAATCCCTTCTCCCTTGTGTCATGGCCAGCACTTATCCAGATCCGTTCAGGTCTCTGTGAGTCATTGGCAAAAATGTGGAAAAGTACCCTATTTCACAATGTTAACAAATTATTTAAAAAAAAATCATCAATCCACATTTGGATTTGTATCACCACCAAAAACTTACCACTTCTTCCTTGTGCTATGTCCAGTATTCTCTGAAATAAGCCTATGACATAAGAGCTATTTCCATGCACAATCATTAGTTTATGTAATTGTTTTGTTATGATATTGCTCTTTTGTGCCATTATATGTTATTACCTCTGCCAAGGAGGTATAGTTTTGTTTGTCTATTTGTTTTTCTGTCAGTTTGTCTGCCTGTGAGCACGATAGCTCAAAACCTTTTCAACAGATTTTGATAAAATTTTAAGAGAATGTTGGTCATGTAACCATGAAAAAGTAATTAGATTGAGGAGTGACTAGAATACTGCTGCAGATCAGACCTTTTTTAAAGGGATCATTGACATTGCAAGATAAGGAAGTTTTCCATTTTTTTGCTAATAACTCAAAAAGTTATAACTCAAAACGTTCTCAACAGATTTTGATGACTTTTTCATGGAATAGTGGTCATTGCAAAATAGAGAAGCGATTACATTTTACTGGTGATCTGGGTCAGGATGTGGATCCAGGATTTCTCTTTTTTTTGTTTTTTTTTTGGTTAACTCTGTGCAACACACCAGTTTTCCACATTTTTGATTAGAATAACTCAGCTTAGGTTATGCTCTCAGAGCACCTCTAGTTGAGACATAAGACAGTGTATTTGTAATAAGCAAACCTTTTTTTTTAATGAAATAAACATATCAGGTTGTTCTTTTTCCTCAATTTATCACTTTACAGTTTGTAATGTTCAGAGTTTTTTATGACATAACTTTAACAATGTGATGACATAAAGATTTAGTTTGATTACTGTTCATACCATCTGGTCACAGCAGTTGGTACCTCAGCTGAAAGGGGTTGGCGTCCCCTGTCTCTGGAGCCTCAGAGCGTAGGGTTTGAACCCTTGTGCACTGAAACTTCATTTATGTAAAGACCTACAAATGAAGTAGGGTTAATGTTGTTGGTGGTGAACACGTGTCGTCAGAAATGATGAATGGCGGAGTGCTAACATGTGCTCCCAAACCTGTCCTGCATTTCATCATAATTTACTTTATTTTTAATTTTAAGTGACATGAGAACATCTTGTTGTGATGTGAAATTTGAGATTATGTCATTTAATGCATACACCTCCAAACATCCTTGGTTTTGAGCTTTGAAGTGGGTTCAACATGACTGTGGATTTCTTGGGGCAGCACGGTGGTGCTGCAGGAATTGTGTGCCTCACAGTAAGAAGGTTGATGGTTTGAACCCTGCTTTGGTCAGGGCCTTTCTGTGTAAAGTTTGTTTGATCTCCTTGTGTGTGCGTTGGTTTTCTCCAGGTACTCCGGCTTCCCCCCAAATACCAAAAATGTGGTCATTAGGTGAAGTGATAACTCCAAATTGCCCTAATTGAGTGTGTGAATGGTTGTCTTTCTCTCTATGTGGCTCTGTGATTGTTTGGATACCGGTCCAGGGTGTAACCTGCCTCACACCCACTGTCAGCTGGGATAGGCTTCAGCCCCACACCATCCAGAAAGGAATGAGCAGTATAGAAAATAGATGAATGGATGTTGATTTCTTTCACCCCAAAGATTTCAGCATTAAGAGGTGGGAAAAGTTGACTCTAGGTCTATGAATCAGCAGTGGAGAGAAGGTGAAGAAACCATCACTTAACCTTTGTCAAATTGCAGAATAACCCACCTTTGGTCAGCCATAGCGGGGGGTCAGAGCGCCTGCTGAGGGGTCTGCTCATTTGTCACCTACAGTTCAGTTCAGGGAGCATCTTCACCATGTCATCCATCTTCACTTTGCATTCTGTGTCCGCAGTGTGTGTGTGTGTTTCACGCCATTTGTCAATAGTTCAGAGTGCATCTTCACTCATTCGTCTTCAGCGAGCGTCTTAAGTGTGCATTCTTTGTGTCCATCTCAGGTCATTAGTGGTCAGCTCCTATAATGGATGAATGAGGTGGGTGGTTATCAGGATCATGTGAAGGGCTCTTTTTCTCTTGTCTGATGCTGATTGTGTGACTTAACACAACTTTGTGAAAACAGCTTTTCTGCTGTAATTGATTTACCTAGGAACACATTACAGAGAGACTCACATTTGAGGGCAAATGTGGATTTCAGGTTCATTTAGTCAGTTGTAAATGCAAATTAACTGCTTTGAGACTAGTGGGACATCATCATCAAGATGTCTCTAGGATGTCTGCCTCTTCTCTTCTCTTAAAAAATGTTTTGTTTTTCATCGTTATAATCTGGTTGTTTAAGCTTCAACAAGACAAGTGACAGCAACCTTACACAACTAGTTAGGAAACTTTCTATGTCCACATAATGACTTTCACACAGGTGACTTCAACAGAAGATAAACAAAGTTAGTGGTGTATCACATAAGTTAAGACAGTGCATGTAATTAGACATGTGTGAGACATATAATCGATGTGTTAATCAAAGTAAGACACTACCAAAAACATGTAAACTTCAATCAGTAGTTATCAGTGAACTACAGACATCACTTATTGGAAACTTACAGCAGTTGCGCGTGAATACCCAACCTTTGATCTATAACACTTGGTGTGAGTGCGAACCACCTGATTTTATCCTTACAAGTACAGACTCATTTTTTAATATCAGAATTAAAATCCCTTTATTGTCATTGCACAGGTGCATCAAAGTTAGGTATAGCTCTCAGATTCAGTGTGGTTAAAAGTACAAAGTTTAAAATTCATAAAATAACTCTACAATATACACTGAATACATAAGGTAAAATTCAAGTGAAAGACAGGGGACATAGGCACAACAGAGAGGAAGAAAACAGGAATACTGAAAATAATATAGCCATACCTCTTTTTGCTGTTTCTTTTCCCTGTTAGATTGATTTCAGGAGTAGTTACTAAAATACTTTACTCTTTGAAAGTAACTTATCCCACTTTATAATTAAGCCTTTCATTCGCAGTAAGCATGGCCATCAGTATGATAATAAAGAGTCCATGTTCATGTGAGATTAGCTAAAGCTGGAGTTATACTAGCTGTTAACTAAGCGGATGCAAACACATGATGACCGCCATGCGTCCCTTGCATTGATTCAGCACATCGGTTGTGCACGTCATCCAGAATTAATGGGATGCAAGCATGAGCTGCAGTCCACATGTCACTAGTAGGATCAGTTCAGAGGCAGAGGAGAGATGACAGATTAATCACAGCAGCAGAAACAACCATGACAGAAAGACAAACTGATAAATCAAGACCACAATCATCAGCATCTAAATAACTTGTGAGACTGTACAGTTCATCATGCTGATGGCAGATAAATTCTCCTTCAGAAGTAAGAAAAAAAAGGAAATAAGCTTAGTGTACTTATTCAGCTGGTGACTGTGTACATTGGTGCCTTAGAGTTGATGCCATGGTCTACTATGTCTGTATGTTTGTGTTAGCTTGTGTTTTAGGGTGTATTTTCTTGCATGTAGGCTAATAAAATATTTGTTGATACAATGATTAAACTGAAGCATTGAAGGATACACCCTCTGTTTTCTCCATGAATATGATACAATTTGATACCATGCAATATGGTACACCAGGACATGATAGTACAATATAACACTGAACAACATGATCTTTCAGTTCAATACAATAAGGTCTGATACAGTATAATAAGACATAATACAAGATCTTGTGATACGATATAATATGCATGTAAAAATATGGCACAATATGATATGGAATGAAAACTCACTGTGACACAACAGCAATATAATACACTGCAGTAATTATAAAATCATAAAATTATTCTGTCATAATAAAACATTTAACACAAGAATAATGAATCTCCATTCACATCACCATTTTACACTTTAACTGCTGCAGTAAGAAGTCATAAATCAGTGAATGTATCTTTGAGTACTATTTGTCATTTTGCATTAGAATATCAATAATTATCAACAGTCATTTCATAATTTAATCACAAGTTAACAGTTATGTAAAGCCCCATTGCTATTTTGTCCCACCCGCACCTTATTTGCCTTATTTGTTACACTTAGTTATGTGTTGACCTTTTGACCCCAGGTCTTCCGGTGCAGCGTGAACCTGAGTTTCCTCAGACGGCTCCAGTTCCCTTCCGCTGCCAAAAGAGGAGCATTAAGGCAGACTTTTTTTTACGCTGAACTTCCAGTAAATGTGATTATCTTTCAATCTCTGCTGGCAGCACATGACAAAATATACACTTCAGATTGTCAGACAGTCTTATGCGATGTGGTTTGGCTGTGAATCAAAGGCTTGTTAACTCTATCATATCCACTCCCTCTTTGTGTGCATCGATGGCAATTTAAGCAGAATGACTCTCGGCTGCAGTTTGATACGAGAGCAGAAATAAAGGAAGGCAGAGGGATGAGGTTCGGTCCTGTAGATGTGTGTTCTGCCTGCATACTTGGCATCAGATCAAGGTGAATCTGGTATGAGCTAAGAAAAGTGTGTGAGAGCGAGGGAGCGGCAGTGTGTGTGCGTTTGCAGCCCTCATTAGCAAACCCCAGCCCCACGTTCACAGTATGAACACGCCACTCCTCCCCTCTCACTTGCTCGCAGCCTCTCAGCTAAATGAGGTTAATAAACTCAAGCGTTTACTACCATCACCGACACCATCTCTCCCTCCCCTGCTCTTTACTTCTTCATCTCTCCCTCTCTCCCGTCTCCCTCCTTAAGCCTCCCTCGTTTCTTTCATCTCAGCTGAAATGCTTTCTTCCTCTTTTCCTCACCTCTTTTTTATTGTCATTGTTTCGCGGCGAAAGCTCTGGGATTTCCTCTCTCTATTTCCCAGGACAGAGCTGCAATTACAGCTCAGGAGAGAGGAGGACCAGCTGTGCGGGAGGCACATCCGCCAGACAAAGATAAGGCCGCCCCCTAGAGGAGAGAGGCTGAGACTGCAATAACTTTGAAACCCTAGTTCCAAAAAAGTCAAGATGCTGTGTAAGGAGCAAACAGAGAAAGAAAACAAACACTTTTTAACCTTTATTCGATCAAATGCAGCACAAAAGCCTGATATTTAATGTTGAAACTGATATTCTCCAATGCTGTCTTAGAAAATACATACATTTTGAATTCAGTGCCGGCAACAGGTTCAAAAAAGTTGGGACATTGGTAAGACAATATTATGAAAGTTGTGAAATTCTCAAAACACCGAAACATTAAATGGGTCAGTCGCAGTTGATGGTACCAATAATGGCATGAGATTGTCAACTTTCAAGAAAATGTCAGGGTAAATATAGAATATGAACAGTTTTCCTCAATGTACCATTACAGTGAAGACCAAAAAGGATCTCGAACAGGTCGTCATTTACAACAGTTACAAACACCACGCCGTCTTCTTCTCTTGTAATACCCGCTCTCTCTCTTCTTCTTCTTCACATGCCATCCAGGTAGATTTCAGGGCCAGCGGCCAGACTCATATTCAAAATTCGGGTTTCGCTCTTTTTGTTCCCAAAACCCACCAGTTGACAACATGGCGGATCGTTATGTCAGCCTCCACAAAGTGGAGACCCATGGTACTTAAATATAAAAAGCTTTTTCTAACTTAAAAAGAAAACAAAAGTTTTATAGGGATGATTGTACACCTATTTCAACGGACCTTACATACAAATAGAAACACTGTATCCTATATTCACCATTTCTGTTCGGTGAAATGCTGCCAACTTCTACACACTACACCTTTAGGTACACTAAAGGGAATAATACATTTAAAAAAGCATGAAATGGGCTCTTAAACACAGTACAAGATAAGACTCAGAATAATACTAGGTTGCACAGCAAAAGTCATATATTAGCAACACCCAGAGGCACCATCGGCCTCTCTTGGCTAGCGGTCATCTGAGATGGATTGTCCTAAAGTGGGCTAGGGCCTGAAAGCCCAAATTTTAGATTCATTTGGAAATAATTGTCATACTGTCCTCTCACCTCCAGAGGACATGACCATCTAGATCGGGGTCCTCCTCCTCTCCTGATGTTACCTGCAATCAGTTTAAAATATAAAAAAATGTATGTTTATGAGGAAAACCTGACCTTTTTTTTTTTTTTTTTTACAAAACATGTTTTCCATACGTATTGGTCCCTTTATGTGACCCTTCAAATTCCAATAAAGTTTGGCCCTCTGCAATGCAGATAATGTCGGTGTGGCCCTCTTTGTAACAACATTTTCCCATCCCTGATATAGATTGTCATCAACACAAATTTAAGAGGCAGCATCTTTTAAAGTCTGTGGGTGTATTTGTGCCCATGCCAGGGGTTACTTGCAGATGTGTGATGGTACCATTGATTCTAAGAGATATATATACAGGTTTGGGGGTGACATACTGTATGTTTCCATCCAGACAATTTTTAGCTCTGTCCCAACTGTTTTTGAACATGTTGCAAGCAGCAAGTTCTGATAGTCCGTGTGTTAATGAAAAAAAGGTTTATCAGTTTAAATATATTGTCTTTGTGACAAAGTGGATCAAATGAAGGTTGAAAAAGGATTTGCGAATCAGTGTATCCTGTTTTTAATCATATCCCCCAGTGCCCTAGCTATTTTGAAACCCGGCTGTACCTTAATGTTTCCTCCTCACATCAAAGCAAACTTTAAAGACCACATGGATCGTTTTTTTAAGTACCAGGGCTGGGTCGCTGGGTCATCATGACCAAACAGGAATAACAACCCATCATAAGGAATAATGTGCTGTGTTATGACCTGGCTCACATGTCTGCAGTGTTAAAACCACAGAACACACACACACACACCCTCAGAGACACACACCAGCTGTGGCAGAACAGGCAGTGATACCAAAGAAATGTGAAGAATGCATCAAACAGCCTTGGATGCTCGTATCTTGTATGGCATGTGGACAGTGACATCCTAAAAGAAGACAAAAATATACAAAATATGATTGGAGAGAACATGTGAACATCGAGGACAAAGTCAGACAGCTGCTGAAGACGTGCAGGAATGCTGTCAGGAATATGAGGTGGTGTCAACAGGTAATAAGTTTGTGTTTGAGCGTCGTTGAAACGTGCTCTGTTATTGTTGGTGAGACGCTTGCATTTGCTTTATCTTCATGTTTGTATCCTGGAGGCATACGCAAAATCAATGAGATGTTTGTTCGCAGTAATAATACATCGCTCATCACACTGATGTTTGAATATCTTCTACGTTTACCTGGAATACCTTCAGACGTGAGGTTACGGATTGTTATTTCAGGTGAATTGATAAGATCTTGGAGGCCATAGGTCAAAGGTCAAGTCCATGGGTCATTGTGTGCACCCCTTGTTTGTGAAGGCAATATCTGAATAATGTTTTGAGGGATTACAGCTTAAGGTCATGGGGTCTCAGGTCCATTCCCTGTTTCTGAAAGCCAACTTTACACAAATGTCCACTCCACTCAAGTTCATCTGGCTTCATGTTCACACCATCAGTGTGACTGTGTCAGGGCAAGACTTAAGCGGAGTGGACATTTGAGTGGTCTGAAGACTGAAACGTTGTGTAATCAGTGTGGATACTGACCCAGATTTGGATGTTAGGTTTCTTCAAAAAAATATCTTTGTTTTGAAGGCTCCTGTAGAGAAAATACAGAAAATCAGATGAGGATGTAATTGGTTTCCAAATTAAAGGACCTCTCCAGCAATATGTCTTGTCAAAGTTTATGTACAAGTCCCAGACAGCACTGTAATACACAGCCTGTGAAAACACTTGTATAACTTTGTTTGTGGTGGATTGACATCACATGTGTATCTGTGCTTGGGTTTGCGATAACAACAGTTTAAACTTAACAAAGTGGGGACTTAGTGATCTTAAAACACACAAGCGCCTGAGGCAAAGGACTCTGTGTTTTATTTACCTTTTCCTTCAAAGTTGACCCATTTCTCCTTGATGCGAGTGATTCTATGTTGTGGTGGTCCTTGTTACAGTGACATCAGCCTGTCTTGTAGGATCTCTAGGGTTGGGCACAACTATGTTGCTCATAATGCCATAACACATGATGGTGAATGATATATTATTAAATTAAAACTATGCTGTATGAGTAGATAAAACTGTGCAGCAGTGCAACAATATGGCACAGAATGGTTTAATGTAATATAATGTAGCATAATAAAATGTGCTTTGGTACAATACAAAATGATATGGCATGGTAAGTTCTGTAGTACAAAAGAATACAAAACAAAGCAGTATGATACTGATGACTCTGTATTGTATCACATTTGATACACACAATATTGAAATATGAATATACAACAGCTCTGTGACAGATGACTTATTGTTAGATAAGATGATTCCCATCGTACATGTCAGAGTCCTCTCTGTGAGGCGCAGTGAAGTGTGGTTAAGTTTATTTATTTAGAGCTTCTCAGTGACATGAGTTACAAAGTGCTTTACAAAGACACAAACATGCTGTCAAACTAACATGGAAATAGAAAAATAGATCCAAGACAGCCTCCAAATACAATAAACCAGGGATGGGCAACTTTCAGAGACAAATTCAGTCTGTTCTAATTGGCAAAGGGGCCAGATTTTTGTGACGCAAGATGCTCTCACCAGATCACTTCTCTGTTATAAAATTCAACCAAAGATTAAATACATAGCTTAAAAGCTATTACATCAGTATGTTGATATTTAAACTCGAATACAACCTTTTCAAATGCAAGGTACAGAGTATTTACCAGCCCTTGAAGCATAATTTACTTACATTCTGCTTTTGTTTAAGGGATGCATGTTGTGATAACCTGGCACACCAGATGGACCGCTCCATATATTTCACGAGTCCATCTAGGAAAGAGCTACTAGAAAGTGTTTGGGAATTAGAATAACCTTTCAAAAGCATATCCATATGCATAAGAGAAGTTTTAGAGAAACAGATAAGACTAACCATAGCTCTACTATTCAACCCTACTTTACCACTTTTGTCATGTATAGTTATTAATAATTTTTATATTTTGAATTGAGTGGCAGGCAGGGGTAAGAGGCTGAATGTGGCCCACAGGTGGCTGGTTGCCCACCCCTGTGATAAACAAGCAAAGCATCAAAACATAAATGATTGCTCAAGTGCTTGTCTGAACAAGAGTATCCTTTACTTACTTTTTAACCTTCCTCCTGTGTTAGAGTCAGTACTGACCCGTTTTAGGGTTTATATGCATAAAAGAACCACTTAATGTTTGTTTAATGCATCAAGGCTTTTTGACTTTGTCAGGAACCTCTACTTAAACAAAAGAAAGAAAAGAAAAAATAAAAATAATAAATTTGCAAGTGCTCTGTTGAAATGGTGTCATTTGTGTTGTTAGGGTCGGTTATGACCCAGTTATAAAAATAAGATTACAAGGCAATAAGTAGAGCCAAAACTGAAACCATGGTGCATCTGTGAAGATTAACAGATAAATGTTCATAAATGTTCACAAATATTCATGATCATAAAGTTCTCTTGCTAAAAAATACTGTTTTGCCTTTTTCTCTACAATATGTGTTTTAACAGCCCCTAGTAATAGTTAGGCAATAATACAACCTCTTATTTATTTATATGATTCTCTTGAGGTTCATTTTACATTTTTTAAAATTGAAATCAAGGGTCATTCAAACAAAGAAAGACCCAAAGGTCACACCAAAATAGATTAAAACCAGTATTTTCATGGACAATGAAGCCTGAAAAGGTAACCAAGAGATAAGGAAAAAATATTGCATGATTGATCATTGTTTTTTAGTGTAATTTACAGATGATTTAAGGCACGGGTCAACCCTACCCACCCTATCGTGGAGCATGTCTAGAGAAAGCTAACACAGTACAAGGGTTAAATCACTGAAAGAGTTTGTTGAGCACAAAGGCAGGACAGAGCATCCAAAAGTTTCAGAGCTACAGCCTGGAGAGCTCTGTCACCTCGAAGGCATGTTTGTGGACAGATGGTAAGTGTAGTGGGTTTGAGCAGAGGAGGTGGGGTGTCTGATGTTGATGAATAATTTCTGCCCAATAAACTAGTGCTTGGCTGTGCAGTGGTTTGATACAGTAGTCAAACTGGCAGGAAAATCTGTTTAGAGTGAAGTGTTTTTTTAATTTAAATATCACTTTATAACACCAACTATTTGATTGAATTCAAAGAGATAGGATGACAATATGTTGCTGTATCAGTATTTTATAGCCCTGCATGCGTCCACCCTTGTTCATGAACATGTGTCATTTTGATTGACACTTTTATCGGTACTTTTAAAGAAAGCTTGGCCCTGACTGGAAATGAACCCTTGACTCCTGCAGCGCTGCCAGATCCTCTGCGCGCACAGCACCACATTATTAAAAACGACTGTGATATCTGCCTGTTCAACTTTGGGTATCAGCTGCTTGCGATGTAATGTTTCCTAACAGCTGTCGCACTGTCGGGTCGCCCCTGTGAGCGTATAACAAAGAGAGAGTGATGGCAGCAGGAGCCTCCGTCGGGCCCACGGGACGGCCGGAGAGGAGCAGACGGTCGTGTCGTTTCACTGCAAACATATGGTGAAACTCAAGTGTGTAATTTACCTAGGACTACGGGTGGCCCCTGCGCGCACACACACACAAACGTGTTCACACACATGTACACATCCAGTGACAGGGTGTAATTTACCTGGGGCCTATGGGTGGCCCAGTATCCCGTTGCACTTGTCATACACGCAGACAGCTCAAACACAGTTCACACTCGGAGACTGAGAGAGTGAAACTAATTTCCCCAGACAGGAGAGTAAGAAATCACACACTGACAGAGATGTTACGCGTCGAGGAAAGCGGCGTTTAGTGCTAAGACACAAAAAAATCTCAACCTGTGGGAGTTGCTACACACTCTGCATCACATCCTCTCCAATTCATCAACCTGGCAACTTTTCAAAGCCGGCACTCTCCTCCCTCTGAGACAGAGCGAGAGATGAAGGTCATGGGAGGAAGACAGATTAGAGGAGTGCGCGTCCCTCCCTACATTCTTGCCCTGACCTTCATCATCGTGTGGCACTGTAGCTATCATCGGCCCACCATGCTTTACAGTCTGTTGATATTGAGGGGGTGGGATTATGGGGTAAACTCAAACCTGCATGCCCCGCCTTCAAATCCACCGTGAATGGAGGATCGTGTTTCACTGAAGGATTGACAGAGGAGGCCATCCAGACATTTACAGTTGACACTGTTTGAGGTGTGCGTCTGTCTGTGGAGGCTGATATGATAGCATGTCTGCAAGTCACGATGTGTGTGTGTCTGACGGAGGAGTGTTTGATCTTTGTTCCCAGCCAAAGGGGCTATACCTTAACTCCAGGTGCAGAGAAGTCAACCTGAGGGCATGGGAGGCACATATGGTTAAGACACACACACACAAATTTACACACTGACGCACACACTGAGGCAGGAAGTCTCCTTGAAGCAGTAACTCACACTGAGTAGCTCTGCGGTTTAAACTGGTTTACCGGTCGAGCGGTGTCACAGGAATGCTTCTAAAGGCTCGATGATGATGTGCTGTGAGGATAAACATTTCTGTTAGCGCCTCCGCATGTGGGCATCAATCAGAGCTGAACAGAGAAAATACATGGACTGAGCAATGCAGAGGTGACCTGGCCAGGCTGCAGGGATGTAACGATACACTCACATCATAATACCATCCAACATGATACATGGTTCACAAATGACTGGAACACTCTTTGAAGACATGTGGGAGTTTTTTTTTTATCAAATAGGGTGCTTGTTTACTCGTGGACACATGAAAATATGCCAGGTTTGGAGGTGTTGGTCCCCACTTTTAACAGCTTTTCTCCCTGATTAGGTCATGATTCTGTATTTGAAGAAAACAGTGGTGACCCCTTAAGGAAACAAACCCTATGGTGTTGTGGGCTGATTGACAACACTCTTACATAGACAGGTGCATGCTAACTCACGTGCAACACGGCTGTAAAGGGGTGGAAAATATACGTTACATTTCATGGAAAGTTACGATGGTTGATTAATAAGTTGTGAGCCCTGTACTGAAGAAGATAAGCAGGGATGTCCTTTTTCAGCTCTACTATTCCCTGACTTTTTAAGGCTGTGTACCCGAAGACTGGTGTCATTTGGTCAGTTCATGTCGAAGAGGTAGCACTCTAAAGTAAACAAGGCAAGTGCCTTTGCAAAATGGACAAAATGCCCCTGCAAACAAGTCTGTCATTGCCATGGCTGCCATTAAAGATTGTGGCGTTGAATTGATTGAGTATCCGCCTTATTCGCCTGATCTCGCTCCATCAGACTTTCACCTATTTCCAAAATTGAAAAAAGGCCATTTCTGGTACCCATGCAGTGGAGGACTTCCTGAACGGTCAAGAAAAGGACTTCTTTAAAAGTGGCACTGAGGCCCTTAAACATCGCTGGCCAAAGTGTATAGATACTGAAGGGGATTATGTTGAAAAATAATGCAATATGTCTGCCAAAATTCAAACCCTAATAGATGAGGCTCACAACTTATCAATCAGCCCTCGTAGGCTGGGGAAGTTTGGAAATATTACAAACAGGAAACTTTCCATGGGAATCATGGGAATTTTCGGGAATTATCTGGAAATTAGGTTATTTAAATTAACTGTCATATCCAAACATAAATATAACCTTTTTTTGTTGTCATAGGCACATCCATGTAAAATGGTGCAATTAAAAATGTTACATTTCATTAGCTTTATTTCTAAGTAGAGATTCATCTGGTTTGAATTATTTCATTGAACAATCAATTTCAGCTTCACTTCATGTCGTCGAGCTCAGATTTGTGGCCTCAACAGTCCAGGGTTCTAGAATCATCTGTGCATGTGATGGAGGAGTGCACAGTGCATGTAGAGGGCGTGGCCTCAACACCCCCGCAGTAAGCAGTGTGCTTGTGACTTAGGAATAGCAGAGATATTCTCAAGTTAACTTCCATGAAACCTGGTTCTTTTAGTTCAGATCACGCTAAAAAATCCCTAACTATATTAAAAATCCCTGTTAAGAGCAAACCTTATATTTTGTAAATTCCAGGTTTACTCCTGTTTATTGCCACAGATTCCCAATAATTCCTTTGGAAAGTTTCCAACTTTGAAAATTCCCAGAATTTTGCAACCCTACGTGCAAGTGAGTTAGCATTTAAGCACTTGCAGCTAAAAGTATACGGGATTTTAAAATAGCTTTTCGGATCAGTGCCTGAAACACAGTCAGTGGTGAACACGTGCATGAGACTTAAATGTTTCATCTACGCATTGTGTGCACACACTGTCGGCTTAGTATCTGAATCCTTAAAACAGATCTGAATCCATGTTTGTGCGTTGTATAAATAGGCTCATCATGTAAAAAGACAGATTAAACTCTTTTCTCTCGTCTGAGACATTCAAAAGCAGACTGTTTTATACTCTTGTGTAATTTGTATTTCAGATTTTTTTTTATGTCCTTCATTTTCTAATAAATATTCATAACCTTTTTTTTTTTTATTTTAAGGATTGCATAGCACTTTCAATAATTCATTGAGATGCTGAGTATAATACAGAGGCTGATACTATTTATCATATTTATTAAATAGTCAACCACATCTTTTCTTTCAATGGATGAAAATAACGAGAGAAAAGCTGTTAAAATTGGACTTCCTGGTTTGTGTTGCGAGGGATCCCAGAATATTTGGCAAGTAGATGTGGTATAGGCCAGAAAGGCCAATTTGAATGGCTTTCCTCCCTCATTATGTGAAATTTACCCCCAAAACTTCGATGCTGATTGGCTGTTCTGAAAATACACCTTATGGGGTGTAGTTTTTACTACTAAAACTCACTAAAACTAGTGAGCAGAGGAGGTAGGCTGAACTGAGCAGCACTTCATTACTCATCATATTGTATTTATGAGTATATAAACTCAGTGATACTTGTAAAAATCCATGCAGAAACCATGTTCAGATACCACTGACAAAATGGAAGTTGCTGGCATCTCATTTTGGGCAATGATGGATTATTTCCTCTACTATGCATCCAGCTTATGAAATAGATGTGGTTTTTTTTTTTCAAATTTCTGCTCTTTTTGTTGCATAATCATTTGAATTATGGGGATTATTTAGTTGTAAAACATCTAGTGTTGAGAAAATAATTAAATATTTACAATTTTGACAACTTAACAGCAAAGAGGCTTGACAGTGAAAATAATGCTGATAATGAGTAACAGGAAAAGCAGAAATGTTGTCTCTCAACAGGTGCAGAAATGTGGCTGACAGAACCAGAGAATTAACCCTACTTATAACCCCATAACATGAACTGTTCTACTTTGACGTTTAAGTGCATTTTTTCCACCCCATTACCCTAAACGTTAGAAGAATAATCTCCCTCTTTATTCCTCTCTATCTCAGCACAGGAAACGTGTGTGGTCCGTAATGAGCTCAGTAAACATCTGCTACTCCTGTATTAGAGACCATTTTCTCTGCGTCTCATCCTGTAATATGGAGAAATTAGAGTGCAGGGGACTCATTCACCGTGTTTATACACACACATACACATTCACAGCGAGCAGACATAACATAAGGAGTCCAAGTGTTTTTATACTACCCGGCTGACGCTCTAACATGCCAACTCGACACCACAATTTTCCATCCACAACAGTAAAACACTACCGTGTGTCCTTGGTGTATGATCCCTGGATACCAGAGTTGTTTTTAAAGCACAGAGTGCCACTGAGACCTGTTCCCAGGAGCAGGTTTACTCATTTTTATGGAAATCTTTACAAGTTTTAGCCAAGAAAGACCTAAAATATTGTGCAGCTGAGTTAAAAATAATTTCAGTAGGTTTCTAGTAAAGTAAACTTGCTCCCTCTTTCCCACTGAGTTGAGATGATGGACTGTTTATTTAGACTTGCAGGAGTTTCCCCAAAACACTGCAAGACACAACAATGGCTTACTTTCAGTATGCTGTGGGAAGCTCAGAAAGGACAAATGGTGCCCCCTCTTGTCAAAATGCAGTTACTGTACAGCAGCCATCACTGAAAAGGTGTCAAGACCTTGAATATTCGACTCTCAACTTCATGATGCATTTGCTTCTTCTATACCAATTGACTGCCTTGATATGGGGAATCCAAGAAGCTTTATCATGACAGAAAGAAAGAAATGGTGGTGCGGTCCTCTGGTGCTGCAGCCCATCTGTTCCAAGATTTAATATGTGCATTCAAGATTCATTTTCTGCATATCTTTGTTGTCCTGAGTTGTTATTTGAGTTACTGATGCATTTCTATCATCTCTAACCACTCTAGCCATTCTTCTCTAACCTCTGGCATCAATAAGGCATTTTTTGTCCAGAGACCTGCTGCACACTGGATAGTTTCTCTTTTTTGGACAACTCTCTGTAAACCCTAGAGATGGATGTGTGTAAAAAAAATCTGAGCAAATCTGCAGGTGGCAGACCACCCTGTCTGGGACAATGACCATATCATTTTCAAAGCCACTTGAAGCACCTTTTTTTCCATTCTGATGCTCAGTTTGAACTTCAGCAGGTTGTCTTGTCCATGACTACATGCCTAAATGCCATATGTTGCTGCCATGTGGTTGGCTGATTTGCTTTAATGTGCAGTAAAATGGGTTTTTAGTCTTGTTGTATTAATACTGGTGCCTTTAGAGACTTTAAGCTGAGCGTTGTTTATGCATTATTACAAGGTAACTGAATACAACTGGCCCATTAAGGAACTAACAAATGCCAAAAATACAAATACACTTCTCTATGTTTTGTAATAGAATAACAATTTACTAAAGCTTGACATATTTATCAGCTTTTATTGTCGAAAGCAGTTGATAAGTTCTGCATAGTTTCCTTGAACAAAGTGGATAAACTGTTTCCTGAACAGAAGACTGATGAGACAACAAACACTCATAAAAAGGCGTCACGATTCCTCCATACATCCTCAGCATCGACACAAGCTCCTCCGTGTTAACTGGACTTACTTTAACAGTTAACAGTCCAGCACAGCTTCTTGTATCTGTGCATAATCCAGTCTTTTCATATTTCTTAAAAAGTCTGTTGATGGTACGACTGTTTTACTTGTTCATCTCTTGCTGCACCTCTTTGAGAAGCTGCTCCTCCAGCGCTGAGGTGTCGTACTCCTTCAGCATATCGTACTCGATCCACGGCTGTGCCCACTTCTGAGCGTGCTCCATCTGCTCGGGGGTCAGAGCCAGGTCAAAGCGGATCCCCTTGATGTTAAACTTGGGTCGTTCCCAGCGTTTGGACCATGGCTTGGGGCGCATTTTCACCTTTAACTGGTAGAAAACAGGGACATTTGGTCATTAGTAGTTTCTTACTGTACAAAACAATCTTGATTTGGGGCCTTTTCGCCACACACTATATTTACATAAAGAAAGCTGCTTTGTCAAACAGCTCATTCAAAAATACATTTTTATATCTTAAAAACACACCACATTGTCTAGCCCTGATACAATAATCCACCCCCTTCCTGCGAACTCAGTTCCATGTAGGAGTTCACTCACCTCATTGAGAGGCACCTCTCCAGTTGCAGAAAAAGGCACAGCCTTCATGTTTGGGTCCACAGTGCTATACTCAGGCAGGGCATCCCTTAGATACATCAGATTATCGTCCAGCCTCTTCTCCAGCTTCAGCACGTCGATCTGTTGGATACGAGGGCTGTACAGCTCGTAGCAGATCTCCACACCTGAGCAACACACATACAGAAATAACGATAAAGGCACATGCTCCATTGTAAGGCTGGTGCTTCCCTTAGTTGTACATGTAAAAAAGGCTTTGAGCATTAAATAGATGCAGTATGAATGGTATAGAAAGGGATTATTGTTCTGTCATTGTCTATACCATTATTCGAGGAGAGATCCAAAACTAAAAAGGTTTCTTTGTAGTTACACAATCAAGGAGTAAAAGTAGTACAGAATAAAACAAACTGCATTAAATAATAATGGGATTAGATTTTCAGTGTTGCTTACCTTGTCCTTCAATGATATTTCTCAGGATAAATGTGGCTCCGAGACCCTTTCCACTCCTTTGGATACATATACCAACAAAGTGGTTTCTTTTCCCACTGGCGTTGGGGTCGGACATGGTCACTGCCAAGATGCTCCCTTCAAATAAGAAAAATCATAATTTTATTTAAATTACGACAGAAAAGATGCTTTAAAGGCACAATATTTGCAGAAAACGTAAGTACTAAGGCTGCACAGTGCACATTGTGCCTAATAATTGAATAATTTTGTATTACAAACTGTTTTGATAAATCAGATAAAAGGAAGTTATCAAGTAACAGATAACAAAAATGATCAAACACGAGTTGAAATCTATTCCTCATCCTGAATCTGACAGGAATAAGACAACAATGGGATTTTTTTAATTTGCAAAATGTATAATTTACAAGCCAATTTACTGTTGCAATGCACATCTTCTTATTATAATTGTCTTTAAACAAAACAATGACAATAACTTTACAGTGACAATAGAAACAACAGTCATAATAATAATTATCAGTTACGTTTGACCATAATAGTGAGAAGAAAAATAAATGAATGATAACAACAAATAAAATGACGCAACAATACAGATACATTGAAATTGTTGGGCAAAGCTGATTGCTTAGTCTCGTCCTCATAGAAGTGACATAATATACAGAACTTCACCAAAACCAATAAAATAAATAACAAATTTGCACACTTCTATAAAGTTGAATATTTGTATAGGTCATTACTCAGATAAATGAATATATATAATGAAATAACTAAAGAAAAAGAGAAAAAAAAAAGAGTATTTGGACTGGAAATTCTGAGAAAGCAGCATTAGTTGTGGGATAAGACTTTGTGGTTCTAATAAAGGAGGACAAGATTAATTAATAAATTAAACATAAAAAATAAATAAATAAAAGAATAGGGTATATTAATGTGCAGTGATTTAACTTGATAGTAAATAGATGTAACTTGTGTTGGAAATCTTGCTCCTCTTGCCTTACAGTAAAAACTAAATGTAGATTCTTACCAACGTAGAATTCAGGCACATCAAGCACTTTCCTCCTGCGGATCATGTCCTTTCTCTCCATGGCGAATTTTAAAGGATCTGTTCTTTGTCTAGGAGGGATGAACTCTGGGCTCAGAAACCTAAGAGGCAGAGAGAACATTGTCAACCTTCAGTGTCTACGTCTACAGTCCTTTATTTAATGATGCAGCAGTTTTTATTGTACAGATCACCATGACACAAAAAAAATGAATGTGATGAACTGATTATCTTTGCCAAGGATGTTATGTTGTTGCCTGTGTTTGTCTGTTTGTTTGTTTGTTAGCAAGATTTCAGCAACTTTGGTACAAATTTTGCTGAAATTATCAGGCAATGTCAGTAAAGGCTCAACTTAAAAAGGATAGTGATGAGGATAACTGCCATTAGTGAATGATCGCTTCAGCTCATTGTCAAACTAATAATTAATATATTGTTCCAAGCACTTGGGGTCAGTTTTCAGGGTCAAGAAATCATATTATACTGGTAACTTCATCATGGTACTATTGCTTATAGGTGTAAAAGCAATGTATGAGATACCTTGATGGAGGTTTTTGCTCACCAAATGCTGTCTAGTTTCATCTTAAATCAGATGCTACTAAAGTTCAATATATCTGACACTTCCTGTGCAATCTGTCTTTGTATCTTTTTAAAAACATCTGCAAACTTTTCCCTTGCAATAGGCACGACTATAAAGAGATCCAATAACATAAAAGGCCGCACTGTATTTACTCAAAAATTGTTTGAACTTTTACACATGGGTGTGCTTGAGACTGTGTGCTGCATGGTATTGTTTTTGCCTTTGTCTCAGGGAAGCACAGAAATTTAAACAGTGGCATACAGTTCTACAATGTGCAGTGTTTCAGGCCCTTTTAACATATGCAACCTTAATATTTCCTGAAAAATACCTGGGTAACCCACCCAGATAATGTCCTGACCTTCTTGTTCACACTTGACCCTAACAGCAGAAGGTATTCCTGCAGTTTGCATGTCAAAGGCGGAGCAAGGGAGGAGAAATACTAGGGGATGGCAGTGGGTAAATTTCAAGGCACTGTCAGGAAATCCCCTGCTGTTTAAGCTCATACATGAAGCACACTTTGGTAATTTTAGGGGTTTTTTTTTGCAAGTGTGTATATGTTTGACACAGAAACATACTTTCGCTGGGTTGCCTGAGTCTGTGTTCTGTCGATGATGACAGGTTTAGGTGGAGGGGTGAATTTGGGTGGCTGCTCGTTGTTCATCCCTGCAGCAAGATGACATACAGATGTGGACAGGAACCCTGAAACAATAAGACAGCACATGTCAAACGTCACTTTTTATGTTTGATTGAAATCATACCACTGAGACAGCTGATGACAATGATATCACACACGTTATCTATCCCATTTCTTTAAATCCTCCTTATCGTTCCTCCAACTACGTGATACAGATAAAACATAATATGCAAGACCAGCTCACCTATGCTGTGAATGGCAGCAGTACTTACGCTAAATTACCTTTTACCATTACTGCTGTTCTATACTCGCGTTTATTTTTACATTATTAGTTTCATCTTTACCTGGGATATTTGAGAAAAGAAGATAAAACATCTCTGTCTCCTGTAATATCATCGACTGATATGTTGAATAAGCATGATTTACAGAAGAAAATGGCAACACATACATATGAATACAGACTTTTCTGTATGATGTGTCAGTTCTTAGCTTATACCGTTAGCTAACATTAAGCTAACATTAAGAGGATGTTCGTTAGGAAAAACTACAGAACTTTGCCGCAGAACTGCGAGTAAAAAAGAAATATTAACAAACCCCTTATCGTGTACACTTACGTTCATTTTGTATATGCAGGCTTCGTAATAACCTCAGAGAAAAGATACATTTATCGAGCCCTCTCCCACAGGCAGCCATGATTGACCTTCTGGAGCAACGTGCATGTACGGAAGCCGAGCAGGGCAAACGTGAAGGAAACGCGATTCTTCAGACTCTGCAATGCAGCGCGGAGTCCACAAGATGGCGGAGCTGTTTCATTTAAGTGCAGGTGAGTCAGGCACACACCATTTTCTCTACTAAGTGTCAGCTTTCAGGGTATTTGAAGAAATTGACTCTAATTCGACGGCAAAGTTAGCTAAGCTGTAACACAACTTTGGATAATTTGGCATCATAGCGCTGTAACTATAGGCTACTGTATTGTTCCTGTAATATTTTTTTACCATTAGCTATTGTCTTTGGTTATCTTTGGTGATAAAGAGCTATATGAGGTAAAAGAGATAAACTGAAAAGAAAATGAACATATTAAGGGAAAATACGAGCAAAGGTAAAACAGTCTGCCCATGATTTACTGTTTGACCATCCCCATAAAAAATGTAAACAACCTGGAAGCTAAAGGCCCTGGACCCCCACACAGGTGTTCATAAAACAGCCCTTGATTGGACTTCTCGGTTTATTTGATTGACAGCCCTGTGAGATTAGCTTAAAGGATAAGTTCGTTTTTTTGACACCTGGACCTTATTTTAAGGATTAAATATGCTCGTAGACTCACCCAGACAATTTTGGCGGAGCTCGGAGCCGTTTTCGAGCAATTTAGATCCATCCGACGACATTTTTCCTCATGCTGTAGTAGCAGACGGGGCTAGAAATCGAAGCCCCTAAATTAGACATTATCTGCTGCGAAACTCACTCATTTCAGCTACAATTTATAAATGAATGGCCAGTGTTATCACCATGTCAGCTCAACTTTGTTATGGTCATCCGGGGCTTTACAAGGATGGGTAACTTTTGGTGACGTCATAGACAAGAACATGAGTAGAGCCGCTGTTGTTGCTAGGCTACACGGCTACACGGCTATTTTTGTGCAACATGGCGGAATATTTATCCGATGTAGAAGTGTCTGACGACGACTTTGAGTATAATGGATGCCCGTATCGTTTTGAGCCAGAATATACTGACGAGGAGCTATTTGAAAGGAGGATGCAGAGGGAAAGAGCCGAACAGCTGGCCAGAAAACAAGCAACCACTGCACGTCCACGAATGGGGGCTAACTGGTGGTGTTGTTGTGGACATTACACGGCAAACACAACAGAGGAGGAGTGCCTTTGCTGCTCAGAGTGGGACTTGAGACCAGCGGAAACACGTATTGATGCCCCCCAAAATACGATTTCTGGCCCCGTCTGCTACTACGGCATGAGAGAAAAACGCCGTTGGATGGATCTAAATTGCTCGAAAACGGCTCCGGGCTCCGAGCTCCGCCAAAATTGTCTGGGTGAGTCTACGAGCGTATTTAATCCTAAAAATAAGGTCAAAAAACCGAACTTATTGTTAAACAGTTTTGGTAGGCGGATTTGTTGACCTGTTATTATTTCACTTGAATCTTAAAATTTGTGACATCATAAACTCTCACCATAGCCTCGTGGGTTTTCAACAACTCCTGGCCTACTCAAACAGAGCAATTAAAAGCACTTGTGTGAGTGACCAGGGCCTTTAATTTGGTTATGTGTACAAGCACATTTTAGTGTAACCGGTTTTGTTAAATGCTCAATTTTAAGGCCAAAATTAACCATATAGGCTTTTTCCCTTCTAATTATAATTAATAGTGCACACAACATGTTTTCAGGTTTTATGATTTGTCAAAGAAAGAATAATAATATGTGTTGGAGATTTTTCCATAGGACAGGTGAAAGGAAAAGATATAATACAAAAGATTTATATGGCAGGTGGGAAAAAAAAACGGCAGAGTAAAACTGAGACATCAGTGACTGTCATGAAGTAATAATGAGAGGGCCAGCTCTAAATGTTTGCATTTTTAAAAAAGTCTTGGGAAATTACAAAGATACTGTGCCATGGCACATCATTGGCAAAAATACAATCTATTTTGTTTAAATACTAGCTATTTTGGTGTTTTGAATTTTATGTGAAAAGAAAGGCATTTTTAAGATTTGGTTGAGTATTTACTCGAGAACTCAAACAAGATGAAACAAACATTGTTGTCATTGTACTAAGTATAAAACAAAGTTCCCCTATATTTAGTGCTTTAAAAACACATTAGTATACTGAACAACAAACATATCTTCACCAGTCACAACTAACAACAAAACAAGGGAAATCGTGCATTAGCATGTGTGTCTCTTGTGTTATTTTTATACACACAAATAGTGCTTGACATTATCACTGGCCTTAACACTGAAATTTAGAATGCGCCAGTACCATAAAGATTCCCACCACCAGTTACTTTGATATGTTGAATTTACCACTGTACCCAGCAGCTCTGTATAGTTAATGGACCACATTAATAAGATAGACATCACTCTATATTTGGCTTTTGGCACCGGTATTTGGGAAGTAGGTGGTTTTTGCAACAAGTCTGTTCTGTAAATTAAGGTGGGCAATTTTTCCAACAGTGGTTCAGTTTCTTGCTGCACTGGTGCGTATTTGCATGCTGATGCACTGTTTCAATGCAGTTTGCACAGCTGTATGGACACAAACATGCTCATGTGTCTGAAGGTATCATTTTGCAGAAGAGAGAGGCTTTGACAAACTGGAGGACAAACCTGTTTCAAAGCACCTCTCTATCTTAGCAGATCTGAACATCAGCACTGTGATATAACTGGATAAACATTTACATACACCAATGTACACACTGTACTTTAACAGATAAAATGAATGTGAAAAGGGCTTAGAGTGGTTCTGCTTGTTGATTTAGAGGGAAAAAACAATGAAAAATGTTTGCAATCAAACACAACAGAAACAAAGACATTAAAGGATAAAAAAAAATCAGCTTATTTAAAAAATACAAGAAAATCTAACATTTCTTTATATGTTTAACTTCTGTGCTGTTACTTAGACACAATAATAACATAGGCCTAATTAATTGCTTTTCTTAGACTTTTTGTGTGAACATTGTCATATGACACAAAAGTGGAAATTCTTAAACTGTTCATTAACCAAATAAACACTTTCTCTTAAATATATAAAAGCCATGGATAGATGCACATGACGCTGAAATTTCCCAAATATACCCGAGCCAACAGCTGGATTTTCACCTAGACTTCAACCTGTTTTTTTTTTTCTGCTACTCCCTATTTTTCCATCGCCTGAAATGCAAAAAACTGGAAAACATCCTGCTGTAAGTGTAAACATACAAGTCTGGGAATTTCCACGGCAGTCGGCTGAAATAGTGAATTAGGAAAATATCATTAGATCTCACACCTTAAGTGAACAAATAGTCACAATCCAATAAAGTTACCAACAACTGTCTCAAAGTAACTGACTTAATTCTTTTTAAGGGCAAATAAAAACAAATCTGCATGGACAGTTTCTTAGAATGTGTAATCACGCAACACGCATGAAAAGATTCATGCGTAAATGTCTATTAAAAGAACCATGGACGTAGAATACATCTACTCTAAACACTTTCGCACATTTGGGTCTGATGATTTGACAAATTAAAGGAAGTTAAACAAAATCTTCAAAAGCTGGTGTTTTGCCCCTGCGTATACGCTGAGTAGGGAAGCATGCTCTTTGAGACCATGCAGGGGAGCGGCGGTCCTCCAGGTGGGCTGCGTCCTCCTCAACAGCACAGCAGAGCAGAGCTGGGCTCAGTTCGCAGTGTGCTCTCAGAGAGCAGCAGAGCACTGCTCCAGCTCACCGCCACACAAACACCAGTCTCCACCGCGGCGTGCTGGTCAGAGGGGAAGGGAAGATGATGGACGATGAAGAGGAGTAGAAACATGGGAGCTTACATCTCCTGAAACCTCATGCTTCGGTTGGACTTTCTGATGCAACAGAAATACTCAAAAACTTCGAGGCTTCAAGGATGTTCTTCTCAGATGGGACTCTCTCAGCCGTCACTTATGCGCTCCTGTTGGGAATAACGTGTTTCACCGTGCTGTGCGACCGCACCAAGGGATCTCCAGACTTCTCAGGTGGGCTTTTCTGGTCATTTTTTTGTAGCGAAGAGGTGGCACTACCCCCTCTTCAACGTTTAAAACTACAACATGTGCAGTAACCATCACTGGCTACTTTCCTTCTTGTGCGTAAAAGTGTCAATTTAACACGTGAGGATGAAATAGTTTAAAAAGTCATTACGCACGCCTTCAACTATTGAGCACTCGTTCCAAAATAACTCTAGGAGGTGTTTTCTGAAGTGTGTCGCATCAGCCTCTCGACCCGTGCCTGTGGCGTGCTCCAGCATGCACACACTCAAATGTTTGCACCATAAAAAGCGAGTAAGCAGACAACTTAAAGACGCGGAAAAGACCCATATCGTGCTTATCTGTAGGACGATTCTGACACAGTTTGCGAAGATTGACCCACAAAGGGAACTTCAAACAACATATCTTCTTGTTTACAAGATCATTTTGCTCTATGACGGGGATTATGGGCTGGTTTATCAACTACAGGGCACATCCCATTGATGCAACTGAGATAAATGGGACAATGTGGTTAATGAGTCACTAGATGGGAACTATTGTCTGGACCTGTGGCTCACAAATGTCACAGCCTCAGGACCCAACACAACCTCATTAATGAGAAATAAGACCTGCATTTACATATATGTCAACCTCTCATAGGTATTTAATGAAAAAATATTTCTTTTTGGACCCCAAATGGGCCACAATTTAAGAGAAGAAATGAGACAGACTTAAAGAAATATGTTTAAGAAATTCATCATTACAGTGGGACACCAATGCATTTATTTGATTTTATGCCGTTTCCTGCGATAACACAAACATTTCTCACATTTTCTCTGGATCTTGAGAAATGATTATCTTTGGAAATACCCTAACTGACAAAATAAACAAGTCAAAATCTTGAGAAAACAAGACAACCATGCATTTATTTGTTTTTATGCAATATCCTGTAATAACATGAACATTTTTTTTAGGATCTTGAGAAATAATAACCATTGAAGAGCAAGCGGTATTTTACTCTACTGACAAAAAAATCTTGATAAAACAAGGTAGATGAGTAGGACATCCATGCATTTATTTTATTTTAAGCAATTTCCTGTGACAACATGGATGCTTTCTTGTTTTTTTTTAGATCTAAAAAAATAATTACCTTTAAAAGACAGCTATTTCATTCCCTATTGACAAAATTAATAAGCTAATATCTTGAGAAATCAAGTGAAATTAGTGGGATACCGATGCATTTATTTGATTTTAAAGCATTCCCTGTGATAACATGAACATTTTAAAGATTTTTTTGGATCTTGAGAAGTAATAACCATTAAGGAGATGGCTATTTCGTCCCTAATTGACAAAGTAAATGAGTCAGAATCATTAGAAATTAAATTTATTGAGTGGAACACCATTGTATATATTTGTTTTTATGCCATTGCCTGTGATAACATATTTCATGTTTTTAGGATCCTGGACATAATGATTGAAAATAAAGCTATTTTCTCCCTGGCTGACAAAATTAATGATTCAAAGCCATGAGAAAACAAGCTCAAGGTCACAGTTAAAATGGCAAAACAGAGTAGAATAAAATTATATGGATATATGTCTGCCTATGGTTACCATAAGTATGGGTCAACCGGTGACTTTTTGTCACATATTCATGAGACACACGTTTACAACCCACTAAGAACAGCCCTGCGACCCAGTTTTAGGTCCTGACCCACCAACTGAGACCCACTGCCCAGACCTGTTGCTATCCTCTTCTGTACACTGAGGAAAGCTCAACTTCACTGCAGTTATTTCACATTTTCTTGAATCAGTAATCAATAAAAAGTGTCCCATCCATGCCAGTTAACAGAGATTTATGTGCCCTCCGTTGCCGGATTTTATAGTCGACAACTAAAGGCAGCACATTACCAGAACTAATGAGTTATCCCGTGTTGTATTATGGCCCATTGAGCCCAAAGGCGAGCCTGCAGGTTTTGTTTACAGTGCCATAAAACAGGAAGGGAGCTTTGTGTTGGTGTTAATTGGCCTCTAATGGGCCTAATGGTTGGAAACGAGCAGGCCAACACTGTGGGGGAAAGGCGCTGAAGAGCAGATGTATGTTACATGCCTCTGTGTGTGTGTGTGACTGTGTGTGCAGTGTGACCATGTACCAGCCTAATGAGCTGCTAAAGATTGTGGTGTAGTGAGGACTGTTAACAAGGTTCATTTGTGTAATTGCAGTGCATGTGTCAGTGGTGGTTGGGTCTGACATAAATACTATGACCGAGTGCATCAGTTGGTGGATAATTAGACTTAGAGGGGAAATCAACTTCTAATGCTAGGTTTCTCCTGCTTAGGTCAGGTTTACACCCCCCAGTACCCGAGAGGCTGTTGTTGAAATGCTGATGTCATGGGGAAGAGTTTATAAGTCAGCGTTTTGACTTTTGGCTGGAATTGTTAAATAGTTTATTCCTGGGATTTTCATTGGACCAAGCTGGTTAATAACTGTGTTCCAAAGCAGGGAAAGAAATGAACTGTCTTTTTTTTCAGTTCAGTATCAACTACCAATCTTAACCTGACACACCAGATGGACTGTTCAATAAAAGGACAGAATATAAGCAACTTCGTAAAACAAACTCTCAAGAGGGAGTGAAAATACCCTTTCTACAGAGAAGTTAGCTTGCTCACGGTGATATCCCAATTTAAACTTGTTGAAAAAAATAAAAAACACTGGACAGGCTAAGTGCACTGAATCTTAAATTGAATTCAAGTTTTAAAAAAGAAAAATGCCAGAATACACATATCAGCAGCTAAACTGGGCATCTCCTCTGAAACTCTGTGCATTGGAAAAACTTAGATGAACGGTAGGGCAAGGGTATTTAACTGGACTACTGTCCATGACAGTATACCAGCATTGTGGTGAATCAGTGCATTCATGCGTGTTTGCCTCTGCCAAAGTAGGGGGCAACATACCCTCTTTGAGCTGGTAATTATGTGTTTTCTTACATTGCTCCCAAATTATAACCTTGTGCAGAAGTTGGATCTGCCCTGATTCAATGTCTGTAATCAGGCAGATCCATCATGCCAAGTTCCAGTCTACAACGACTGTGAGTGGCCCAAATTGGGTCGGCCAAATCAGAGTCCCTTAAAGCAGGAAGAGGTGGGAGCTATGAGGAAGACAACAGCAGGAAGTGACACAGAGATTAGCCTAGATGCTAACAGCTTCAGTAGCAGTTTTGTCAGATCTGGACTGCATTTCTTTATTAAATGAAAAACAGACAACACCGAAAGCATCTCCAGATAGAAAGGATATTTTGTGCTTCACTTCCGACGTGTTTTAACGAGAGTTTGTTCTATGAAGTTTATGTTTGGATTTGGTACCGCGGCTTTAGCGCCTGCCTACTACATTATCTAATTGGCCCATAATGAATGGGATTGATGAAATAATTGTCCACTCATCTGCCGGATAGGCTTTTGGAAAGGTTCTACCCATTTCCAGACACTTCCTATGGGCTGTTCCAGCTGTTGTGCCAGGCTTACATAAGTTAGCAAATAGTAAATATAGACTGTGAAAGACTTGAATGAAGCCATGAATGTTAGCCATTTGATTATAAAATTAACCTTTGGAGTGTTGTGAATGTCTTGTAATGGACGCTGCCATACTGTACATCATCTCAAACAAACTTAAGCTCAACCTACTCACAGACAAAAAGGCCATGTTTTGGCAGAAGTCAAGGCCATCTGACCGATAGTGACTCTGCGTGGATGTGCAGCCATGACAATCATGTCCCTAATTCCAAAACTGGAACTTCTCTAGAAAATTAAAACAGGTGAGATATTTAAAAAAGTCCAATTTTAGCTAAGGCTGTGAAGATGTGTTTTTTGGGTGTAAAAATCGTAAAAAGAGCAGTCTAAGCCTATTGCAGCCTAATTAGAAGCTGGTCCAAGCCTGAGCCAGCCCTAACCAAAAGCTTTATCAAAAAGGAAGTTGTTAAGTAGAACCTTAATGGTAGAGAAGGTGTCTGCCTCCCGAATTGATAGGTGCACCTGCAGAGGACATTTTAATGCAGTACGAGTGGCTTTTAATATATTGGTAAACAGACATCTCTCATAGGGATTCTTCTTTGACCTACAGGGCTCAGAGATCATGTTGTTGTTCCCCTGAAGGAATGTTAGTGTCAAGTCCCCAGATGCAATTTTGTTTTGTTCATCCTCCCCTTACAGAAATGCTGACTAAGCTTTTCAGTGAATGAAAAGATGAGAAAAGGGGGACTGTGTCAGAATACCTCAGGGACAAAGACCTCCTTCAGTCCTCACATTCTTGTCCAGCTGGAGTCTCTCTGGAGACCCCGAGAGATAGAGACGAGAGCTTTGATTGACAGGTGGTGCCAGGGTGCAGTGTGACGGGAGCGGTGGGTTTATATCAAACATCTGTCAGTCAGATGGCTGGAACAATCTGGTCACATCGATTTAAGATTCGTCACAGTGATGCTAGAACCAACTGTTGATTCTCAGAGGAATGTTAGAAGTCGAAAAATACTGTTTAATTCACAGCTGCTAGGCGGGCATTAAGAGTTGACAGGTCAGAAGTAAATGTCAAAAAGGCTGCAGAAGAAGCGGCTCATTGTGGCATTATGTTATGGTCTTTGCTGCTATAGGGGGGAAGGAGGATTTTACTTTTTTAGCAACTTTTTCTGAGCCTTTGTGCCCCTTGAAGAGGTCTCGTAACAGCCCTGTGTCGATTGACTGAATCTGTTTTAGTGACACTTTTCTTTCCTGCTTACCTTGAATTTTCAACTTTCTTGAAGCCTGAGAATTTTGCAATACTGAATAACAAATTTGCAGCCTCTTACTCAGGGTTTTTATGCCCACATCAGAAATGCACATAAAAAATGTTGGATGGAAGCCTCACTCTTGTTTTTTGATTTTGTGTGTCACACGTTCAGGCCGTGTTGACATCCAGAGTAATGACAGCTTTTTATATTCCATTGCTTTCAGGAAAACAAACAATGTTGGCAGGTTATTTGATTCTGTGTTGCCCCCTGTCATCATCCTCTATTATAAAGCTGCCTGAGCAGCTAATTAGAGGTATGGAGGGAGCTGTGCAACACTTAAAAGCCCCCAGGCCAAAAGAGCTAGCATGCTAGCTAGCTCATGCTATTTGTCTTTGCAAGCTGTCTGCACTTTGCTGCTCTACTTTCTTCAAGCTTTTATTTAGTGGACAAGAACAGTGGATAAATTTGGGAATTAGGGAGAAAGTTGCCACGGGCCAGATTTGAATCCGGGCTGCCTGCTGTCTGTAGCCCAATTTGCACTGCTGTTCCAACGTAATATTTACCTCTCTAGGACGTTTCGCTTCTACTGTGAACATCCTGGAGGCAGAATAGAGGGAACAAGTTGACCCCCTCTTTGTTCCTTCTCCAGTGGTAGTAACAGAGGCGGGATATTGGAGAGAGGGAAGCATGCAAACTCAGTGGGAGGCAGGAGCACTGTGAGTGAGCGCTTCTGCCTTTGTGTGTATGTGGGGGCATCCAAGCCATATTGCAGTGTGTATTGACACTGATATTGCGGCCTTGTGGAATTAATGTGAATGTGTCTAGATGTAAATATATTGGAACCTTGTTATGGCTCTTTTGTCTAAAGGCACTGTGAACTGGGCTTCTCTTGTGGAGGACAGTAGCATCTTTACATGGGGTTCACTGCATAACCTTAAGGCCATTGGTGCCCTGAGCTTATTCTAGAACTGATATATTTTCTCATGTACGTGTATGTTTAGGTTAAACCTTGTAAAGGGGGTCCATTAGGTTAGGTGACTGTTCTTTGTTGTGTTAACATCGACAATAGTGCACGTCTTTTATGGAAAGGTTGATGTATGAGGAGGTGATATGTTTGATTTATAACCGAATATGCAGCTTCTTTGGTAACTTGCCTCCTCCAAGGAGGTAATGTATTAATGCTGGCGTTTGTCTCTCTATATGTGTGCAAGATAACTCAAAACATTATCAACTGATTTTGATAAAATTCTCAGGGAATGTTGGTTATAGCACAAGGAAGAATTGATTCAGTTTTGGTGGTGGTCCAAATCAGGATCCAGATCCAGGAGATTTTAAGGCATATGTTAAAATTACAGGAAAGGGCAGTTTTAATGCATATTCAGCATGTATTGACTTTAAATGACATGGCAGAGGTTTGTGCTCTCTGAGCTCTTCTAGATTTCAGCATTTTCCCTGTGATTAAGAGTAAGATTTAAAATATTTTTCAGTCTTAAACCAGCAGTTCTGTACGGTTGTGACAGGCCCCAAAAGTTGGTTGTGGAGCTGTTTTCAAAGGGTCATGATTGGGTGCCTGGAAAAACAAATTATGACCAACATCTATAATTTACAAAAACCTTTTGATGAGATATTCCCAGCAGGGCTGTGCAATTAACCCCCGTTTTATTGTTATCAGGATATAAGCCTGAACAGTAAACACATTAAACAGTTTGAAAACAAGTTTTCTGATGTGATCAAGCCAAGTTTATTGATACAAGGGCCCTGCATTCACAACTTCTGATGAAGTCAGGTGAAGCTAAAGCTTATTTCTGCCAGTTCAGTGGAGAAAAAGTTTGTTGGATTTCTTCAGATTCAAATCATGATCAAACCAATCAAAAAATCCTGTTACAGTCACAAGATTTTGGAGCTGCACATCTGCATTGGTTCAACATGGGTGTCAGCCTTTATCGGTCCAAGGTTAAAAAGCACTTTGAGTAGGAGTTCTTAAACATAACACGGTTGTTAGTGGCAAAACGCTGTGGCATTGCTGAGGGCTTACAGTGAAGCAACTTTTCCTCGTCTTCTCCTCCATAAAACCCTGCAGGCAAAACCCCATTTAACCCCAGTGAATGGGATGTGAGGCTGTTGAGGGGCCATGGGGTCAACTGAGGTCAACCCACAGTGAGTGTGAGTGTGTGGTTAGGGGGAGTTATCATCCATCTTGTTCTGTGTTCCCCTTTGTTCCCCTCATCACACATGTTGACCACTGTGGGGAAAGGTTGAATGAAAGTCAACACAACAGCAGATTTTAGGTCATGATACTTGACTGAATTCAGAAGAGGATTAGGATGTTTATGTGTGAGCACTTCAGGTGATAAGATTCAATCACAGTGGGTGCATTTACATCACATGCTATTCTTTTGCTTTAATGTCAGTGAGGACATTTGAGCTATTTAACACACTGATTAGTCTCAAAATAAGAGAAACAGATTACCTTAAGCACAATACACTGTTAGTGGGAAAACGGTGTAATTTGTTTGGTCAAGTGTGGCCAACGTTAGCAGTTGAAACCTCCCCAGCTTTCTGTCTGTATCACAGGATTGAAGGGCAACATAACCGTGCTGAAAGTGATTACGCATTGGTCTTGTTATGTTGCCAGTTGAACTTAACACGTATCTATGTTTATCTCAGTTTACAGATAAAATACTACAGCGATAGACCTGATAAGTGGCATGCAGCTGCACTAGGGGCAACACATTAAATATTGATCTATGAACTCTAAAATTAAATGATTTGATCCTTGAGTCAAAAGAGATATTTGTGCAAGATTTGTAGAAAATCCCTTGGAGTGCTATTAAGATATTGTGCTCACAATAAAAGGATGAACATAAGATTTGTGAGCTTTAACCAATGATCTCCAAAATCAAATCACTTCATTGTTGATACAGAGTGGCTGTCACTATTGCAGGGATAACAATATACAGGGGACAGGGAACAATATCTGCTTGTTACGTTGACCATCAGGCTGGATGAATTAAATCCACCTCAGAGCTAGGGCTGGGTTATGTGACCTAAGAATAAATCCCGAAAACATTGTCACAAAATGTAATTTATGATTTTTAATTGATTTTTTTTTTCCTCTCAAAGACAAAAAAAATGACATGGATACACAAAATAATAATTATTAGAAAATTTATTTGATTAAAAACTGAATTTCCCTCTGAGATTTAAGGAACTTGCTGTAATTTTGTTATGTAAAGGTGTACAGGTACACTATGTAGTTTGGTTGTAGGGACACTAAATTGACTAATTGTTTTTTTAACAAAACATTAACATGTTTTATCAACACTTTATTTAACTTAAAAAATGCTCCCGTACAGAAAAAGGCAGGCTCATCAAATCATCTAAAATGTCATATGTAAAATGTAGTTTTGAGTAAAATCAAGCTTCATATGCCCTTTTAAAAGCTAAAGCACTGATTTAATTATTTGCTGACTAGAAATCAGCCCTGTTTGGGGGTTTATACTTTCAATTTAAGATGAATATGCACAATCTTGATATATAGGGCTAAAATATAGGCAGAATATATTGGCAGAAATATTCATATCTGGCGATACAGCTGTACTAAAAATATTGTGCATTCTTAATTAGAATGTTTGACCAATGAATTCTAAAACTGAAAGATTTTATCCTTCAGCCAGAGCAGATATTTTTGAAAAAGTTGGAGAAAATGGTGCTGTTAAAATGTGCTCACAACAAATTTCTTGCTGAAAGAAAACTTAATGTCTGTATATACAGCTAAAATATTGGCAGTTAATATCCGCAGAAATGTTCATATTTGCCAACATGGATATTTTGCTTCTGAAGCAATTATCTGTCAATAATGATAATATTGTGTACGCCTACCACAAGCATTTTAAACAGTAACAAATTTTAGTGATTCTTTGATTGTTATGTAAAATTATCATGAGCCCTGTCTCAATGAAGTCTAAGATTAATATCCTTTTTGTCAAGTTCTCCAAACTGCGTGACACCGCAGCCAAATGCACACAGACACACAAATCCGCCTATGCTATTACCCCATGGGTTAGTCCTGGATTAGGCTACCCCACACTGCAGACCCAAACACACCCCTCCCACTATAACTGGGTGCTACTCCAGGGCCCTCAAATCTTAATCCGCTCAGATTTTGCAGTGGCCAGGGGTAAGAGTGACATACTGAGCCCCTTCCCTTCCCCCACCCCAGCTCCCTTTGCTTTCTTCCCTCTCCACCTCCTCACCGCCTGCTGCTCCTCCCCAGGGCTTGCCTGATCACTGTTTCTGTGTCTGTGTGCACCAGGTGAGCTCTGTCTAAACAAATCCTGCCTCCCTCTTGTTTTGTCTACTGCGGTGGAGGCAGGCGGTGAGGCGGACAGCGAGGGCCTGACATAAGGCTGCTTTTCTCTCTGGCTGAATGGAGTGCAGGGAGTTCTCCTTTTTAAAGAACCGACACTGTGAACAAGTTCTCAGAGGAGTGAGTTGTCAAGACATTTTTTATCATGGCATGATGGTGGCATTAACAGATTTGTTCTGTGACAATGTGGAATAACTTTTGAAAAACGTATATTTCATAGCTTACATACTAATTATATAAAAAACTTGAAGTGTCACCCGGTGATTAAAGCTCTGAAATCTCATAATTTACTGAAATAGCTTCTGAACTTAAAATTAAATCTGTCACAGACTGGAGGCATTTTTTAGCGGGATTTGTTTGGAGCTTGATAGCATTTTATCAACTCTCAATCTAGTTTTTCAAATCCGCTTACCAAGTCTAAGTCCTTTTAATTCCCTTAATAAATCCAATGAAGTGTTGCTTTCATAACAAAAAGAAAGGGAAAGCTATCTTAGAAAGATGAGATCAACAGCTATGTGACTTTCACCCAGTGAATAAAACAGACTGTTTCATACACTGCTCTATATCAACAAAATATTCAATAGAGTTTTAAGTTATTTAACCAAATTAACATGTATGGATAGAGGAAAATTAAGAGTGTATATTTTAGGGTAGAGCATTGATAATCCATCAACTAAGTAACGAATATTTACTGTTTTGCTTATTGCTCTTATCAACAAAACAAACAACCAACTGTAAGCCAAATCCTCTGCACCTCGACAAAATGGAGGACAGAAAAAGCCACTCTGTTGAAGCACTTTGGGGCTCACAATGATGATGGCCAAATGAATAGCAGACACTGGGCTGTGTGTCGATAGTGTGCAAAGCAGCTGGTTTACTCCTCATCCATGACAAATCTGCAGGCCCCTTTTGTTGAAATAAAGTCACTGTCAAGGCACCCACCCTCATTAGGACATTTAAACTTAATGAGAAGGTTTTTCAAGCTTGATGTTACAGAACTGATTGGTGATATTTTAAACATGTATCTGTGCATATAGTGTGGCATGTAGCATGACTAGCTTTGCAATACTGTTTTCTAAATGTAAGCAGTGCAGGTCCTCCCTCAGAGATTTTGCAACAGACAGCTTTCCCAACTTTGTTCTAAGGAAAAGCTAAAATGTGTTCTCAGTGCTAGCTGGAAATGATGACTTCTGGATTCGTGCACCTCCGTGTGCTGTAATAGCAGAGTTGTGGGTGTTTGTAATTTAAAGTTTGACTCTGGCATGGCACAAAATGATAGTAATGAGAGACATGACCTACTGTGTGCACCTCCCCCCTGGTTACAACAAGTACATAAACAAACACACACATAAAGCAGGGGTTGACATCATGTCGGGGAACAACAATATGGTGTTGATGATGAGAGACGGGCGTTTACAAGAGGAAACAGCTCTTTCCTAGTGTTAATTTTACAACCAGTTTGAGGAAATTAAATCACCCCATGCTCCAGAGCAATGAAATTTATTTTTTCAGTGCTTCACTGAAAAGAAGAATTGATTTTGGATTTTAGCTTTAAAATGGAATCAAATCATTATCTGGGGTAGTAGTTAAACAACACAGTGCTGAAGTAGTTTCCCAAGTAAAAGGACAAAGCATTGACTACATGAGTGTTGGCAAGATTAATGAGAAAACGTGTTCAAAGTAGACGTACCCTTTAAGGCAAGCTCTGCACATCAAGCCCAAGCATATAAGACATATGAATGGGCATCAGTCAAATTCTGTTTTTGTCAACTTGCCAGGATCACATCCTGACTGAGTCAATGCTTGATAAACAAAGTGCAGCTGTAGGGGTAGTGTTATGCTGAATTAATGTAGGTATTTCAAAAGAGCCCTGGTTGAATTTAAAATATGAAAACACATTTGCAATCATTGGAGGTTTCATAGGAAGTAGGTTAGAAGCAAAGATTGTTTGCTGCTTCACTGTTTGTGTGACTTTTACATTTATAAAACCCTGACAAGAGATTAGTAGACTCATCACAAAAACTATTTCCCATCATAATTGGGGACTGTCAAATCTAGCTCCTATTCGGCTGTCCGGTGCACTCCACACACATTAGGATTTCAGGTTGTAAACAGTAAACATGTTAAATATTTATGATTTCAAGTCTAGGTGACTGTGATCCTCTTCTGAAAGGATAAAATGACTCTTAACACACCTCACACCACAAGATAACCAGATAAGATCATCTGAAGGACCAACAGACTGTTAACTTGACACGCCATATGGACCGTCCAGTATATTTCACTAACCCATCTGAGAGGGAGCCCCTAGAAAGTGTTTAGGAATAAGCAGGATCTTTCAAAAGTATTGTATGATCGTGCCGTCAATCACATTCATGTTGGGTCAGTCAGATAATGTAATAGACGGGTGCTACTGTTGCGGTGTAAAAGACAGAACATGAGTCAAATCATAGGACAAACTCTTGGCAAAACATGTTGGAAATGGAGTGAAAAGACCTTTTCTATAGAGAAGTTTGTTATGTTGTAATTTGTTTTTCATTAAATGAAGAAATGCAGTTCAGATCTGATAAAACTGCCACTGAAGCTGTTAGCATTTATGCTAATCTCTTTACAAGCAGTTGCTTCCTGTTGTTGTCTCGCTCATAGCTCCCAACTCTCCCTGCTCTAAAAGACTCTGATTGGGCTGAAGATGGATCTGCCTAATTACAGACATTGAATCAGGCTGATCCATCTGCATGGCAAGGTTAACAGACTGTGGTCAGAGGCAGGGATCCAAGTTGAAAGTCTCCTCCAAAAGCTGGGGTCTGTATCTTTGATGAGACTACAGTGGAACCAGTTTTATCCCCCCCTCCCTGCCATGTTTGTGCTCCTAATGATTAAGGCTCAGGGCCCGTTTACACAACAACGAAGATGGTCAAAAAACTGAGAGTTTTTGTTGCGTTTGCGCCTGCATTGTGCATTGTTATCACACTGTCTCTGTGTGAATGCAAAGCGCTTTCGAAAACGCAAAGGTAAAACCTTTCTGTTCCTGTTGACAGCGCTGTTGTGTAAACGGGCCCTTAATACAGAACAAGGGGGCACAGAGGTCTAGCGATCTCTCATGATCTCTCATGTGGCTTCAGTAATGAGATGTTCACAGGTGATCATATTTTTTGGGCCAGTGACACAAAAAAGAAATTGCATATTGCAACATTACATCCCGTAAGAAACCAGGTTGGAAGTTTGACCCTTGTGGGGCCTTAAAAAAAGCTAAATGCTGCCAAAAAGAGGAAGCAAAGAGGAGTTAACATAAGAACGTTTGTGTAGAACTCTGGATAGCAAATGACACTTAAAGGCCACACAGTAACTAACCCCCTTGACATTAAAACATGGTACTCATCTTTTTATCCCATTTCTGCCACAGTCACTATCAAGAAAACTGAACACCCGCAGCTTCTCAGTATACATTACACGATAATCAGTTGACTGAGTGTTTACACTGGCTGCTTTCCAGGGCTAGAATCACTATCATCTCTGTGAGAGTCACTTTTTAGTCTGTCTCTGTCCTGATTTAGGGGTAAAACTCCCAAATTAAACACAGACTGCACCCAAATGACCCATGCAGGCTTTGGAGGAGTTTTAACAACAGTCTGAATGAGTCTGCAGCGTCTTAATCAAGACTTATAATCAGCCCAGAACTGCTCAACCTCTCAGCTCTTAATTGGATAAACATTATTTTGCATAGATTAATGTTTGTCTCTAAAACCACCCAAACTGCCCAATCTGAATCAAAGCTGAATGGTTATAGTAATGACTGTCATTGGGGAGGAATGAGGGGGTCTGAGATGTATATGAAGACATCCCAGGTGTGTGTTTGCACTTGCCTTCTTTAATGTGGGGGAGGTGGAAAGAGCTCCAAAGAAAACACAGCTAAATGTGTGAAGAGGATTCTTGAGTGACACAGCTGCATGCTGATGCATATTGCGAGCTATCTTAACGTCTGTGTTTAGGCAACAGTTGTCATTAATTAAGCTTCATTTGTCACGTTGGGAGGAGAATGCTTTTGGAAAATCAGATAATGCCTGCAGCTGCAAGCACAGAGTAGGGCTGGGAAGTATGTACCAACAATTAAAGATCTATTTTTTTAAGCATACTGATGATTCAAAACACACTATGTTTACTGCATGCGTTGTAAATACACATAAATGAAGGACAAATGGTTGCCACTGTAACAAAATTTTGATGTGATTCCATTAAAAATCAAACGATGACTTGTTTAATCACATGACACTAAGCCTGAGGCTAGTTGCCCCCCTCTTTTCAAGTATTACGCCTGTGATGTTACCTTTGGAGACCAAGCACATGAAGGGTTAACTTGTCCTCTACCATTCCATCTCTGCAATGTTCAGAGTGTAGATGAAGCATTGCAGGGGTTTAGATGTAATGGCTTGACACAGCAGTATGAATAGGGATGGGAATCGAAAACCAATTCCAGTAGAGAATCAATAACAACTCCCTAAAGGAATCAATATCATTTATCTTTATGCTTATCAATTCCCTTATCAGTTTCTTTCACTGACAGGGGTCAGAAGTGGTAAAATTAGGACTTTATTTTAAAAAAGGCACTCACTGCACAGCTTTCAGTAAGTGGAAACATCAGCAACTTGCAGAAGCATTTATCTATGCAGCACAGCCTTGAATCAGGACCGTCCTGTTTTTGACATTGTTGCTCCTGAAAAGCTAGAATTGTTGCTGGCATTGGTATCAATAAAATCTTAAAAGTTTGACTCTCCATACCTTCACAGCAGCAGCTGTTGTTTTGAAGTAAGAGGTCATCAAAACATTGGCTAGACTAGCTTCATAAAATGTTTAAAACAATGTCACGGGTAAGTTCACAGCTAAAGACGCGGCAACATCCTGCTCTTCGTCCAAACTACTGCAGGTCACACAGGTTATGCCAGGCGCACACATGACGCACTTTAAAGTTGACGAGGTAAAAAATGAAGAGATAATCATTTAGTGAAATAAACCTTGGGAAAATTTTTCGCCGATAGTGCTAAAACATGTCACAACATCATCAGTGAAAGGAGTTTTTTTCTCCAACTCCAGAAAGCCCCTGGTCAGGGACAAAAGAGCTGTATGCGGCTCCGGAGCCACAGGTTGCCGATTCCTGAACCAGGAGAACGGGTAAATTGAGAGTCAAAACATGATGGAAACATAGCAGCTCCAGAAAGCAAAAGTAAATATCTTTACTGCCCAGTGTGACTGGCAGCAGTATGGATGATATGGACTGATCTTTTAAGGCAAAAAAATGCATAAAATTGGGGTAGAAGGTTAAACTAATAATGATGTGTTTATGGTGGGATGCAGAGTTGAGGGGGGAATTCCCAATGACTATAGTTGGTTGGTAACTGGCTGAAACCTGGCAGTCACTTGGCTGGAAGGAAAAAATTAAAATGGCTGCATCTGTGTGTTATTTAGAGCTCAGTATTTATATTATTATTGTTTCTTCTATTGTCCCCCCCCCACCCACACACACACACACACACACACACACACCCACACCCACACACACACACAATAGTCATGTGATGTTATGGAGGCAGGCTTTGTGTGTGGATGTATGTTAATGTGGCAGACTACACTGTATTATTAGTGAATACAGTGAGTTTTAAAAATCCCAATTAAAGGATTTAAAGGGAATGGTAAAAATATTGTTTGGGTTTTGTTTCTGAAAGTATTTTCTTTAAAATACTTGTTTATATGGTTTTGTTTTGCAATCAGCATTTATACATTTTATTGGAAGAATTGTGAGATTTCTGGGATTAATATTGTATTGTAATTTCGTGATATAATTTGCAATATCATATCGTATCGTATCGTATCGTTCTGAAATTTCATATCGTGACATCCCTACCCCCATCCCGACATCTGTCAAGCCAAAGACTGGCCCTTGTACAACTGCCGTTGATGACCCCTGCTTCAATGTTTTAGTTTGTATTTAATTTAGAATATATCCTCATATCCTGAAAACTTGATTTATAGCCCAGCCCTGGTACAGATGGTTTCACCAGCCAGCATGAAGATGAAGCTGATCCGTAGATAAACAGACACAAGTGTTGAGTAAGAGACGGGTGGGTGTGTTCACCGGCAATTATCTCCTTGTGTCCACCCAACTCTTGAATTATATGCTCAGCAAAATGGACCACGCACTCTTACGAGCACGTGCAAAAAGCTGCACACACAGCGCCTGCTGCACCTCTGAGAATGTAAACCATGCTTTGATGCCCCCTCCCTGTACCCTCCTTCTCCATTTTTCTGTCTTCCTCTGCGTTTCCTGAGCACTGATTTATGTTCACTTTAGGAGGCAGCATGTCCGCCTTGATCTGGCTTCATTTTTTTTTTTCTTTTCATCCCTCAGTCCTGTCTTTACCTCATGTATATGAGTACATTAGTTATCATGGTTTGATTAAACCCCCAGAGGCAAAAAGAGAGAGAGAGAGATGGAGAGGTAGAGAGGTGGGGCACAGAAGGGCCAGTCTGAACAAGGAGGCATTGTGTAGCCCCCCAACTGTGTCGGACTGACAGTCTGCATTACAGCACGCTACAGCAGCCCGCTCCCCACAGCACGGCTAAGCTGTTGCTTACAGGCCCCTCTGGCTCACTCAGGTAAGGGAGGGAAGGAGCAAAAAGGCAGAGATTTTTTTCCCTTGTATTCATCATGGAGCCAAAATTACTTTTACACAGGCAACTAAGATTTCATTAGTTTCATTCTAAATGTGGCATCTTTGTTGAGGTATCAGTCTTTCAGTCAGACAGTTTTCTGAAAAACTTTTAATGATCTGGTTAAATAAGTGTTTTTATTGAAGACCCACCTTTAAAGCTCCTGTGAGGACAGTTTGGTTGTGTTGATTCTGGCGACCACTGTGGGCAAGCTGTGTGCTTCAGGTTGATTACGAGTCTCTTTGCTGTAAAAAGGAAAAAAATCAAGTCTTTTGCAGGGTGTTGTTTATCACTTAGTATGGCATCTATCCTGCAGTGTCCATGTCATGTTATTTCAGGGCTTGCCTGTCTACATTCTGTTACCCAGATGGTGCACTATCCCAATGCAAACTTGAGCGCAAAGTGCAAAAACAATGCAAAATGTGCCTTGAGAATTGTTAACAATTGTTTCCACGAGCTTGTTGTGGCTTTTACAGCAAAACCATCTGCTAATCCATGGCTATTGTGAGCAACAAGTGAGTTTCGTTTCCATGTGGGCAGGGCCTGAATCAGCAGGAAGCTGTGAAAGATTGCCGGACATTGCAATGCATGCAGGCGGAAGAACACACAGCCATTTGCTGCATCGTAAAACAGTGCTAAACACAGTGACTTTCCGGAGAAAAATGTATAACTCGGAATTTCTTGCCCCAATTGCACATTGTTTCTACATAAAACTCAGAGTTACGCTAAATAACTGAACCCGCCAGCAGCAGTATACTTTACCTGTAGTCTAAGCTCGTTCAACTTAAAGGTGCAGTGCGTAGAATTTGGCATTTGAGCGACATCTATCGTTTAGATTCTAGAATGAGCCCAACCACAACCAAAACGTCACATCGCTGAGCAACGGAAGCCTGTGAAGACCAAAAGGGATCGTAAACACGGCATCATTTACTAAAGTGACAAGGTTTGTAACCATTATTTTTATAGATTGTAGGTCAGTTATTGCCCTCTCTCCTCTTCTTCGCCTGCATTCCAGGTAGATTTCAGAACCGGCGGACAGATTCGTGTTCTTTTTGTCCCCAAAATCTAGTCTACCCGTAGACAACATGGCGGATCGTTTTGTGGGCCTACATGAACGCGGCCCACGGTTATGTACATTTTTTGAAGCTTTTTCTAACTAAATAAAAATAAAACAAACGTTTTATGAGGATGATTGTACTCCTATTTTGACGGACTTTACATACAAATAGAAACATTAGATCCTATATTCACCATTTCTGTTCGGCGAAATGCTGCCAAATTCTACACACTGCACCTTTAAAAGTGCCACTTCACTGACTATTGTCAAGAACCTGATAGAACCTTACTTAAAAAATACTGAAGTATTACTTAAAGAGAAAAACAAAACATTTAAATTGTATTTTAAATCCTCAATGTTGAAGATTCATAATCTTTGAAAGCAGCACCGACTAATGTTTGTGTTTAACAGAATGTATGGCAAAGACCAAAGGTGTACATTCAGCAGACTGAACTCTTCCCCAAAGAGACCCCACGAAGTTTGCGGACACAAAAGCAAACTGTCTGTTTAACCTTCATGAATGGAGGAAGGTAAGCTTTCACTTGAAGTCGGGTCACTCCTGAAGATCAGTCTGGGTTGTTGTAAATGGAAGCAGATCTCCCCACTAAGTCCCATTGGACATGCTGCAGACAGCTTTTCACTCCCTCAGCTCCTCAGGACTTGTTCTATTGCTTGTTTTCACAGAACAGCCCCCCTGATAAGCTTGTTAATTCCCCCCAAAAAAGTTCAGCCTTTCAGTGCCCACCCACTCCCACTTTTTTTTTTTTTTTTAAGAAAATACCTCTCCTCTCCTCACAGCGCATGCTCGGGCATTGGTTGAGGTATGCTGTCTTGCTGTTATTGCATTAAATCTAATGAGTAGTTTTCAGGGGATTTGTGGGGTTTTGGCAACAATAGAAAAGGGCAGAAAGTGACAGAGTAACTGGGAGCCTTTGGACCACAAAAATGTTTGAGTCAAAGCCAAGATGTAGTGAAAGGAAGAAATGATTCTTGTAAATAAAAACTACCAGGGGGCTGTGTGTAGTACAGGAATTTTACAACCTTTTTATTGTATTACTACAGTAATGTTTCTGGAGCATACATTAATCACCATATAAACAGTACTGGTATAAAAATGTTTAAAGTAGCACAACAGAAGCAAAACTGTAATTTTGGGACTGCTTATAGGTTAGTTCACAAAACTACAAACACAATATAGTTCACCCACTATCTTACATTAAAGTGGTTGTTTTGTAGCCTTGGTTTGGATTCATATTTTCAATTTTAGTGATCCCCTGCTCCCCTCCACCACTTCTCCTTCATCAAGTGGGCCATACTTCCTCCTGTGAGGAGCAAGTGTGAATACCAATGTCAGGGAATTGCACTTGGACGTTATCCTAATATCAGGTCTGCATGTGTGAAAAGGGGCTCAACACAACAGCAGGCAACCAGTTAACTTGTCAAGATGAACCTGTGGGATAACGTAGGGATTTATGTTTAAAACTGAAGTATTTTTGACCCAAATCAGAGTGTCCCGTAAGAGAAAAAAGATTTAATTAAAAATTGAATAAATGTAAATTAAAATAAAAACTGCATTTACCTCATACTTTCCCCTTTTTTTACAGAAAAATGATCTAATTTAATGTAACTTTATAACTTAAATTAATTTATCTTGCAAAAGGAAAAATTATTCCAACATCAGTTTTTCATAGTATCATGGTATTGTTCAGTCCCTGTACTATTGTCTCAGAGTTCTATGATATAGCATAAAGATTCTGCAAGTTGCAACCTGCTTCCTTATTTTTTATGCTCTTATCTATTTTAATGTCTTTTTTGATATTCCTGCTGCTACACTATGTGTAAGAGCAACTGAAACAACCAAATTTTCCCTTGGTGATTAATTAAGTATTTCTGATTCTGATAAACTTTGCTGCTTCCTACCTTGTTTGCTGCTTCCTTGCTGTTTGTTGTATCTTTCTGCTCCCTTGCTTCCTTGCCATTTTGAATGTGATGCAGAAGGCCCAGCAGTAAGTTGCTGAATAGGGGGCTTATTGTCACCTATCATGCTGCAGTCAAACACACTTCCTTCTATAAATCAATCCTCTTCTGTTGTCTTTTATACTGGGACAAGGACAGCAGTCAGATATCAGGGCCTTTAACTATAGCTTGATTTCTGCATGCTTTGAGTGAGAAGACTTGGCTCTATCACCCCCCTTTGTCCAGGCTGACGTCCCAAAGCCTGAGGCTACCGCTGACCCACCAAACAATCACTTCGACCTAATGAGCGGTGACGAGAACAACTGAAGAAAGATACATCTGTTGTTGAGTTAGCGACAAAGCTCACACACTGCTGCGGCTGTCTGCTGAACTCTGAAGAGTGAAGAGGCAGTCTGACTGCCACCCAGCTCTCCCACGCCGTAAAAGTGACCATTAAATTGACGGATTCCTCTTCCTCTACATCTCCCCTTGTCCCTCTTTTTTGTCACCTACTTTCTCTGGGGGTGTCTGGACATGAATCCAAATGGCAGGGATGGAGTTTGCCCTTCACCCCCTGTGCATCCCATCCCACCAATGATAAGAAAGACACAATGTGCACTCAGAGCGTCAGGGCAAAGCGTCCCCACGCCTGCTGCCCTTTGACACCAGGGGTCGTAAGGGGAGGCACGTGCTAACAGAGGTCATGGGAGGGCTTGGGTGGGACCACTGTTTGGTTTTGGGTGCTCCCTAGGGTGGACTTAGCGGCCACTTTCCAACCAAGAGGCCATCATCGAGCCTGGCAGATGTTTTATAGTCTGTCACCCCCTCAGGATGAGATTAAGACAACAGAGCCACAGGTGGACTCAATCTCTTTGTCTGCTGGAGTTAGCAGATGAACTCAAATATAGACCGCAGACTTGTTGTTAACATGCCTGGGTTAGCCTCTGTCTGTCAGCGTAACCATGCCCTGTTGTTTGATCTAAGCTTGAGGGTTCAGTGTGGATTTGTTTCTTGGCTGAATGTGGATGTGAACAAACTGAGGAGCTTGTTGTGTTCCTCCTGAACATGAATTCTTTGTTCCACATGATGTGAATCAGGCACAGCATGTGAAATCCTTGCAGGCATCTATTTTTACATAATATGCCAATAGAGCAAAAGTAGGCATGAGAACTAGAAAAATATCTTTGGAGTTAGATACAGCTAAAGCAGATATTTACTAACTTATAAGCTTGTCATTTATATTTAAAAAGTGGTTCAAGCTTCTTAGTAATTTAAGTTTCTTCTGGAAACATTGGGGGAAGGGATTAAACAGAAGATCCAGATTTTTCCTAGCTGAAAGATGGCCTAGTGCACTTTTTAAACTGAATTAAAGTAAGTTAGTAAGTCTTTCTCTTCTTAAACGAAGCACTTCCCCCCTCTCACATCAAGCAAAAAACTACAGAGAAATGCATCACACTTTAGAGACTTTCACCAAGAGATCAGAATGTAAATTGTATCATTTGTCAGTTGTAGGCACACATGTTGTGAATATAGCTTTGAATATTTTGCAGGGCAGCCTCTGGCCAAAGTGGGGCCTCAATTCCAAGCTTACAAAAAGGCACTTTGACTTTTTGTTTCTGCAAATGGGCATCTTTCTAAAGTGGACTTCTTAACTGTTAAGCACTGCAGAAAACACGTAGATGTGATAACTGTCCTATCGTAAGCTTGTATATTTTTCAAACAATAATTTGATCATTCTGTCCTCAGTTAAGGTTTGGCTGTAGAAAAATCAACCTTCAAGGGCATAGCCACAATGGAGACTCTATCCAGCCTCAAACAGAAAACTTAAAATAAAAAGTCTGGAAAAACTACTGGCAATTTGATTGTAAGTTGAGGCAGGCTTAAATATGGCAACTGACATTTGAATTGAACCATTTAAAATACATGACTTCATACATGTCTGTTTTTAACTTTGCCCTGCATAATAAAGTGCAACATGTTTTTTTCTGAATCAAAAAATGACTTAACATCACCAAGTGTACACTGTAATGAAAACTTAAGATAGCTGACATTAAATGAATTTCTCAGTGAACAAAACAAAATATTTTTTTGTTGTGTTATGAACATGAAAGTGTGAACTCAACTGTCCTTATCAAGCTTTTCTATGTGAAGTTGGGCTAATTTCTTCACTTAAGTTGGCAAAACTTAAAACAACTAGTTAAAGGTCAGGTGTGATCAGGCGAGGTTAGGCCAAGTTCTGAGCACAGCGTTCTTATAAATACAAAATATTGTGATGCGAAGGTACATCTCAGATTCTTTCTTCAAACCTAAGCTTGCCACAGTATCATTGTGGGCCAGACTGGTGCAGTAGTTAGTTGACATACAGGATAAAAAAAAACCTGTTGCAAATGGTCTGTACGGCCCGCCTGGGGTTGTATTTGTTTAAATAGTTGTTCTCTCAACGCAAAATTAGGAATTTTGACCCAAAACTCAAAACTCTGGTGCAAACAGTTACCTTGAAGTTTTGAGGGTTTTTTTTTTAGTGTAGTAAAAGTGGCTGTTAGCCTCTGGCAGGGCTCGCTCTTTTTCCCCAAAATCAAACTTAATCAGTTTACAAGCATACATGCTTTGGTTAAAATGATGTGTTGTTAATAATACAAATCTAAATAATATGATTATTAGTAATAATAATATTAATAATAATAATAATAATAATAATAGAATAGTAACAACAATAACGTCACAATGAATAACTACCAATGTTTTTATCACTATAATTATCATAATTTTTCCTTAGATATTCACTTGATAAATAAAAATATCTTGAATGTAGTGAATAACTTTTGTCATGTTGCTGTAATTTGGCTTGCTACTTTTCACCAGGGTGTGCCTTAGCTTTTTTTTAGTAAGCAGATATTTTTCATGTGTCTAATAACTTAGCTTACCACATTTTACAGTTAGCTTGCCCATGACTGTTGAATACTTTAGGTGTTTGGATGAGGAACCTCAATTTTCAAAAATCTCTGCCTACATTTGGACATAGCCTGAATTTCATCTAACTGTCTGTATCTCATGTATAATATAAGAGCATGACCTTAACACTGGGGCCTGCTTTTTAACAAGTCAGATTTTCATATGTTGAGTGAAAAAGCCTTCCTGGCTAACATGAAATATTGTTTTGATTAATTCTCATAAATATATACTTGCTTGGACTTGGATAATAAAGAAAAGAGTCATTTTATAGTCTTAATCTTCTCTCCACTCATAGTCCCTTATTTTTAACCTATTCAGCAGTTAGTGGCTGACTGTCAAGTCTTCAGATTGTGTTTCACATTCACTGACGACCCTCAGGCTCCAGCACTCACACCTCTCGATGAGCATGTGAGCTGCTGATGGATTAATTTGTCTTTGTGTGTGAACAAATAAATAAGCTTTGTGTAGGAAGTCTTGGGGCATGAGAAATTGGTTGTTTATGTCCAGCAAGTTGAAGTTTGTCCCTCTGTGGGTTTCAGTGCGATCATGTGTTGGTGTGTGTTTGTGAGTGTAGGTGTTAGAAAGATAAACCATCTCATGAAGAAGGAGAAGACGGGGCAGAGCCGAGTATTTGTGTTTGTGTCTCTGGTTTTAATGACCTCAGCTGCTCAGGCTCCGGCCTCTGACTGTCCGTGTGTTTGTTTGCGGGAGGAAGGGGGGAAACGTAAGCAGCTCTGCCTTTCAAATGAAGCGAACATGGCCCGAGGATATTGATGCACAGCATATCATGAGGCTAGACCATGTGGCAATTCAAAAAACCGAGTGGATAAACATTTACGCCCTCATCATCTGTCTCTGGATCCCACACTGCAGGCTGCTAGTGCATCAATGAACCAAATCTAAACGTGAGAAAGTGTTTGGTTTTTCACATCTTGTTGCTCCCACAGATGACAGACAGTAATGATGAAACAAGAGTGCAATCATCACTGCTTGTACTGAAAAATATACTCAGAAGAAGTTTGTAAACTTTATTTTGGTTGATTATTTCTCCCCTTCAATAATACAGATCGGTATTGTATTTTATATCATAGGAAAGACTGACTGGTCACCTTTATAACAAGGAACACCTTAGCACATTTTTGAGGTAGCACCTGAAAAAAATGTGCCAATAATAAAAATGTAGACTAATGTAACTTTTAAATTAGACATTTGACCTTTGAAATCAACAACTTTATTATTATTGGATTGGATAGATGTGTAACATTCAAGAAAATATCTTGTAGATATGGCATACAAAAGAGTTAAACAGGGACCCTGACCTTTAACAGGTGACCCTAAAGTCAGATAAGTTTATAGAAAATCTGTCATGGCATTATTTAGATTTTTTTAATGCTTTCAAAAGCAAGGAACAAACAGATGACCATTTAACCTTGACCTTTGACCTATGAATTTCAAAATGAAACTGCACTTCCCCTCATTCTTTCATCGAAGAAAACATTTGTACAAAGTTAATGAAAATACCTCAAAACTTTCAGCAGCTATCTTAGTCATGGTAAGAGCTTATCTTCAGGCCCTAGGACCTTGACCTTTGACCTGTGGCCTTTCAAAATGTAATCCTTACATTGCAAAGACTAGGGCTGTCACTTTTCCCCAAATTCAGCTCCACTGGTTTACACCTGCCAACCTGGCTCCAACTCAGACACGAGGCATTTTCATCAGATCGTTTTACCGTTTACCTCTCCCATGGCTACACCGGTGGGCTGCGTGTCCTATGATGGCCTCACCTCTACAGAGGATGCAGTTGCATAGGGATGAACACTCTACAGCACTTGTCGTGGATGAGGAGTAAGCCAGCTGCTCTGCACATAATTGACATGATTCATTTTTCAGGTGTCCTAATGTGCTGCTGAACTGTATAATTCTCAACTTGAATGTATATTTACTGTTCAAATATGGATTTTTACCCCATGCTCGAACAGATATTGAAAAAAGGATACTACAAAAATCCAAGCTGGTGGATTAAATGATGAAGTCAGCCAATACGTATTGTCGTGTTTTTGGAAATTTGACATTTTATCAGTACCAACTAATGAGTTATAAAGAATGTGTTGGTTAGCAGATAGGAGTAAATAGCAGCCTTTTTGCATCAGTCTTTCTAGTTTTATAGGGAATGGCTTCAACAAACCTGATAAAGACATTTTATTAAGATAGAGAAGGGAGGAAAATTCTGTGTTATCTTGGTGAAAGATTTGTCCGTTTGGATCAACAGTTTCAGCATCATGTTGAAAATTTCAAGAGTTTTGCTAGAGATATTTCATTTGTGTGAAAACAGCTGCATTAACAAGAGGTCCTGAAGACTTCAAAATAAGGATCAGACTGATGGAAACAGGAGCTAAAACCAATAACAGTAGATGAGAAATATGTAAAAAAAAAAAAAAAAAAAAATTAAATTCCAACGGTATACAACAAAATTTCAGAATTAAAAGACGACCGAAGGAACAAAGCAGATAATTTCTGGTTAAAACTTTTTATAAACTTGCTTCAAATTAAGATTCTGTATGAAAAACATAAAAGATAATTGATCAATCCTAAGTCTGATAGCAAAGTGTGAAGCATGCTGGGATTTTTCCTGCTAAGAAAGTGGGGAGGGGAGTGGGATACTCTCTGTGGTATTTGAATATGAGCTGTTGGGGTTAAGGTCCTCAGTGGGGTTAAATCCAGGGGGCCGACCCTCATGTGAGTAAGCCCCCTCAGCTGACACCATCTCGCTTACTGTGTGTACAGTGTCATACGTGTACGTTAACATGTACAGAGGAAGTATTCAAGGAAGTCTGCTCTTTACACTGTACTTCAGTCGTCACGTGCCGACCATTAAGGCTGTCAACACAGCACTTCACCTGCACGTCCACATGCTAACACCTACCGTGACGTTAAAGATTTGAGAGGTCAGGACTTAATGTTGAACTATAATGTCAATAATAATGAGTTTATTCTCTCTTTTGGGCTTTTGGTGCTAACATGAAGAAAGAAATTTAGGGTATAAGAAACTCATTGGTCCCACTAAAAAATAGAGTTTTTCCTGCCAAATGAAGAAAGTAATGAAAAATATCACATTTTCCTCACAGTATTGAATAAAGGGTTACCAACAAAAAATATCAGTTGTTTCTTACAAAACTACATTTTCAAAAAAATTAAGCTGCCCTAACAAATAATGTCAAGTTTTCCCAGGAAAGTACATTTTCTCAACAGAAATAATGAAGTTTTCTACACAAAACTAGTAAGATTTCCATACAGATAGTTTCATTATTTCCCTTCAAAAATATGAAGTAATTCTCACAAATATTGTCAAAGATTCTTAAAATTGTTAACTTCCTTTTTTTTTTTTTTTTTTACAAATGTTAGGATTTTCAAGAAAATATCAAGTTTTCCAAATAAATGATGTCACGTTTTCCCCACAAAAGGCACGCTCACTAATGCTTGCACAATCTAACAATGTGCAATCACAATGTACAATTACTGTGCTAACTCTCTTGACAATGTGCAATTCATCCATGTGCAATCACTTACATTCATGTGCAATTACTTTGTGCATGTGTAAATAATCCTTATAGGATTTACTTTTTAGTTTCTGTATTCAATATATATATATTTATTTTTATATTGGTAGAATAATGTACATACTGCTATTTCATGCTATTTTTATACAATTTTTATACCTATTCTTTATCAACGCTGTCCCCTTTGCTGCTGTAACATTGCAAATTTCCCCGTGTGGGACGAATAAAGGTTTATTCTATTCTCTATTCTTTCAAGACTTTTAAGAAAAATTTCAAATGATCCTAACAAATAATGTCAACTTTTCCAAACATTAATAATAACATTTATAATAATTTTACAAACAAAAAAGCAATCATTTCCAAAATAAAGTTTTTCTTACATATAAAGCCTTTTTTTCTAATTAATAAGATCAAGATTTTTTCTTTATTTTACAAAGAAAATAGAATTTTCCTTTTAAATAATATTTGGTTATCTCATTAATATTTTAAATTCTCTGCCTGATAATATCACCTTTTACTTACATTATTATCAAGCTTTCCTATGAAATGTAAAGTTTTTCCCGTCAAATGATACTAAGTTTAACAAACAACTGTGTTAAGATTTTCCCAATAAATATCAAATTATCCTAACAAACAGATATTATTACAATAATTGGACAAATACTTCTAAGTAATTCAAACAAATAATATTAAGTTTTCTATCTAATGTCAACATTTCTAATCTAATGTTTTTCCAATAAGCATCATGTTACTATAAGAAACTTCATATTGTAAAGTTTCCCAACAAACTCTTATACGTTTTTAAATAATTAATATTAAGGTTTTTTTCTAATGGCCTCCAAGTTGGCAGTTTTTTTCTCACTTTTTATTTTGTAGGAGCTGTTAACACCCCCCTCCCCTGCTGAGCCCTTTCATCACAGACGAGTAATAAAAATGTGTGAAATGACAGTTTTAAATAAAAGTTATGTATCTATTTCAATCATCATTGTGCCCAGTGGTTTAAGCACCATTGTGTTTATAGTAATCTTCAACTTAGCTCAGAAAGAACAGAAAATTAGCTTGTAGAATTGTCTCAAAAAAAATGTATCAAACATTTGCAAAGTTTGCCCCACAAACTTTTTCCTTTCATAGATGGTTTTACTTAAACTCTCACTGCAAAAAGTGTTCATTGAGCCACCCACAGTTATCTAATCTCCTCACTTCTATCAAACCTAAGTGCTAAGTTTCTAGCCTAATATCTCTGTGCTCTTTTGCTGCCCTGTACTGAAGTGTGATTAACAGGAATGTAGGCTAATCCAAAACGTGACCGTAGTACCAAGACTAATGTATTGTAAGTGGAGGAATGTGGTGTATTTGAGGAATGCATTTTTTTGCGACCCAAATCTCAAAAACTGGCTGAGCAGTGAAGACAGTACTTGGCACGATAACAGCAGCAGTGCTCATTTGGAGGTTTCCTTTGACATCATGTTTAATGTGCCGTGGTGTGTGTCTTTTGTGGTGTCATTGTGAACTTTTGCTCCTTTTTCTGACTGTGTTTGAAGTTTTGTTTAATGCAAGCACTTCATCAACCAGCTCATGTTTCACATATTCAGATCTACAGAGGTTAAAGCAGATGTGTGATTTGGAATCAGTGATTTTTGGTTTTGTCTCAGCCACGGTGTCCCATTTAGAAAAGTCACTCTCAGCGCATTTGGTTGCAAAAGCTGACACATAAAAATTGTGCCTCAAAAATCATCCTATATTGATATTTTTTTTTGATATTTTGCAGTGCATCAAATATTTTCACCATTCCTATTCATGGATAAAAAAAAAAATTGTATGATTTCAAATCTGTTACATGCCAGTTTGTGTCCATTTAAGGGATATTTCAGTATTTTTCAAGTTGGTTTGTATAAGGTACTTAACAATAGTGATGTGGCTGAACGATCTTCCAGCAGCACTGTACCTTTACAGGTCTTTAAAGGTACATGCGGTACATCTAGCCGTTCAGGTCATTGTGAATGTGGAGATATGACAGAGTCAACACATTTGCAGGAGTGACTAAAATAGGAAGATTTGAAGGTAAACTTTCAAACAAATCCACTGTCCTCAACTCATAAACAATGTGTTTTTAGGACTGCACAGACACAAATATGGCTGATTGATTCCAGGTAACTTCTGTTTTTGAAGTTGGAAAAGTTTTTAAAAAGTATTCGTGGTGTATTGGTTCAGTTAGTGACTGTAAATTGGTGACATTCAGTTGACTCTGCCTGTTTGTGTTAGCTTAGCTTCAATAGCTATATTATCTAACATATCTACTGATTACCATAATGAAGCATTGGAGGGTGCACCCTGTTTTTGCTGGTGCTTTAATGACAACATTTCTCACCACATCAGGGTGAAAGTCACCAGTTAACACGATCACTCTTTATACCATAACACCAAGACAGTTAAGACAGAGTATTGTAGGAATGGAGTGCAGACGATGCTGAAAGTGAGATCTGACCTCTGGTCATCAGTTACCAACACATGTCTGATGATGATCAGGCTATTGGTGTTTACTTTGTTAGTTATTCTCAGAGTAAATGTAATTGTCGCCATGTTTGGATTTTACTTCTCACAGAACAGGTTGTTCACACAGCCTGAAGTCATTTGTGCAGTCTAGTGTTGTTCTTCAGCAACACACATCACATACAGACAAGTAGATGAACAAAACGCCTGCATATGCGAATGTGAATGGAAGGACATACTGGTAGTATATTCTCAGCTTTACTGTATGTTGTCAGAGGAAAAAATTAAGTGACATATTAGCAATGTTGCTCCTGTCTTAACTTTTCTGGGAAGTTTTACAGGCATTTAAATATCCAAAAATCAATCAGAAAATAATCAAGTTCATCAGTTTTAATGTTGAATATCTGATCTTAATCTATTTTTGCTGATCTAAAAAAGGCAGAAAAAGATTTACAAACCACATCATTATTTTCTGCTATTGTGAATACTGTTTGGATTTTGGGTTTGTTTGAGAAAATACAGTTTTCATGCTGCAGAAGCCATAAGATCAAAAGTTACAATGAAAATAGATTTAAACATGGCTGGTTTTGGCCAGAATGGGCTGAATGGGATTTTTTGATTACACGGAGCACTGTAGGCCTATTATAGCAGTTCAGTCTGAATTTCCCAAATTTGTGAATATAGTGTAGATATCTGCCAAATAACCCAGAGAACAAAAATGCTCACATCCCCTAAAGGGACCAATGGGACTTGGGATAAGTCCTGCCCTTCTTCAGGCCCGTACACTCTCTGAGGTTTGTGGAGGAAAATAATTACAACAGGTCATAAAGCCACCAGCTCTGGCCTTCTGGACCTCTGCTGCCACATCCTTTTAAAAGATCACTCTCCTCTCCACAGCTTCTTTTCTCATGTTCAGCATTTTTCATTCGCGTCTCGCTCCAGTAAAACCCATCTCCTATACTACTTTTGGTTTGCATCAACACTTGGTTTCTTCTCAGATCCAGTCTGTCTTTATCTGCCACTTTCCTTCCCTGTCACTCATCTCTTCTTATACTTTTCAACATCTTCTTCCTCTCCCCCTCCTTTATCTTCACCGGCCTCTTCTTGAGCTTTGCCAGAGTGCAGCTTGCCTCCGTCTTTGAGGGAAACCTCCGCTCCCCCTCAGTAATCACCACATAAAGGGAATTCCTTCTCCGGCGGCAGGCCCGCAGCTCTGGATCTTTGAAACTTGGATGGTTTGATGGCTATAATTTGCTTAAAATAACACCAATAAAAGTTATGAAGCAGTAAATGCCTAAATACCTAATGTACCAAGATGAAACAGGATGCAGCCTTTGATTTTGTAGCTTTCAAGATCGTGTTGGGTTACTACGGAATGCTTGCTGACGGGTTGTCGCAGATATATTTTTATTATACTCTCATGACCTATTTAAAGAGGTTTCACTCGCAGCTCTCATTCATACAACCTGTTGATCGTCACAATGTAAACATGTGCTTTTGTGGCTTTAACTAACCTGTAATCCTCTTAAATCCCACATTATTATACTTTCGTTTGTAATGGAAGAGGCTTTACAAACAAAGCAAAGCGAGTTTCGAGAGTAAGCAGCTAAATGATAACCAGCCCGCAGCCTGACATATTGTAACATGTCAGTGAAAGCTCATGCTGCTGTGTATTTTTCATGCTGCTGGATTAGCCAGTAGGAAGAGGCGACATCTTTCAAACACAGAGGGACTCTCCCAGGGGCTGTCCACACGGAGACAAACTCAGGCATATCTGAATTTAGATCGTATAGGCGTTTCGCCCGCATGGAAACGGCATTTCAGGGTGTCTGAAAATGCAAGTGATATTCAGCATCACTTTGTTGTAACAAAGGGTTAATAAAGTTATTGTTCCCTGTTTATCAAAGGCAAACCCCTTTAGCCATTCTCCTCTGACCTCTGGCATCAACAAGGCAATTTCAGAAGTCTTCTCAGACCACTCTTTATATTGGCGGATATTTATTAGTTATGTTTATATAGCTGTAATTTGTTTGCACCTCTGTAAAACTAAGATATGCAGATAGATATGTTGGAAGATTGGTTCATGTAGTTGGTTATATGTGTATTTTAGGGTTGTCAAAGTATCGATACTACGAAAAGTATCAATACTCAAACGCCATAACTGGATACAATACTAATTTGCCATGGTATCGATACTACCTCACACAAATGTTTGTATATTTTTGCTATTGCTAATTTTAGATTTTTGGATTATATGCACTAAGTGAAAAAGAAACTCAAACTGTGTTATATTTAGGTTATTTATTTTGAATTTAATTACACTAAATAAAAACAGTGTGAATGTCTTGTTTTTTTATAGTTTCTTTTTCATATCTTATTATTTAACTAGCATCTGTGGTTCTGTTGAGAATGCATGGTCCATGTTGAGCTTAAAAAAGTGTTTTTGAGATTTTCATGTTAATAGAAGCATTTTTTATGCCTTTTTAAGTATTTGTCATTTTAACAGTATCGAAAAAGGTTTCAAGTATCGTATATTTTTCTGGGTATCGATATCAAGTTTGAAATTTTAATATCATGACAACCCTAGTGTGTTTATTGTAATTGCCATGTAGATTGATTTGTTGATATTGAGGTATTTATAGACATGTAGGTACATGTATTTATAATTTGTTAACTTGTTGGTACATTTGTTGAGTAATACATATGAGTTTATTTGATTCCAACAGAAATTCATATTTTGCATCACTCATTGTCTCCCATCCTGTATTCTGTTTTGGACTTGTGCAAAAAAAAAAAAAAAAAGAGATAAGTGAGATCAAACTAATACAAAAATACAAAAAATTGAATTTGACCCATCCAAAAATATGTTATCAAGCTTCAAAGCAGTGGCTGTGAGGAGGCACTGCAAATGACAGCAGAAAGTCAGAGTCAGCGAAAGCTTTAAGACATAACTGTACATTTGTAATAACAGGTGAACTCTTAAGTGTCTGAAAGGAAACAAATCGATATACATTTACCTTTCTATTTAATACTCATCTATATGTGACATGCACTAAGTTGCAACTAATCAGTGATTCCCATGGACAAAAACCCTCTCTGGTTCTTTTTTTTCCTGTGGCATGTTGACACAACACAGCGGGCCTTCACTAATCTCCATCATACCTGACCCCCTCTATCGTTGGGTCAGACTTAAGGGTCATCACATGACTGCAAATGAGGAGCTAACAATCACAAGGGCCCCTGATTTCTGGCCTTACAATCAGCAGAGAGATTGTGATTGTAGTTGAAATATGAGCACTTGTACCTCCTGAGAGGTTAAGTCCCCTCATATGACAAGACACCAGCTGTTAGATAGAGAGGGCAGTCATCTGCAAACATGCTGACAACAAATCCCTGAACTGTATGTGCAGGGATTAAACTGGTTAAAGGGAATTTTATGAGGAGAGCTTGGGAAATATGACTCAAAAGTTATATTGCAGTATTTTTCAGATCAGTGGCAAAATACAAATTGATTTTTACCTGTGATCTAATTCTAGTAAAAATAAAAACAAAAAGCATACCCGTTTTATAGTACGCCAACAAAAAAGGGGTCCTATAACTCAAAATTTTGCATTTTTATGTACAAAAATGCAACGAGAAACTCCTTCACACTGTCAAAATATTATAAAAACTCCCATACTTTGATGTCAGTTGCATACAGAAAGCAGACATACTCTGTAAAGTAAGAAACTTCACTTCATGCTGATATGTGTTGACATCAAACTTGCAAAGATGAGAGCACACATTTACCTCATTGCTGTGAAGTGATTTACTTTCACAATACTAGTCCTTTTTGGTTAAACATATAAAAATAAAAAATAAAATAAAATTGCGTACAAAATTGGCAGGGTATTGAACAAATCAACTAAATTGGAGGTAAACTTACACTCACACAATGATATGTTCCAGGTCTGCTTAGAAATGTGGTTTTTAGGTGGATGTAAAAACTGTCATCATGATTTGCTCAAATATTGAATTAAAAAGTAGAAAATCTCGTTTTTTAGATAGCAACTTGAAAAAAGGCAGTTGTTTGGAGGTGGAATTCAGGTGTTCAATTTCAAATGTATTAAAATGTTTACAAATAGATTATTTAAAGATGATATATTGAAGAATATATCAACATATTGAAAACAAATAATAGATCAGGGAAAAACCATTATAACTAATTAACTCAAGCTTTTCTCAGTTTATACCAGCTGTGTTCAAAATGTTCCATGGTCTCATCCTTTCGCCAGACAATTGAGAAATATCAACAATGGTATTAATAATGACTGGTTTTGGACGTATACATAAGGTAAGCAAGGAGGTTGCTGGTTCGAACCCTTTGTCAGTTAGGATCTTTCTGTGTGAAGTTTGCATGTTGTCCCCGTGCATGTGGAGGTTGTCAGGCACTTTAGCTTCTTCCCACAAACCAAAAACATGCTCTTTATGTTAATTGTTGACCCCAAATTGCCCTGAGGTGTGAGTGTGAGTGTGAATGGCCGTCCTTCACTCTATGTAGCCCTGTGATCAGCTGGCGTCCCCAGAGCTGGCGCCCAGTTCAGGGTGAACCCTGCCTCTTGCCCAATGTCAGCTGGGATAAGCTGCAGCCCCCTTGACCCTGTAAGGGGCAGTTTGAGCTGTCTCTGTGGCGTTGGTTTAGCCTCTGGTCTGCACAACGTGATCGCAAGTGTGTACTATGTGTAATGACAAAAATCCATACCTGCTTTGCAATAACGCAAATGTGTCTTCAAAACTCAATATTTTTCCCAGCCCCATCCAGTGCAGCTTGTGCAGAGATTAAAAGGGCTTTGCAGGGCATTTCACAGTGGGAGCGACCTGTTTGTACATGAACATCTTTGTGGTCGCATCCCCCTGTCTTTTTAAAGAGCGAATAAACAAACCAGCAGACATAATAGTGCGGTGCTTTTGTGAAGGGAAAGGACAGAGGGCCGGTTAAAGTCTGCCCCCACATGAAAAGAAACTTGGAGGAGGAGAGGAGAAGGAGAGACGCCTGGGTGTTCCTCCAGTATTGTTCGTCCTTCTGCCTCAGAGGGACACCCGTCATTGGCCGGGGGCGGTTTACACAGGTGTCTTTAACCCCGCCTGATTTGTCCAAACCTTGAAAAAGAGGCTTCAGTCAACAGGTAGCGTGAAGGGGAACAATGGTGACAATCCTGAAGGAGAGAGGGAGAGAAAAGAGAGACGAAGGAGCAAACAGGAGGAGGGTGGGATGAAGAAAACACACCTGAGGGTTTGTGAGTGAGATAATCTGTTTGCCTTTTACTCGCCGTCCCACTTTGAAGGGCGGAGGAAGGCGTATCAGGCTGTTGCTCAACCATCTGAAGAAAAACCCCTCCTCCTGTCTGAGTGCTTGGATTCAAACATCCACCCTCAGTCCTCTCCGTTTCACCCTCTTCATAACCCTGGCCTGGTTGCCGTGGTTACAGGTTAACTGGAGGGCGGCACAATCTCTCTCCTGGTCTCTCATGGCACTGGCCTTCTGCCAAGAACCAGCCCTAATAATGTGATACTGTTACACCGACAACCACACACCCAGGCCCCGAGAGCCGAGTGGAGAGGCTTGTTCCTACCACGTTGTTTGTGTTGATGTTTTTGTGTGTGTGTGGTCTCACTGCCAAAAGAAGTGCCAAGATCTCTCTCACCCTGTGTGGGATGTGGCAAGAGTAGACCAGAGTGTAAACGGGAGGTTATTTAGAGTGGGAGCACCCAATAGAGCATAAATCTATTAGAGCCATTTCCACACCTGCAGCTTACTTAAAAAAGTGTTCTTTGAAAGCACAATTTTTCTTTCTGTGGCATTTGTGACTGATTGCTTTTTCACATTAGTAAATTAGATTTATCCTGATAGAAAATATTACTAAATTTGAGGCCCATAGCTGCCAGGTCTGCGTATTACAAGTGACTTTGAGCTACATTTTTTTTACGATATACTGTATGTAATTCTAATATAAAAAGATAGAAAAAATAATGTTATTTCTAATGTATGAATTGCTGTTTTTATCATATTGTCTTCACCATAATACAGTTGTTTAGGATCAACATGAAACTGAAAAGAAAACCTGACTATGTCTGTTTGGCCACAAAAATCAAGGTTAAACTGTTTAGGGATAACACAGAATTAAACATAACAACAGATCATCTGAAGAAAATGGGGGATGTGTCCTGTAACCAACTCAGTGGTTTTACATATGAAGAAAAGGATGGTTAACAAGTCAATAGAGCCTAATATGAAAAAATATCACTGTAAAACTGAAATTCAATGTATGTGAAAATCAAAACAGGCTTTATGTACTTTTCTGTCTAAAAAAGAGCAATTATATATCACAAAGAAAAAAACTCAATGTTACGTGTGTATATACCTGGAGGTTGCTTTGGGCTTGTTGCTTATTTCACTGAAAAATCTGGCAACACTATTAATCTCACCTCTGCAGAGGTCAGTGCCGAGACTCAACCCCTTTCATTATGCGTTTATGCAAAAGCTCAACAACAACCTAAAGACATTCACATTAATTCCCCAAGAGCGTGATATTTGGGTCAGTTCATTGTGCAGTTTGGGTTTCGAGGGGGAGAGTGGGACAATTGTTTCACATTCACACAAAGGCAGAAAAACAGACAGACGGCTAATAATAATAATAATAATAATAATACAAATAATAATAATAACTTTATTTGTATAGCACTTCTAAGAACAGAGGTTTACAAAGTGCTTTGACAAACAGTGAAGAACATAATCTGGTGTTTTGGGAGCCCGAAAATGCACATTTTTGAAAACAGTCCCAGAGTGAATAAATCTTAAAACTCTGCCCCTTTTCCATGTGTTCAATGAATGCGCGCATTTTCAGAAACAATGATCTCATAGTGCCGCCTCTCCCTTAAACCACTTGTGCTAAACTCAACAACAATAGAAACAATGGCAGAATACAGCGCTGCTTCGTTCTGTAGAAGCTTCTGAGCTTTTTTGGCTTTTGCAGCAAAATCTTGTGTTCCTCTACCACCGTCGTGATCAACAAGTGGACATGGAGAACAAACATTTCTTGAATAGATGCCATGTTTACAAAAATGTTTTAAAAACGAAGTGCTATGGTCCCCCACTGAGTCTGCATGCTCACCTCTCATCAAGATTACGCCTCTCTGGAAACCTTACTCTTTTTTTTAATGCAATGTGTTTTGACATTATATAAACTATATATAGCTGCTCAATTATGACAAAAATCATAATTCTAGTTATTTTAATAGATAGATGAGATCACGATGATGAAACACGATCATTCACTGGTTTTTTAAACACGCATCACATGCTTTCATTGACTGTATATGCTTTTGACACTATAATTTTTAACAATAAAGAACAGACAAAACAAAGAAATATACATGTAAAATACAAATACCTCAAAATATTACTAATAATAATGAAAAAATAAAAAAAAGTTCAACTTGTCAGGTGGAATAGTTATCTTTTAATCATGATTTTCAGTTTTCATAATTATGAAAGCCAGTTATTGTACTTTGAGATTAAAACTCATATAATTGCCCAGCTCTATATATCCTAACTCTTGTCAGCATACCAGTTTTAAAGTCTTGTCTAAAAAATCCACATAAATCAAAGCAATGATGTTCAGACAGCTGCTAACGTTTGCTTTTCCTTAAAATAATGGCCTGTGGCATGCGAATAATCTCTGAATAAACTTAAAACAGGATCTCTAGTGCACCTGCTCTCTTTCTCAGGCCAGCCACACAGGTGGAAATCTGTTACAGAGAGCAGCCGAGGTTTAATAAGCAGCTCTATTTAGAGACAAGCTGACCTTTTAAACGCCTGTGAATGTGTCGTTCCCCTTCCTCCTTTTTACTGTGGCCATGGTGATAAGAGCACAATGTGTGTCTGTTTACGTGTGTGTACATGCTCACATGCTAACGTGTTTGTTAGCTTACATTGTTTATTTCCTCTTGCCCACCAAACACTGACCAAATAAAGGTAATTGAAGGGCAGCGTTTCCACTTTGTGTGTGTGTGTGTGTGTGTGTGTTGACTTATCTGTAAATGTGTTTGCAGAGCACTTAGAGGGAAGGTTAAGAAAGTGGTTTTGGAAGTTGTGTGGAGTTTTTAACATGTTTGAGGTTTGATTTTTGCTTAGTTGACCTAAAGTATCTGGATTGGTTTAATGCTGGGTGGTATAGGCATTAAATCGGCAGTATTTTTGAAGCAAAACCAAATAATATAAAAATATAGATGCTGTATTGATATCTGTTTGATATAATGGAAATCAAGACAAAAGTCCCAGACACTCAATATAGGGCATTTTTTCATTTTTGATGGTCAAAAATAGCAGCCAAACTCCTACACACTGTCTTAATTGTTCAAAAACTGTCAAGACATTGACATTTCTCATAGAGGTTATATATTTCCCAGCTCTAAACGTGATTTTATCTTGTCTTGTAAAGGTAGATTTTTTTTATTTTAGCAAATTTCTGTTGATATTTATTAAATTTAGCGAAGACAAAAGTGGAATTGTGTTTGTTTCCACTCTTTTTCACCCAACACATAAATGCTCCAGCTAAGTCCAAAGACATTGTATGACAGTGGGCAGGGATCAGCTCTCTCCTTTTATCTGTGTTTCCTTCTCCCACGCAGGAATGTTAATGGTGGCTTTTGTGATAGCTTCAGTTATCCCGTGTGACTGACTGACAGGCTGACTGGCAGCTCTCAAAGAGAGACCCTGAATGGGGGAAGCAGAGTTAGAAGAGAGACTTCAATGTTTGAGACTGAGGGAGCCAAGGTTAGATTAGAGTTCAATTGGTGCTTGTTCAATTAAGTGGTTTATGTAACATGTTTATCCATTGTTTTGATACCAGCTGGTTTGCTTGTGGCAAGTAAACATATTTACTGGGAAGCTAATAACATACAGCAATTTAGTGTGAAGAGAGGCGCATAATGCTTATTATTATGTTTTAGCGCAACTCAACACACATAGTCCAGTATGTTGAGCAAAGTTAGGTCAAGCTGCAGTTGTAGCTTGTTTGGACAAATTAAAAGGACCACTGTCTATGTCCTTTATTCACATGGAGGAGAATAGATGTTCTGACAAGGGCAGGTACACCTCAGCTACATTAGGTAATTTGTCCTTTTTAGCTAAATGCTATTGACCTCCTTCCTTTAGCCCTAAAGTAAACAAATAGCCAAACAGATGTCAACAGGCAAATATATTAACAATTTTACAGCTCTGTATATTTCTTACAAATCCCCTTGAGCCTATTAAAGTAAAATGAGTTAAATGCTATCCTTCTAGCTAAGGGTTACATCAGAGAGTGACTTCTGTCAACACTTACTATTGATGCTATCCCTGAGGACTAGTATGCTAACATACAGGCTGTTTATTTTTGGGGTTAAAACCCAGCGCAGAGAACATAGAGCTTGCAGAAACGCTTGGCATAGCTTGGGCTGATTGAAGTATTTAAAGGCAAGAGAAACTTTAACTCCAACCTCATTATCAAGGTGTGCTAGTTTAGTATCAAGAATTTCAATAAGCGATTTCAGTCAGACTAGCCATGTTTACATGGATTTAGCTTTTCTCAAAAGCAAGCCAAAAAAGCCAAAAAATTAATCACACTGATTCACTGAAAGGATGAAGACGAGCTAGATTTTCCTTAGTAAGAAAAAATAAATGTAAGAAATTAAATTGGCACAGTATGTGTAGTGCTCTTTTTTGTGTAGCAAGTTCAATAATGTCAGGTTTTTTGAAACATCAAGACATCCTATTCAGGTATTTTTAATATAAAAACCAAGACCACGCAAAGCCCTCAGGGCTGATGCTAACAGTTACATAAGCTAAAGCTTTACCCTCTTTGTGGTGTTGTGGTATTTTGGGCCTAGGGGCGTCTCCTGGAAGTAAGCAGTGATCTGTTAGGACTTGCTGATATTCAGCACCTACAAATGTCCTTGGATTTCCTGCACAATAAATTAAACGGATCGGAGTTGCCTGTTGCATGCTAATTGCTCTCTGCACATTTGTTAATATATATATGAAAGGAAGATTTATTTGTAGTTAAAATCCAAAGTTCATTGTCATATGATTCAAAGTCTTTTGTATATGTAATTTCTTTTCACCAGTGCTATTTTTTAGTGACAACAGCAGGAGAGGCTTAATTATAAAAAAGACTTTCAAGCACCAAAATCATTGTTTCAGAGGTTTTGTTTATTTTACAAGATGCGTTATGATTAGTTATTATTGTCTCAAAAAATGATAGAGTAGTGAATGCAGTTAAAAAGAGAGAAGAGGTTTACATGTAAGTCTTTCAGCTTATAGCTAAATAGCTATGGCTCCTGCTAACTTGTTTGTACACATTCTAACTAACTCTGTGAGGCAGAGTTTTTTAACTGAGGATGAATATCTGTAGAGATCCTATCTCCTGTTCTTAAAACTAAACCTTGATTGAATATGGTTATATACTAAATAAACACTATATCGCCAAAAGTATTTGCTCACCTGCCTTGACCCGCATATGAACTTAATTGACATCCCATTCCTAATCCACAGGGTTCAATATGACATCGGTCCACCCTTTGCAGCTATAACAGCTTCAGCTCTTCTGGGAAGGCTGTCCACAAGGTTTAGGAGTGTGTTTATGGGAATTTTTGACCATTCTTCCAGAAGTGCATTTGTGAGGTCACACACTGATGTTGGACGAGAAGGCCTGGCGGGGTGCTTTACACCACTGCATCCAACGGTTTGCATTGCACTTGGTGATGTATGGCTTAGATGCAGCTGCTCGGCCATGGAAACCCATTCCATGAAGCTCTCTGCGCACTGTTCTTGAGCTAATCTGAAGGCAACATGAAGTTTGGAGGTCTGTAGCGATTGACTCGGCAGAAAGTTGGCAACCTCTTCGCACTATGCGCCTCAGCATCCGCTGACCCCGCTCCGTCAGTTTACGTGGCCTACCACTTCGTGGCTGAGTTGCTGTTGTTCCCAAACACTTCCACATTCTTATAATACAGCAGACAGTTGACTGTGGAATATTTAGGAGCGAGGAAATTTCACGACTGGATTTGTTGCACAGGTGGCATCTTATCACAGTTCCACGCTGGAATTCACTGAGCTCCTGAGAGCGACCCATTCTTTCACAAATGTTTGTAAAAGCAGTCTGCATGCCTAGGTGCTTGATTTTATACACCTGTGGCCATGAAAGTGATTGGAACACCTGATTCTGATTATTTAGATGGGTGAGCGAATACTTTTGGCAATATAGTGTATATTAAATAGGGCCTGTGTCCACAGTTGCTGGATTTTAACCTCAGTTTCTGAATGCTAGTCAGAGGCATTTACTATTGCTAGGTTCTTAAATTTAACTTAAGCTTCCTTTTGTAGTATCTGCAAGGTTGTTTTTAATTGACACATGTGCTTAATAATTGCCTGTTCATGTAAATATGACCAAGGGGACATAAAAAGAAAATCTAAGAATCATGCCCACTATTGCAACTGAAGACCAGAGAATTATGCCCTTGGAAAGACAATCAGGATCACTTTCTCTTCTGCCGTATTTGTTGACAAAGCAGGCACCAGAAGAACCACCACCTCTTGATTTTATTGGATGATTGTGAAAGAAGCCACTTTGATGAGCGCACTGCTGTTGAAAAAGTTGAATTATTCGGAGCTGAGAGCACAGGGAACGCAAAAAGGTGCTGACTTTGTTGAGTTAAAAAGAAAAAAAACGATTCTGAGCATCAAAAACACAGAACTAGTGCTTGCTGCACAAAATGGGCTGTTATGGACACACAATGTTTCAGTGCTTAAGCTAGCTATTATTTTTTAACTGGTTAGATAATAAATTAAGTAGACATTGACATTGTCAAGAACTCAAGTGAGGTTGTGAAATTTATTTATTTAGATTCATGTCCAGTTTTTGGTCAGTGGACAAACAAGAACAAATCATCATGATAGCAGTCAAAGGGGCTAAATTGAAAATGCTACGTTTCTTATTAGATTAACTGCTAACTCATTGTAGCCCCACAACTTAGCCTTTCTAGAATTTTAAATGTTTTACAGCTGCAGTTTGTACTATTGTGAAACATTTTATAGGCCTACATGTACCTCATAGCACCTTCTACTGTTTACTGTCTTATAGGTTACCTGTCCAAAGTATTGAGGAACTACACAGAGCAGGCCTGTGACGGAGACTTCCTATCTGTTCGCTGTCCACCCCGCACAACCATCACTGTCCAGTCAGCTTTCTACGGAAGGAAAGGAGCCTCAGACCCACATCAGTGTCCACAGACCTATCAGGCCCTCCTAAGATCTTATAACGCTGAGGAGGATGACCGATATTGTTCTGTGTCTACTGCATTACAGGTAAATAATGACACATGCATGTGCTGCTGTTTTACATTAGAAAACTAAAGCTTTGATGCTTTTTCTTCTATTTATGACATTATCTTTGCTTACTGGGCTGCTTCCAGGTCTTATAAGTTCATCCTTTGTGCCCCCATGTGTGCCAGGCTGAAATCCAGTTTCTTTTTTGGCTCTCTTCCCGATTTGCTTTCTTCCTCCAGACACATAGAAACCCCTAGTTTTGGTTTGTAGACCCTCCAGAGAGAGAGAGAGAGAGAGAGAGAGAGAGAGAGTCCTGTAAATGCTCAAATTGGCCAGGGGTTATATGGAGGACCACTGATTATGTAATGCTTTGTGAGGATGTTTTCCGGCAAATTACACTCTCTAAAGAGGAAGCCGGTTTGTATGTTCCCGTGACACAAAGCGATTTCATGGGGTCTTTGCCTTTGCATCCTCTCCTAAATTGGGATGCGGCTGGACCAGAACCCCCCGCTCCGCAGCACCAATACAAACACACACAAACACATCCTGCTCGGCATTCATTGGGCTGTTTGGTTTATTCTTAGCCAGGCTGCCTTCTAGCGTCGAACGCCCTCCGTTTCCATAATAGACTGGACAGCTATGAAAGTACAGACACAGAGAGAGCTTTGTGCTGAAGTGAGAGAATGACTGACTGCTGCGCCACCCACATTAGTACGACCCTAAGGAATCCCTTTGTAACACCTGTTCATCACCCCTGGCCTGTTTATATTAGAGTGGGAATGACTTCATGAAAATACTTTACAATGCCTCCCTAAGCTCAACCTCCCTAAGCAAAGTCTGCCCACTGAAAGGAGTCAAATTAGCTGGTTGTTCTGACATTTTGAAATAATTTTCACATGGACGTATGATGCTGAGGCTCAGTGTGATTAAGAGAGACTGCCCATCAAAAAACTTGAACCTAATCATTTTCTGCCCAGCAACACCAGAAATTGAAAACTTCTGATTACATGCTGACACAGAAGTCTTTTATTATTTCAGTTGTTTTGTGTGTAGATTTCAATTTTGAGATTAAACAAATTTAAAACTGATGTTTGGTCAAATATATTTTGTCAAATATATTTGGAGGGCCCTCTCTGAAGCCCTAGAGGTTCCCCACAAAATGTTCAGGGCAAGTTAGCAACATTAGTTTTTCCTCAGGAGCTTCAAAAATGGAGCCAAAAGCAAACGTTTCTTGCAGGAGCTTTAAATTTACAATATACTGTGTAAGTAGATAAGTCACATATACCTCCATAGCAGCACCACGATTTATTTGTTTTTAGGGATGCACCACAGTATAAGTGATATCGGTATCTGCAGATAATTGCTTCAAAAGCTGAATATCAGTATCGGCAGATTAAAAAATTTCTGACACTATTGACTGCAGATTTTATAGCTATATATACAAGCATCAGGTTCCTGGAGATTTTACACCCTTAATTTATTTTGAAAGATCTAAAAATGTGGACAATGTTCTGTCAGCAGTTTGGTAAAACCCCCTGTGTGACTCTTAAAGGCCAGATGAAGCTCGGTGTTACTCTGTTAGAAATCCATCTGGTGTATTTTGTAGGTGTAATCAAAAAGAAAAACAGCTTTCAGTTGTGTCCATATATCAGCATCCACATCGGTATTAGCCTAATAAAGTTTGAAAATATCAGCATATCCAGTATCAGCAAAACAAAAACAGTATGGGGCATCCATGTTTTGCTTACCTGCAAGTCAGATCTGCGTAGTTCATATTTCCTAATGACTGATTTGTAGTAACAGTTCCCGTAAGAACCTTTTATTTTGTACCAACTTTGTCGCCCACTTTGTAGAAAAATTCTATTGTCACCAGGGAAATTGCTTATATGTGTGTATTATCTGAAAAAACGTACCTTCTTTCTGTCAACATTCAAATGTTATCTTACCAGTGTTTCCTAAAGTTTATGCAGGAAGAGCTGGTGACCTGCTGACCTGGTCCTCAGCTCCCTGACAGAGAGGCACCTGTTTCAGTGTAGGGGGCATTTCAGGATTAGATTGAAAAAGAAAGACATTTGACACACTAAGAGTAAGGTAATGTTAAAGAACTATTTAGGGATGCACAAAGGCACCAGTTTAGCATCAGTATGGGCCAATATCAGTGCTTTTTACTAACAATGGCCAATGACAAATACAAGTCTGATGTACAGATATCAGTTTATTTGTTGTGTCATACCAACTTTATGCTAACATATGACACAGATTTTTTTATAGAGCACAAGATATTGGCCTGTTGGGCAAACTCTGATCTGTTTTCATGACCAAAAATGAGATGAAATGTTAGTTTTATGGAAAATTTATGTTAGAGGGAATTATGAAAGCAGCAGTACCTGCATTGTTATCTGTTGAATTGTCTTTTAAAACATCGATGTCAGCATTGGCCCTTATTTTTACGATCAGTGCATCACTTGAGCTATTACAATCTTTTAAATAAGTCTTTTTTTCAGTACCAAATATTGAAAAAGGGACATTTGCAAGTTTGAATTTTCTTGAAAATTAAATAAGTGAGAGTAGAAAAACAGGTTTCAGTGTCAAAGAGAGTGACACTGTTTTTGTCTCCCATGTCTTATGTCTTTTGTCGACCTCGCTGTGGCATCATTCCACACACCTCAGCTCTCAGCTAAACTCAGATGTGTTTGCAGCCAATTACTAAATCACCACAACCTCAGAATGTGCCATCAGTCGCTGACCCTTTTCATCAAAGCCTACTGAATAAACTAACCCCTGATCAATCTTAACAAGCATCAGCTGCATACATTGCTTAAAAAAAGATTTGTTTCAATAATGCATAGCTTGCAACTTTATCTTACACCTACCCCTCAGCAGCAGTTCCAGACATTAAAATGACTATAAGTACATTGTTAGTATTTGAGCTGATTGTTTTAAACTTCTGTTGGTGTAAAGTGGCACCAATATTAACTCCAGCCTGTCTCATAACCAGTGAAAGACCTATTTTCAGCCACTCAGAGTTATTTCTCATGAACTACATCCTTTTTTTTGCTGCCCTGTAGTCCTACAGCGATCATATTTGATAATATATTTTAATTTGATCAAGTTCAACATGCATTGCTTAATGTTGCACTTAGCAGTTGTTCATTTATGTCCCAAGTAATGAGATGCAAGAAATAGTTGTTGCTTTTGTAGTTGCATACAACATAACAATTACTAAACCTATGTTGTAAACCTACAGATCTTGCATTTCTGTGGTGCAAGCAGGCGCTGCTTCCTGACCACAGCATGTTGTTGTTTTTGTGCAGTCAGCAGTTGAAAACCCCATTAGGCCAATGCCAATGTAAACAAGAGAAAAACTGTGTAAACTTCCATTTGAGGAGCTTACAAAAATTCTATTATACAGACTAGTGCCATTGGATTTATTGTAAAGTGACTAATTAGTTAAATGACTAATTGTTGCACTGATCCCAGTAAGCCTTACATTGCAAATCTATTTGCAGCATTAAGTGTTAGAGCACTTTTAATAGATCCCCGGGGCGCAGCCTGATTGGTTGTAATGTTTGTTCTTATTCAGTCACGCTACAAGTATTATGCTACTTAAAACACATGCAATGGAGAGTTCATACAAAACCCTAGTTTTTTGTATAGAGGTTATGAGACTGATTTTTCAAAAACTAGAAATGCCAAATTCAGCCACTTTTGTTTTTCAACCTCTGACTGATGAAGGTTAGAAGGTATGATGTATTTTCAAATGTGGATTATATTGTGTGATTATATTGAAGGAAAACTACTCTGGCCTACTTCATTTTCTTCTCTGTATTTCACAAACTTTTGAAACTTTTTCTTTAATGTCAAATTCAGGAAAAGCCCCTAAGAAAATCCACTCAGTCCTTCCTCCAGCAGGGATTTCAGACCAGGAGAAAGTATTGTGCAGGAATGTACTCACCTGTGCTGCAGCCGGCTAAAGAAGATGAAACCAGAGAAGCGTATAGATGCCAGGAAATGAGCAGAGTGGAGCCTTACAGAATTTTCTTTCCCCCGCTCTCTAATTTCTCTTACCTGCTCCTCTCCTGCGTATATTCCCAGGGCAATAAGCAGTCTGTTTGAAGTGGTTTTGGGTTTGCCTGCTGCTGTTCTCGCCATCGTCGGCTCATTGTTCACAGTCTAAACCTCTCTTTGGTCTTCTCCCGCTCTCTGTCTCTCTTTCTCCTCTTTAGAAAATGCTGGACGAGTGCCAGGACAGAAGGAGCTGTCAAGTCCTTGTCAACAGCCGCGTGTTTGGGACGGACCAGTGTCCCGGCAGCAGTAAATACCTCATTGTCTGGTACAAATGCAGACCTAGTAAGTCCCTCATCACCTCTGAAACACACTGTGACACACATTTCTCTTCCTGTAGTATCGAGGACTCTTCTTGTTACCTTTTCCTCAACAAAATTTAAACTAGGTCTACCCCCTGGGGGGGTTTACACCTCTACGAGGTTTACAACCCTTGGTCAGTGAAAGTACAGTAGTGGTATAAGAATGAGGGCTGGAGGGCTTTTGTGCTAGTGACACTGATGAAAATCTTATCACTTAAATGTTGAAAATGTCTGTTTCATTATAAGATTTGAGGGCATTGTGATGTTAAATGGACTGGGTCAATCATGTAATTGGAGTTGGAATTAGCACAAAGCCATAACCTATTTTACAGACCAGCTTCATCTGCTCCACATCGTTTTTGCGACATCCAAACCATTTCAACTGCTTTGATGAAATGTTCTCGGCTTCAGCAAGTGGCAGCAAATGCTAAAACTACATCACCACTACCTAGGTTGACGTGTGGAGCAGGGTCACTCCCTCTTTAGAAAAACCCACTGACTGGCAGTTGCCACGTGTTAATGCTGCCATGCCTTACTGAGTAAATACACTTGGAGCTTACCATCATCTTCGATGTGGATTTATCCTGATCCCGTTTTAAAATTGTTTTATCCTCCAGCTCAGGACTGGGGCTTGTGTTTTATATATATTTTAATAGTTTTTTCTTTAAAATAAAAACACGGAGGCATTCCTTTTGACACGCTCTGCACATACTGTAACCATCACGGACACTTAAAGTCACATAATGGCCTTTTTCCATGCCTCTGGTGCAGGAAGGAGTCAGTCGCACAGGCTGAGCTGGACTTCTGCGGTGGAAGGCCGACAACTGGATTTGTTGTAGATGAGGAGTGGGCCAGCTGCTTTGGATGTAACTGACACACAGCCCTGTCTTTTTTTAAATCATTATTATTTTGCCTTGTAATTTGTGGTGTGGAGTGCTTTCACGGAGAGGCCTTGCCTGTCCTCCATTTTCTCAAGGTGTACTGCCTGTTGTTGAGGACAAGAGAACAGTGGACGGTGTGAGCACCTTCTGTTGGATTGTGTGGTTCACTGCTCTAGGTGCCCTAATGTGCGGTTGAACTGTAGTTTATATTTGAATGTTTATTTACAGTTTGAGTACAGATTTTTAACCCCATGCTTGATCAGGTATTTGAATATAAAGTATGAGGGGACAGCCCTAGTGGCTATGATAGAGTGCTGCAGGATGACATATTTTTGTAGGCTGATGCAAATATTAGCATCAGCGAGTTCCCTGGACCTCAGATATACTAAAAGCCTATGGGATTTTTCACTGTGTTCCTGGATCATTGCTGATTATAAGGCCTGTGGAGAACATAAAATATGAAACATACATGTTCTGTTCTTTGTGATAATCTTGATGAACAAACTTACTTTTCAAATTTTTTTTAAGCTTAAATGTAATCGGTGAGAGTACAAAGCTATTATGAAGCTACTATGGAACTAAAACATGGCAGTTGGACTGGAAGCAACTACACTATTTCAAGTGAACAATGTATTGTTATAATCAAAGTTGGTCCTCAGAGCTGTGGAAATAATGCATGTATTTTTGACTATTAAAAAACAATCAGAAGCAGTTGGGTTCTCAGACATTTTTGTAGTCCTATTTGGCAGATCGTAAACAATCGTCCTTTTTAATACCAAACAATGCTTTAAAATTCAAAAGAGGATAATATCAGAGGTATTTTATTCTTCACGATTAAACACTAGAATCCTGTTGCCATGTGTTCATTGCAAACCTTTGTCTTAGGCATTTATCTGATCATTCTTTATGTTGAATAGTTTTTGGCTTGAGAACCAGGAAGTGCTAAATGCTGACTCACTTCTGTGTTTTTGCCTCATTCCTGCAGCAGTCTACAGCATCACACATAGCATGGTATGTGAAAAGTAAATAAAAGGCAGCTCAAAATGATGACCTTTAGGTGAATTGGAAGTAATAATCACATGGCTGCTATCGTAGACTAAATATTCCAAAACCATCAGAAGTGATTGATGACATAAGCAACAAGTGATGTACCTGCAAGCCACATGTTTATTCCTCTAGTCTTCTGCGTGTTGTCTCTACTCCTCCATTTGTGCTGGAGTTGCTGTTAGAGGGATGCAGGGAGTAATGAAAGTCATTGAGGTTTTCATGTATTTTCATGAAGAGACACTTCATTTAACCTCATAGGTCTTAAAAAATTGCATGAAATATTGCAGGGAGAAAATATTATCCATTCCTACACCCTTTTCCTGCCACCATCTACCTCAGCTGTATGAGACTCAACAGTGTTTATACAAGTCCTCGTGCTTCTTCCCTTTTCTCTGCTTCATACAAAGAAAAAAAACTCTTGCGTGCCTCCACCTTTATCCCTCTTCTTCTCTCTCTGCATGAGTCAGGAAGCTAAGAGTATCACTCCAGAGGGGAGCCACAACAGAGTCGTAATCCCACCCAGACTCTGCTCTCCATTCACTGAGCTGTGCAGCCGTTCACAGCAGAGTGACCAGAAGTGGGCATTAATCCACTGATCCTCCTGCCCTCCCGGCTTTTTTCCTTCTCCACCGGACCTCGGGGCCAATCAACAGCTCTTTGTTCACTGTCACTTAACCAATGACTTCTCAGGGGGAGGAGAGAAAGGCTGCATGGGTGTTAGTGAGGTGCATCGGGCAGGTGTCACTGCCTCTGAATGGAGAGGTGGATGAAGGATAGAGGAAGTGGAGGGGAAAGAAAGAGAGAAAGGGGGAGAGAAAACAAGAGTAAGTCTGTCACCAGGGGATCTAACAAACTGGTCCTCTCTCTTCTCTCTGCATTCCTGTTTCACTCCCCATATCGGCACATGGGCAGCTGCTGTTGTGTTTTTATTTGCTGGTCAGTGGAGCTGCTCTGGCTGTCACAGGTCACTGTGGCTGGATGTGTGTGAGGAATTCTTCTGCATGGCTCTACATGTCCACTGAAACACTCCACCTCTACTTCTGACTGCATACGCCCAATAAAGCTGTTTGTTAGAGCTACTTTTTCTGCATGCTTAAAGCCTCTTTACAGATGTTTGATGAAGACAAATGGAAAAATCAAGAAAAAAAACCCTTCACTCTTACCTCTAAGATCTTAGGGGGCTTTCACACCTACATTTTTTTTTTAAAGGAAAGTGAGTAAAGTAGAGCGAGACAGCGGGGAATGACACGCAGGGAAAGTGCACACAGGTCTTACTTGAACCCTGACAGCTTGCATTAACTGACAACAGCCGCTGCACATAAGGCTCAATACAGATACAGCCCCACAGCAACCAACCAACACAACCTGATCAGACCCAAGACTAACCTGGTGCAGCAGCTGGACCTGTCTGATTCAGAGTCTGTAATCAGGCAAATCCATCTTGCCAAGATCCAATTGCAGCGGTTGTGAGCAGCCCAAAGTGGCACAGCCCAATCTGAGTCTTTTAGAGCAGGAAGAGGTGGGAGCTACGAGTGAGATGAGAGCAGGAAGTGACTGCATGTCTAGAGATTAGCATAGATGCTAACAGCTTCAGTAGCAGTTTTGTCAGATCTGGACCACATTTCTTTATAAAATGAAAAACATACAACAGCATTGAAAGCACTTCTCAATAAAAAGGTTATTATCACTCCACTTGTGACATGTTTTGGCAGTAATTTATTCAATGTAGTGGCTTATGTTTGGTATTTTACACCACAGCAGTAGAACCTGCCTACTACATTATCTGATTGGCCCATAATAAATGTGATGGATGAAATGATTGCCCAAAAAACCTGCAAGGTTCTTTCCAGTTCCAAACACTTTCTATGAGCTGAGCTGAGCTACTGTTTGCTTTTATATATTTTGCTTTAATGGTAATCATTATGTAACGTAGAGAGCTAAAGTACAAAGTAAATGTTTCTATAATTGGTTATTGTTTGTTTGCTTCAACTTAGACTATGATTTATTGATCCTGGGCATTGATTTTATGAATTAAAATGATGAAAATGAAAATAAGTCTTCTTTTATTGTCAAACCTTTCATTCTCTTTTTTTCTCCCCTCTCCTCAGACGAGTATAAGAGTAAGGTGGTCTGCGAGGAAGAGAGAATGAGGCTGAGCTGCAAACGGGGGATGCAGATCGCTGTTTACTCTGCCATGTTTGGCCGAACACAACGGGGCACCCTGGAGTGTCCCCTGTACCATAGGAGGGCCCCGTCAGTAGGTGAGTCAGCTGCTTACTCTCACACAAGCTGGAAGCAAGATGAGTTACATAGATGAAAAAGCTAGCTTAGGCTTGCCATGGTATTTTAATTTTTCAAGTTTAAACATGTAAACCCTTAAGTTAAATACATTTCATTGTCATTTCATGTTATGGTCAGACATCAATAAATACATGTTTAAAGTGTTTGGTTAAGCTCCAGTCACTGAAATAGTGTTATCTTGCTGAAAGCTGATCCTATAAAACAAGCATGCCACAATCTTTAGGTCAGAAACGGGTGCGACCTCCAGAGATGACAATCAAGGCCCAAAACCTGTAGTACTCCCAGTGTCCACTAGAGACAGGCTGCAGAAACCTGACACTCAAATGATTGTGGGTGCAAAACAGATGTTTTTGTAGCCTAAATACAAGGTTTGGGAATTGAAACAGTTTTATTGATACCAATTCCATTATCGATTCCTGCTGATTTTCTTCATGGAAAAAAGTCAACATACACAGGTTGTCAGTGGCAACAAGTCAACACATGTCTGCATAAACAAATGCCTCTGCAAGTTGCCAGTATTTCCACATACTAAAAGTTGTGCAGTAAGCTTTTTGTTGGAAAACTAGAATACACTTCTGACAGTTTTGACTCTGTGTCAGAAGACCAGAAAAGAAGAGCAGGTTCTGAGACAGCTGTCTGAAGAGGACCTGCTGCACTAATAAAATTAGTGGAAGACTTGTATGCAGCAGTGAGTTAATGCAGAAGGGGAGAATATTGAGCATTAAAGACAATGAAAAACGTTTACTTTCAGTGAAATTGTATTACAGCATTAGTCTGTTTTTTTAGTTGCCACACCTCTAACACAATACTTGTGTTTTCTACCCTTTTTTTTAAGTCATTTTATCTTATTTTTTAAGTCTCTGTATGATTACCATCTATATGCTCAAGAATGGCACAAAAAGTCCCCCCTGTAAATGCACTGCATGTCCCATTATGGTGATTCTTTTTCAGATCCTAGTGTCTTGATAGTCACCCTAATTTTGGTTCAAATCCACATCATTAGCTGTTTTGGTGGCCTCACTCCTGAGGTCAATGTGAGGTTAATAGAGGAGAAAGACTTCCTAAATGAAGACTCAAGCTGGGAATGCAAATCAAGTCTACCCATATTTGCATTGTGTTAAACTGAGTGTCCTTGTCCTGCTAATGTTCTTAAACACATTAATGATTGGAAAGGGGAGCTGCAGGTCAGTCTAGGCCTTTGTTGTCTCTATTTACCAAGATTCATATGGCCAAAATGCTCCCAGCGGAGTGGAAATGTTTTTATTAATGGCTTGTACATGTCAGCAGTCAAACACCTCTGAACCACGAACAGACCTACGGAAGCTGCCAGCTTTATAATTACTTCCTGAAGTTTCTTGAGTGATCTTGCCTTAAGACGCTGTTGTGGTTTGGAAGACTTTATAACTTCTCTGCTGCTTCTTTGTTTGATCGTAGATTCATGAAAACTAAACCATCATATCAGGATTAAAAGTTTCTTCATCTAGTTGAAACAGAGCACAAAGATGTATAGAAGCAGATTCACACAAAGTCACTGCACACACATATTGCCAGGGGAATTGGGGTGGAATGTAGATCAGGTGTCTCTGTTATCCAACTCTAAGAGTTTGGCCTGAGAAAAGGGACAGTATTGAGTTTCTTCCAAGTATTTGTGTGTTTGTGTGTGCATGTGTGTGAGTGCAGGGGGATCCAGATGTACCGTCAGCCTTGTTTAGAGAATGTTAATGACTTTTAACCAGGATCCATGACAAGAAAGGGTGAAACAAAGCCTCCGTGGGGGCCCCTTTGCATGACCGCTCATTTGTTTCAGTCTGGTTGAATCTTCCCTGATTTTTAAAGATAAAAGTAGAAATTAACATTGACATATGCAAGTAAGTGGCTCCACATCATATATATCCCTTACATAATTCTGCAAATCAGCCATGAAGTGCAAATTTTATTGAGAAATGTTGTTTTTGTGGATCCACAGTAATAACTTCTTAATAGCTTTTTTAATCTCATTTTTTTAAATGAAAAATGGTGTCATTGAAGTTATAAGCCCTCTTGTTGACCCAGAAGAAAAATTACAACTTCCTGTCTTTATACTGACCAGTCAAGTGCACCTAGTGTCCTTTTTGTTGTTTTCGTGATGGCAGTGTCCAATTGGGAGCAGCCAAAATTCAACAACAGACAAAGTCATTTGTCATTTCCCAAAATAATCAAAAAGGAAGTTAGACTAATGTGATATGGCCCTTTGTGACATTTGGGACTAAAACAACTCTGCTCAAAAGTGCTGAGGCTGCACGTGCACTATTTCAACAGAAATCCAGGCGGAATGAAAATAGCAAAAAAATGACCTGGAGTTGCAAGGGTTGATATACTGGATCAGCACTATAGCCACACCTTCACCTGGGCGGCCTGGGTTTGCTGTCAGAGTTTGGCCTCTTTCTCACATATCTTTCCCAGTCTTGCAGCCCAACTTTCAGACACTATCCACTGTCTCTCCTTTATCAAATAAAGAAGTAACCTTAAAAAGAGCATAGGGTTTTGAGTAATATTAGGGCTGTATCTAAATTTCATTATACAATTACCATCCATCCGTCCATTATCTAAACCACTTATCCCTTTTGGGGATCTGACTTTGGGCAAGAAGCGGGGTACACCCTGACGCCAGATCATGGCTCAGTGAAGAGGTGATTAGATTTGGAGGTGATCCAGATACGGATGCAGATCCTGGGATTTTTTTCAAGGGTTTGTTAAGATTGCATGATGGGGCTATTGTTCCATATTTTAACTAATAATCCAAAAACATTTTAACAGATTGTAATGATATTTTCTGAGAATTTGGTCATGGAACAAGGGAAAAGTTATTAGTTTTTTGTGGTGATCTGAAGATGGATGCAGAAATTTTTCAAGGATTTGTTGACATTACGTGATAGGGCTTGTTATCGACAATTTTTTATATAATAACCCAGCTAACAAAGCTTATTATAGTTATTATTTGATTAAACTTCTAATTGCTCTGAAATTAAAGAGTGAACCTTTTACTTTGATGAGTGACCTTAAGTCAGTTTGTTGTACACTCCAAGAGTAATGCATTAGAGTATGTTTTCCTCACGTCAGAGGTGACAGAGAGGGTCAAAATGCTGACACAAGTGTCAATCACCGGAAATTAGAGACATATTTAAAGAGGGTGTTGTGTGACTCAGTATATGTTATTGTGTCCTGTTTGAGAATTCAGGTAGAGCTTCTTTAAAGCCAGCTCTTGTAATGCAGGTGGACGAGGAATGTGCGACAGGTGAGGTGTAGTGTGTGAGACAGGATTGGTCTGATATCTGGTTTCACTCTCAGGATTAAATACAGTAGCAGAGTTCTCCCTGTATTGATAGAAAACAGAATCTACTGTTACAGAAGTACAAAAGGCAGATTAGTGCAGAGGAGCATGAGTGTTTACTGTCAAATGACGTGTTAACTCTGTGTGCATTTAAACAACTGCACACAAATGCCTTGTTGTTCCTGCTTGCCTATTCTACGCCATCATTTTGTCTCTTTCACACACACAAATATACATTTATCCTAACCACCCACAAACATGTCTTTGGGCTGTTCTTGCTGTCTCGCGGTGGCCTGATGGGATTTCCCCCAACAGCCCCGTCTTTCATGTGGCTCCTGTGTCACCAGGAGCAGGAAGTGAGGGTGTCTTGAGTGGCAGCTCAGCCACACACTGTTAATTATTTTTAAATGGTTTACCTCTTTTATTTGGCCCTCTGTCAGAAGTGGTGTTTTGCCACACACGTGTATGTGTGTCACCGTGTGTTTATGGCTTTGGGTGTTTGATAATCTCAGGCTTGGCAGTAGCATTACGTGTGAGTTTGTTCTGCACCTATTTTGATTTTATGTGTGTATAAATGTGCCAACGAGGGAGGTTCACGTAATCTCCTAAACCGCACAGACCTGGCAACATCAGTGCCGCCTAAGGTCTGAACTCACACAGCTGGCTGCACCTGCCCAGGTGAGCAAGTGTAATGCCAGCTAAAATGACATGCAGTACAATTGCAGGGAATGAATTGTGCACAGTTCTTGTTTCATTTTTAAAACGCTTTTTCCTGTCAACCTTTTGAGTTTGTTTTTGCATTTATACTTGTGACCTGTCAAATGCAGAATCTTTTTTGTTTCTGATGCCAACAAATAACTTCCATTCGTAAGCTTACAAGCACTGAATTGAACATTGGTATTTGATTTTTAATGTGGCGTTTTATGCAATTTTGCTGTCCCTCAATGCTCATTGACAATTCTACATAAAAGTAGTTTTAAATTCCATAAAAACAATCTAAACTGTTTAAAAAATGTTTTAACCTAAAGTGAGGCAGTGATTCAAGTTGACGGAATAGAAGGCACATTAACCTTTAGAGCTGTTTGATATGCTCACAATCTGACAATGGAGTGTGCAAAGCGCAACAGTACTACACACAGACCATGTGCAATACCGTGTATTTTGTTTGCTTTGCTAACACAAAGAAAAAAGTCATTTGCAGACACAGGCCCTAATAATGTCCAAAATGTTTCAGTGAGGTTCCTCTACAAGCCTCAGTTTTGCAGGCATGTGTGTTTTTCCATCCATCTTCTTAAGTCATGAGTGGCGATGTGTTTGCCCGTGAATCCAAAGCCACAAAGACAAACAAGTGCACAGACAGTTATGCGAGCACTAAAGTGAGCCCTCTTTGATCTCGTTTGTTGCTTGACTTTCGGGGTGGGAGTGGTGGAGTCAGACAGGTCTCAGCGGTGATGGAGAATCCTCAAAGTGAAGGGGGCCTGCTTCAGCCCTCCTCTGTCATCTGGCCCATTACCATCACATGCACCTCTTGACATCTAAATAGCCCCTCGTGCTTGGCATGCAGGGTTTCGTACTGCTTTATTTTCTTTTACTTTTCACCTCTGTGCTTTCACTTTTGCATATATGCGTCAGAGTACTTTCACAGCAGGATGGTTTGGCTGGTTACAGTCTCATGTGTTCACAGTGGCTTTTAAAAGCCGAGCACAAACAGCTGCAGTTCAAATATAACGCTCCACTTGCCTGCTTTAGTTTTGAGCGTGCAAGGCTGTTCGATGTAACTTTATCTGCATTTCTCTCAGACTTTGATGCACAGAGAGCAGATAAGCAACAGGATGTTTTGGAGTTAGCAGATTTGATATGATTTAAAGCTCTAAGGAGTAAAACCTGTCCTGAAATTGTCCGGCCTCAGCAGTAGAAAATAAAAAAAAAATGTTGTGTGGCTTAAAGATACCTGAACTTTGCATTTGTTTTTCTAGAAAAGAGGGTTTATGTATAGCCGATGAATTTGTGTGTTCCAACAGTATGCTGGAGTTTGCTTCCTTTAAGATGCCCAGGACTTTCATATTTGTTGATTTGGTATCAAAACAGATATTTATGCAGTTAAAAAGAATACATTCAGTTGTCATGCTTTTGTAGTTGGAAAATACAAGCCCCTTAATTAGAAATGAACATCCAGACCAAATCAAGTCTTTCTAGCTGTACTCTAAAAATGTTCATAATTTCTGTACAAAAAGGGTTTTTTTTCATAAGGAAGTTATTGAATCTTCCAAACTTTTGGAGCCAGCCTCGAGTGGACACCTGAGGAACTGCAGTTTTTTTTTCTACTTTCACATCATCTGTCAACAGCAGAAGTTTCTTCTTGTGAAATTCTCATGTTCTCACTGTTCCAGTGAAACTAGAGCCTCCTACAATGGTGACCAATTCCCTGTAAATATGCATGTGGGAACAGCAGCCTCAATTCCCCTAATGTCAGTCACATAAAAGCACTTGGCGTGTGCAGGTTCATTCAGCCTATCACAGCATCTAAAAGTCACTTTATATACAAAGATGATTAATCCTGTAACAATAACTTCGGCTTTTCAATGAAATGAAACCCAGCTGTGGTGAGTCAGAGTAAAGGAGGAGACAAGTTGCTTTTGACAACTTTGTTGATCCATTGTCTTGGAAGTTCCAGGAAAGGTGGGTGGAATACCTGGAGGATTGTTCTGGGATTTCCTGGGAAAGCCTGCCAAGGATGTACTGTACCTGCTTGTGCTGTGCACTTATATGTATTGTTCTTGTTTCTAGATGCTGCTCCATAGTGTTCCCTTTATAGTCCACCAGCATATACACTCATCCTACAAAACTTTTAGAGTAAGGGCCCTATGACATATAAAACCCAAAGATTGCATCACAACAAAGAAACTACTCAACAATATCATGTAACAGTGTCTTCTTTGGTGAAGTTGTAGCATCATGTTTAAATAGTTTTATGGCAGTGCTGATGGTGACACAATCTGCAGCTGATGCTGGTTTCAAGCAAGCAGAACGTTAGATTTATGGCTCATGACTGATGTGACAAACGGAGCAGAGAAACAACAAGATTCTGCAGGTACCAGGCAGTGTATCAACACATTTTAACGCAGAGGGAGAAGAGATATTTCTCAACCTCGAGGTGCTATTTTTGTTGCTAAGATAGCTGAAACTTTTAAGATACAATATGTATGAAATTTTTAACCTGAAAATTTAAATTGATTAAAAATGTTTATTGTTATTTTTATTTGTGTTTTTAGATGGGTACCTGAAATATATTTCACCTGTCACCTGTGACTGGGACACACCTGGCAGCACTTGAAGCTCAAAACAAGAGTTTATACCAAAAGGAGAATATTGAATGGGATTTTGGCACTTTTTTGGGGGTACTACCTGCACATTTAGCTACAGGGTTTAACAAATTTGTAAGACCACCACCCAGTGTAAGGTTTATGCCACAGGTGCCCTAAATTAACAGCAACAGCAAAATCATTTTTTAAGTTTCTGTAATGGTTAAATCAGTATGTAGGAGCTCTTTAACCAAAATAACATTTTTAATGTTAAAATATAATTATTAGTTACCCATGCATTTAAAAACAAAATACTGTTTAAAAAACAAAAACAGGAAAAACCAGTAAAGCACATTATTTTTTCTTGATAAGGTTCTTATGCTTAATTAATTTCTGGCCCAGTGAGCCGGCTTAAGTACAAAAAGGTGAATTCAGTTTAAAATTCCTCATTCCTGTTCAAAATGTATGTCCAAGGACAATAACATTTTTCAGTTTTAATCCAATTTTTGAACGATTTCTAAAATAGTTATGCTAACTTGTTTGGTGGTCTAATAAATATGTGCAGTGTGTCTTCCTCTACTCTCTACCCCCCTTTTCCAATTCTATCCCGTGTCTCCCCACAATCAGTGAAAGCCAAAAACACTCAACTTTAAATGTTTAGAACTTAGGATTAGTAATTTCTAATCAGTTTAGACACTTAATTGCAAAACATTTATGTCATCATGAATGTTATGCCATCATGTATCTTGTGTTTTGGTTCCCCACATGTGACTTGTGTCTCTAAAATGTGTTTTTGAAGAAAGCCTCCTCCTTCTTCTCAGTCGCTCTGTCTCCTGACTGTAGAGCTTCTCTTCTGCGTCATAGACCTGTCCTTGTTGGTTGAATGGCGGCATGAGGGAGGGTGCGCATTCAGGCTCGGAGATGGTTAGGGGTAAAGGTTTGAGGTATTGTGGTCTCTTGCCTCTTTTTTTTGCTGTGCGTGTATGTGTCTGAAAGAGATAAGGAAAGAAAGCACTGCTTGTCTGTCAAGGCAATAATGAATGTCAGAGGAGGTCAGACCCAAGGGTACGGCTGGATAGAAAGACTATGTCTGCATGTAAGAACCACTGAATAGAGAAAACGTGTCTCTATCATCTTGTCTCTATCTGTCTGTAACCTCTACGGCTCCATCCGTCTCTTACAGAGACCCCCTCTCAGCTAATCACCCAGTCAGGGAATCAAAGCTGCAGCTAATAGTCAATCTGTCAGTGGGCTGTCTCATCACAGAGGAAAGTTTTCAGTGTGGCACAGCAGCTCAGACAAGCCCTCTGGGGACAAAAAGGAGAGTGGAGGAGGGCAAATGACAGCACATCAGAAGGTCATTGTGCTGCAGCATCAGGGCTGATCAACAGAGAAATGATTACGATGAGCAATGAATGTGCACAGTGCAGGACGTGCAATGTTAAGTCCCATAATCAAAAAAAAAACATCATGTGTGTTGTTTATAGAAGCCCATTTCCGCCACTTACAAAAGAAAAGGATCAAAACAAAAAAATAGCAATTATCAGAACTTACATTTGCATTTTCAAGCTCAAACCTAAACAGTAAGGCTAATTTTATGAGCTACATGCAGAATTATAGCCAATTAAATTAAAATGTTTAATGCAATGAACTAACATAGGCTGTTTTTTACTCAGTAGATTTATTTGGATTTTACCAGCAAATTGTGAATAAGCATTTCCTTTACAAAATTAACCTGACCAAAGAGGCAGTCAGGAAATTCTTGGTTATTGATGTTAATGTTGATGTTATGTGACTTTTATGTTTTTCCCAAAGGCATTGGTAATGCTCTCTAAAATATGACAGATAACATGTCAGCAATTTATATCTTATAATTTCCTGTAGGGAATAAATTAAAAAGAAATTAAAGACATAGAAATAATTCCCATTTTTTAATGCTGTAACGGATTTTGTATGCATGGTGTAATGACGGCAAATCAGACTAAAATACAGATTTTCAACTTGTGGTCGCAATATAAAAATAAAAATGTGTAGAACTGCAATATTTGGAAATCTGAAATTTCTATTTTATTAAATTTTCACAGATTTTTCAAATTCTTTTAGATAGTTTTTAAATTGTTTTATCATGTTGGTTTTTATGGTTTTAGTTTTTATCTTGTTTGTCCTTAGCTGTTGTCATTTATTGTCCCATTTGGACATTTTAGTTAATTTTATACCTGATGATGGTTCTCAATGCTGTTGTTTTGTCTCTTTGAGGTTGTACACCACTTTGGTCAACAAGTGTTGTTTTTAAATGTGGTGTATAAATATATTTTGACTTGACTTGACTGGTGGGTTGCATTGAGTGAGGAGGAGGGCTGCATGTGGCCCCTGGGCTGCCAGCTGTCCAATCCTGATGGGCAGTAACTGTCCAGTACCACCATCAGTGGGCTAATTTAGGGGCCGTCTACAGGGAGACAAAATCCGCACAAGTTTTTAATCGGACTAATGTTTCATCCACTCTGACACAGCATTTTGAGTGCCCAAAAACACCCATTTTTAAAACGGGTCCAGAGTGTATATATTTGAAAATGCCGGCCTTGTGTTGATGTGTGTTGGTGTGTGTGTGACCATTGTAAGCAACAAGAGGGCACGGAGAACAGCATACGCCGCTGTTTGACATTTCTCATGATGTATGCACATGCTCCATGTCTTCTATGGTTTTGGTGTATGTCTGTAGCAATGTTGCAGCGCCAGTTACAGGCCTGGTATATTTACTACAGTGTTTTCATGTGGATGGACACATTTCTTGAAATGATGCCGTCTTACGGCGAGGATTTTCAATACGTAAATGTTTTTGTCTCCATGTGGACAGGGCCTTAGGGACCACAGTGCATGCAGAGTCAATGTGTTGAATGTAAAAGCCAGCAATGACTCTCAACATAGATACAGCTTTGTTATGCTTTTACAAGTGACCATGACAGATAGAGACCTTAAACTTATTGTTTTTCCTTAATGAAAGATGATGAAAGACCCTATAGCATTCATACAAAGCGATTTTAGATTGTACTTCAGTTCAAATAAACACTTGAAGTTGGGTTGCATTTGTGCTCCACTCTGCCGTCAGTAATTTGCATGTCTAATAAGACGGTGGGAACTGTCAGACCTCTGAGGTGTCTGAGAGGTTATCCAGTTACACTGTATGGTTCCCACTGACTTGACTTCATTGAATCCCAGTGTGTTGGCAGCGTCCAGCTGCCCCTTCAGACCGCGACCAAATGGACCAGCAATGATTCAGGTTCACATTCTTAAGACACTTACTACTCAGGGTCTGGTTTCACTCTGGTTCCACATTTAACGTCAGGAAGCAGAGATTGTGACTGTTTGATCCAGTAAAAGAGATGCCATTCTTTAACACTCCCCCTCCATGACTTTGTATTACCCTCTTACGTTGTTGATGCAAACTTTTGCCCCCATGACCTGAGCCCATAATTTGTTGTGTTCTGTCGATGTGTGACCCAAACCTTAACCAGCCTGTCCAGAGCCCTCCACCTCTCTGATCTTCCTGTTTTTGGGGCCCACCGGGGTAGTGTCCATTTTCAAAGACTCATCTCCTTGTTCCAGGAGTTAAATGGATCATCCATGTGGAACTCCAGCCTATCACATTCCCACAAACTCAGAACTGATGGCTAAGGTGCAACTCAAAATAAAGATATTTGTGTATTGGATTAGCTAGCCCAGCACATGTCCAATGTTATGATTGAATCAAATCGCTGTGTGCGGCACAGCTGGAGCTGTTCACAAACAGACTGGACATTGATACATTTTATCACCTTACCTCAGACAAGCAGCTAATCTGTGTTCTTGATATTGGTCCTCCATCTCTTTATTCTTGGAGCAAACCGTTGGAGCAGTGCTTCAAGCTTTTCCACAGACATCCTGAAGTATGTCCTGAAGTGGTCGTGGTACAGTTTCAGCTCCTGAATAAAACAGTAGAACTCGCATCATCCCTTCACCCCTCTATTGTCATATATTTTAAGGAATAACTGCGAAAACTAATGACTGAATGCTAACTTACCTGCTGTTTTCGGGGTGTTTTTGTTGTGTAAAGTGCCCACCGTTAAACTGTCCGAAGAGGAACACAAACTGTGTGAGTCTAGAGTTAGCTGATGCAGTCCACAGCACAGCTGTCACGCATTTGGACGATGAGTCTTTGACCATGATGTCAGATGATTGGTCAGTAGGATAACACCGACCAATCATGTTTTATGGTTTATGGTTCAAGGGCTTTACTATTTTTCAGTACAGAAATTTGACATTTTTGCACATTTTACACACATTGTGTTAAAATGCAGTCTACACAAAAACTGTGCAGGAATTTGACACATCATTTTGAAGAGAGAGAAAGTAACCAACAAGAAATGCTTGGATTACGGTCTCGGGCCTATTTGTTGTCCTTGTTTACAGTTATTTAGCAACGGTCCTTTTAGATACACAACAATGCTCTGAACTACAAAAGCAGGGCAATGTGAGATGCATTTAATTATTTTTGATAAAATGTTAAACTCTCCTAAACATGTGTTCATCACAAATCTTATTTCAGGTATTTATCTCTAGAAGTTATTCTAAAACCCCAAATACTTTCACCTTTGGAAACTGGAAAGTGCTAATGATGCTGCTTTAAAAACACTCAGACAAAAGCTGCAGATGTTTTGTTTGGGACCTAGTGTTCTTGTTTTACAAGTGACTGTGTTGACTGGTGATCCATGGCCACTTGCGTCCGTGGATGCGATGGTTACAACAGATGTACGAACCAACAAGAGTTCCTATTAAAAAAAAATTGATGACAGGCAGTTGGTGAAGATTATCAGATATGTCTCAGATTGAATTATAAACAAGAAGCATTTACTCAGTGTGCCTGCAAACACCAGGTAACATAACCATGAGTTAAAATGTAACACCAGTCAAACCTATGGTTTTAATAGAAATGAAAATTGCAAAGAAATTACAGAAAAAAGCATACAAAGTGAGTGCACAGATAGGATGTGTGGACATAGCCTGAATGTCAACTGCCAGCAAGCTGCTTAAGGATGTACCAAAATCCAAAACAAATGGCTCATATTTCTGTAAATTATTAAATGATAAAATATTGCGATATCTCACTAAAAATGTTGATACAGTTTTGTGCTGTAAAATTTTACAGTATGGGAAATTTTCTAACACTTCTAATCTGTATTTTTTTTTCTTATTTCTTCACAAGATTTAAACATTGTGACAATGATCAGTTATTAGTTGTGCTTGGACTGTTCATTTAAAAAAAAGGATTCTTGACTTCATTAAGTGGAAAGACATACTACTGTCTACACTTCCCATATTAGTTTAGGAAGTAAAATGCAGAAAAGGGAAAGAAAAGAGCTTCATCTGTCTGTGCTCTCCACAGAATAAGACAGAATGATGTACGAGGGCCACATCCATTAGCCTGTCTGGCCACTGTACACAAACACTTAGACACACATGCACACACACACACTCACTCGAGTGCACATGTAGGATCAGGTATCTTCTAAACAATGTGAGGCCCCAGTAAGGGTTTTGTATATGGATGTGATGTGGACAGAGGCTCTACCATGGGAGCTGAGAAAGCCCCCCTGAGTGTACTTTGATATTAAGTTCTGGTAAAGTTGACAGTGACTCATGTCGTCCTTTTGTGGCAGAATTACTAACTGTCCATCAAACATTTTACAAGAAGGGTAGAAAGACAATGGTGTTAGCTATGAAGTGTATGTCAGCTTCTGCTTTTACTGGATAAGAAGACATCATTAGTAAATTATCTTTTCAAGATTTAAAACAAACCCACGGGTTTGAAACATCTTGTTAGAAACTCTAAGGTCTGTTCCTGGCTCTAGTTCAGTTTGTGTCGCTTATTTACCCCTTTAATTTATGTTTGTAATGTTTGGAAAAGAAGTACCAATGCTGCTGCAACTAAGAAGAGGATGATAATGTATAAAGTGGTGCGGGAATGAGTCCATAAATAAAGAAATGAGTTTGTATTTTAGCACCTCCGGTTCCCAAGGCTGAAAATGTGGTATTTTGCAGTAGTCATTCTGATCAATACCTAAAACAAGATGTGCTCTGAGACCACAAACCTCTGCCAGGGCATTTCAAACTCTGCTGGGTGAGTTGTCAAAGATGTGGAAGACTGCCCTGTTGACAAAACCTTTAAAAACACACCTGGATCTACATTTGGGTTTGAATCACCACCAAAATCTAATCATTTCTCCCTTATTTTGCCATGGCCAATATTCCCTGGAAATGTTATGAAAATCTGTTGATAATCGATTTAGTTGTTAGAGAAAATGTGGAAAACTGGCCTATCTTACAATGTTTACAACTCCTTTAAAAACACTTGGATCTACATCTGGATTTTGATAACCACCAAAATCTGATTACTTCTTCCTTGTTCCATGACCAACATTACCTGAAAATGTAATGAACACCTGTTGTGGACTGAATGTGTTTATAGCCAAAATGTGGAAAAATGTCCAATCTTGCAGTGTTAACAAATCTTTTTTAAAAAATCCTGTATCTGCTTCCAGATTTGTATTACCACCAAAATCATTGGTCCTTGGCCCATTTCTGACCTGTCCTGGTGATTTCATCCAATTCTGTTCTTGAGTTATCCTGTTAACAAACAAATGATGGAAAAACAACAAAAAAATACTCTCCTTGGTGGAGGTAATATGGTCCATGATGAACAAATGCATACAAGATTTGAACATTTCATTTGCAACATAAATGAATCTGTTGTTGCCCAGCTTTTGAATTTTGAAGTGTTGTGTCTTTAAAAAAAATGGTTGCTGTCAAGCTGCTAACAAGAAAAACGGCCCTAATACAGTCATTTCAGAATGTTTTTGATAATCAACAGTACATACACCATAACCACAGCCGTGGGCACCAACTTGATCAGGTCACTCGATGAAGTGGAAATTCTCAAAGAGGTTGCAACAGAGTGCTTTATGTTGGAAGTGTGATCACTGATTCTGTGTTAAACCGCCACGTTGTAGATCCTTCATAGCATTGTTATGGCTTTTTACTCTTGCTGGTTATATTAAAAGGGATAGTTCAGGTTTTTTAAGTGGGTACATAGCATGAGCCTGAACATGTGCCACAGTGTCACAGCTCAGTTCTCTCTCTGTTCAGAGAAAACTTTGGACAGACGATAATGCTATACATTGTGGTACATGGTGCTAAACTCTCTGCATAATTATGAGAATTGTGGAAGAAAACATGCCACAAAAACAGCACGAGGACATCACACACCACAACAGTTTGTTTACATCCGCTTAATATCCTGCTACCAAGCTTCTTCAATTAGGTACTATTTTGAGACATGTCTACATGCTTAAATGCACCATGTTGCTGATATGTCATTTGGCTTAGCTTGTATTAAATAACAGTTGAATGGGTGTACCTAATAAAGTAGCCCCTTAATGTATTCTTTTATAACAAGAATTTGTGATATTTGTGATATTATAATTTGTTGATTATTTTTAAAACTTGAATTATTGACACAAAAGAAATTTGAAATTTAACAGACAAGTCAAGAATTGTAAAAATATGATTTCCTGTCAGTTTCTAAATATTATTTTAAATGAATTTAAGAAAAAATCTGTGAGAACCGTCTAAGTGTGGGTCCATGGTGTGGCAATTTGTTGGAGCCCTTACTCAATGAACTTTAATGTCTCATAAGGAAAGATTGAAAAGCAGTGACCGTGCACCTTCAGACAGCTTTATTAGTCTTATTCTTTGTTCCTAACTTACTGATTTCCCTCGTTCTGTTTTTTTTCACCAGACTGTCAGTCATCTGAGGCTTTGCAAGTCCTCACTGCTCGCTGTCAGGGGAAGAAAAGCTGTCTGGTACGCGCCTCCACCAGAGAGTTTGGGGATCCTTGTTACTCTGGCACCAGGAAGTACCTGAGTGTCATCTACACCTGTGGTGAGTCCTTAAAATGTTTCTCTACTAAAAGCCACCAGGGGGCGGTGTTCACTCACTCATAACATTAAATGAGGGCTTGTTTAACTTCGTAGCTTGTTTTTTTTAGAAAAATATGACCTGAAATGGGTTGTGTTGTTTTCTAAATTGATCACATTCTCTTTCTCATACAGACTTAAGAGGCTGCTTTAAAAAAAGAGTCCTTCACCACTCATTTTTCTGCCATAGAAGGAGATAGATAACGTAGGACTTGATTACTTCTTGTGTCATAATCACACAGAGCTTTTCTTGTACTCAGTGTTGCCTGTTTGTGGAGCCAAGATTGATAATATTTTGCTTCTTAGCAGCTTTAACGTTATTACTAATCAGTTTATTTTAGTGAATTTCAAGGATACATGGTAGGAAAGGGTATCATTCTCCTTTGAGGTTAAGGTGCTGTGTAAACTTTTCAGGTTGCTTTTTCTTCAATTTTGACGTAACTTGTTGTTGGTTTAAAGGAAACAAGGACAGTAAACTGCTGAAAGTTCCTAAATTTCCTCCAAAAGTGAAGTAACATAATTTGAGGAGCCATTATGTTTAGAGAAAAAACGACTTTTGTTTCTTTTGTTTGACTTTTGTCTGTGCAAAGAGGGAGAAGGATTGTCTTCCTTGTTGTCTTTTCCACACCCCAAGGCTAATCCTTACCTGTCATGACAGTAATTTATTACGCTCACACACCTCACACACTCACACACTAAACAGAGACGCCTCCAGCTTCAGGAATCGATCAATCAGCACCACGGCCTGAAGCCTCTTTTTCCCCACCCAATTCAGTAGCAAACACATCAGATTCAAGCCAGCTTTGCAGTAAGTTTGTCACTGATTGGAGATATATTTGTTTTTTGTGTGGATGATTGTTTACAGTTTCTTTAAAGTTCAATGCGCTTTTTCCTGCCCCTCTGCAATCTGTATTTTCAAATGCATTTATCCCTCCTCACACAGTTATAACCTGCTTTTGAAGATCCTGACTCTGATGCAGACCATAGAACTAAACTCTGGATCACTTAAAAAAGGGTTTTGCTTCCAAGTGCACCAGAGAATTCTCAAAAAGGGCAGCAAAGTGTGGCAAATGTTAGCACTGCCAGCACTGCTAGCCTCCACTTCTCCCTGCAGGTTACTGTCTGCAAGTCTGTGGTTACTTTCTTCTTTAGTCAATATGCCTGTTTAATCTGATCCTTCCAAAATACAACTTTTCAAAACTTCACAGCTCATACTGCCAAAGTGCTTCAAACTACTAGCAGCCGTCGTTGCTGTTATGTTGCATATTTCAAGATCTTAGTGCAAAAACAGGTCACATGCATTGACTGTGGAAAGAATTGGATGAAGCCATGTTGATGTCAGAAGTTTGATTGTCAAAGGAGCCTTTGGAACATTGTTGATGTACATCTCTAGATGCTGCCATACTGTGCACTCCATCTCAACCTAACTTTAAATTAACCTACTGACAGAGAGGGGGCTTGAGCTGAGGTGGGTCTTAAGGCCATCTGACCAATAGCAACATCGCGCAGGCTCGAAGCCATGTCACTCTTTAGTATATTACATGTTCTAGCTAAAGCTTTTTGTTGTACCATGCAGTATATTTATTCATTTAGGCTGTAAAATCATCTGTACCCTGCACATGACCATATGACTTTCAGGTTTCCTGCAGCCAGCCTCCAGCAGACACTCGAGGAACTGCAGCTCCATTGTTCAGCCACAGAGGTCGATGCTTGGTCAGATGGCAAAAGGTCACTGACCGTAGCTATAGCTCCAACTAGTGGTGGGGGGATACATAACGTAACATTGGATGAGCTATGTTCCACTTTTCAAATTACTTTTTGAAAGCTAACCAGACTAAATGAAAATGTGACATGTTGCATCTTGACCCCAAATCTGAGTGACGAGCTTTATATGTGATAGTCACCTGAAAGTTCAGGGTAAATAATTTACATTTTTTAGGTCCAAGATCAAGGTCACTGGTTCTCATGTCTAACCCTTGCCTTTGAACATGATATCCCATGAACACTTTTAGAGATTTCAACCAATTTTTGGACACATTTCCCATCTGGTGTAAGGAATGGTTGTATTACATTTTGCAGATCACAGTTCGAAGGTGAAAGTCACTGATCCTCATGTCCATTTGAATAAACAATATCTCAAGAGTGCTATAAGTTATATCTGTAAGGCTTGGAACAAGTATCTGCTCTGATTTAAAGATCTAACTAGTTACTAGAGGTCAAATGATAGAGGTCTTTTTCTTCTCACAAGCAAGAGATAACTTGCTTGTGAAAGTAATATTACAAAATGCTTCAGGTTTTTGTCGAACTTAGCATAAATGTCCACTCTGAGTCAAAGTTCAACTGGTTAGAAATGGGATTAGACCAGATCAGAATAAAAATTGGATTTTGTAAAAGGATTAAATAATTGTGTGACTTTCATTCACATTCTTTTGTTCCATTTGAGCTGTAAAATAATAAAGGTCTCTATGGCTTGCGGCGCTTTCCACTATTCAGTGTTAATTTTGTCATTATTTGTCATAGTTTTCGTCAACAATCTTTATTCCCCTGATGAAAACTAGACTTAAACTAAAAAAAGCAAGTATACATTGACAAAAACTAAATTAACTGACGTTTTCGTCAGCAAACAAAAACTAGACTAAAATGTTTGACAGTGACTAGATTCAGTCAGACTTAATTTTGTCATGTAGAAAGTAGAGACAAGTTAGGAATATATCAAATCACAGCTACTTTGGTTGTGTGGAAAGGTTGGATGAGTTAAGAGGGACATCCAGTCACAACTGCCTTAGCTTCATGGTGGATCCAAGTGTAAAACATGACTTCAGAAATTCAAGGACACATAAAAAATGCCTTACACTTTACAATTCATAATTTAGTTGACTAAATTTACAGTAGATTTCGTCAACTAAAATGTTGTGAAATTTCTTCAACTAAAACTAGACTAAAATTAAAGCAATTTAGATGAATATATTATGATTAAAACTAAAAGATATATTCGGTAAAAGACTAAAACTAAATTAAAACGTCCTGTCAAAATTAACACTGCCACTATCCACTGCTTTTACAAGGTCAGATTATCAAATGCATTATGCGCTTCTTTCCAAGTTTTTGACTAGTTTATTTCCTGATTTTAAAGGGGTTACATCCACTTCTTTGTTCCCTAATGCTCTTTAATAGATTGTTGTCCAAGAATTCATCCGTTCTTTATCTAAACCACAACCGGTCAGCACAGACAAACACACGCAGACCTCTCAGCTGTGTTTGTGGAGTCATTCAGCTCTAACCCTCCCTTATCTAACACTGATAACACACAAACTCTCCTCACAGCTCTGGCGCTGCTTGGTTAATGTGTGCCAGTATTTGGAGGGATGTGGGATGGTGTAAATGTTGAACAGATAGATGCTGTGAGGTGGGGGGTTGGTGGGAGTTTGGGGGTGGGGGTCTGCGGTGTGTTAAACGTGAGTAAATGAGTCTGGCTGGTGCAGACATGAAGTCACTGGTCGCTCCAGGCTCTGGCTAAGTGCTGATTTTGTAGGGATCCTCTTTCATTGGCGGTTGAGTGTGCAGAGGATTGACCCCGTTTGTGACGGAGGAGGGGACGGAGGATGTTTGTCTCCACATGATGATGATGGGTTATATGTATGTGGGTATATTTGTGCAGAAAAATTAGTTCATGTGTGTGGTGTGCATGTACAATGTTTTGCTCCAACTGGAAAAAATCATCTGTAAACTTGCATCGGAAGCAGAAAACTGAAAAGCGTATTATAAGGTATAGTTAACAAGTAGATTAGGGTTTGGACTTTAAAGGAATCCAGCACTGATCGTAGCAAAAATACTCAAAGTACTTTATTTCTAATGTGGTTTTGATAATTGTTCATATCCTTACGTTGGTGTGTGTATGAAACTATCAGACCACTCTAAAGATTTTTTATTATTTACTTGATTAATATTAGAGCTGAAAAGCAAGTTTTGAATTGTTAATAGTGGTTTAAACTGAAATTGAAATGTATCATTTTGCATTTCAAACCATCTTAAGACCATTTTGACGGGGTGCGCACTGAAGCATCTGCTCAACAAAGACACCAGCCAGTAACACTGATCCAAGATATCCTGAGAGGCTTTCACAGCAAAGTGTCTCCTTTTGGATTACTCTGCCGGAGGGGGTATAAATAACTTTGCCAGATACTAGGCCCAATCCCCCTGCAGAATGATCACCCTGATTTAATGCCTGGAGTCAGGCAGATCCATCTTGCCAAGCTCAATCTACAATGACTGTGAACAGCCCAACATGGGACATTTCCCTACCAAATGAAAACAAAACAAACAAAAACACTACAAACTTGAAGATAGAAAGGATATTTCCACTCCACTTCCAACATTATTTTGACTACATTGGCCCGTAATGAATGAAATTGATGGAACAATCATCCAATCATCTGCTGGAAATGCTTTTGAAAGGTTCTGCCCATTCCCAAACACTTTCTATGGGCTCTTTCCCAGATGGACTAGTTAAATATATTGAATGGTCCATCTGGTGTGTCGGGCTGCACAATCCCTAATGGAAGACTAAACCAGCTGTCGAGCTGAGTCATGCATAAACCGTGTAGTGGAAAAGCCCCATAAAGTGATTAGCATTCAGCAGTCACCTTGGTACATTAGCTGAAGTATGGCTCACACAGAACAGTAAATATTTGATGTTTTTTTTTACTGCAAATGATGATTGCCAGAGGAAAAATTCCTATCTGAATTGCAATTGAGACATTTCTTTCACAATCATTTTCAGAATGAATCTATTTAGTGTATTTCAGTCTTTTCATAGATGTATTATACTTCTTTCTGTCCAAATAACTGTGAACTGTACATTTACATGAAAAACATTCCTCTTAGTATGAAGGAGGTGTTAACCCATTTAAATTCTTTACTATCCCATTGTGACCCAAGTGCTATTTTAGGTGCTTTAGCTGCCTGCCAAGAATGAAATCTTATAAAATGTTTATGTGTGCAGGAGTATGTTTGGAGCCATGTGTATGTGTTAGCACAGCACACTCACAAAGGCTGAGGTTTCTTTGGCCTCTCAGTATCAGCCTCAGCTTGCCTGTGATTTATAAAGCCATCATCCCTTGGAGCTTCGGCGTCTTCCGCACACAGCCTCAGGGTCAGACTCGCTCCTGAGCAATAACACAGCAGCAAATGGCCCAGAACCTTCCATCAGTCTCCCTGCAGATCACACACACTCTGCACAGCTACCGCTGTCAGGCTTCATTTACATTGCCCTCCGCTCTAGAGGAAGTCCCTCTGGTGTGTTTGTTTGTTTGAAAAAGAAAGCCAAGAGTTGAATTGACAACTCTGCATTTAAACAAGATGAAGTCAGAAATACGTTTTCAGCAATCTCACAAATAATTAAAAGCGTGTACTTGAAAAAATGTCCCTCTGTGTAACTATTTGTGATTGATGAATGAGTCTGCTTGAGGCACTATCTTCAAAAAGCTAAGTCCCAATATAGCCTCTTTGAAGTTTCTTTCTTGTAATGTTTAGTGGGCTACTCTGTTGGGGCATGGCGTGTGCCTTTTGTTCTTGCACTTTTTTAGGCTTAAAGTTTAAAGTAAATGTTGTTTTGATTCTAATGAAAGACTTGAACAACGATGCACCACACAATATAGGCTACTGTTTCAGCATCATAATTTACTTACTCCTGCCCCTAAATAGTAACCTGGCACACCAGATGGACCATTCAATATATTTCACTAATCCACCTGGGAGAGAGCCTATAGAAAGTGTTTGGGGAACGCAGAACCTTTCAAAAACATATCTGACGATCATTTCGTCCATCACATATATTACAGGCCAATCAGATAATTTAGTTGGTGGGCACTACTGCGCTACAGAACATAAACCGTCTTGTAGAACAAACTCTTGTCAGGACTTCACAGAAGTGGGGCAAAAAATCATTTCTTTTGAGAGGCTCATAGTGTTGAGATTTGTTTTTCATTGAATAAACAAATGCAGTCATTGTCTGCTAAAACTGCCACTGAAACTATTAGCATCTATGCTTATCTTTGCACATAGATGTTGATCTCACTGGTAGTTCCCACCTCTTCCTTCTCTTAAGGACTCTAACTGGTAGATTGGAGCTTGGCAAGATGGATCCGCCTGAATACAGACATTGAACCAGGCAGATCCAGCTGCTGTGCAAGGTTATCTAAATGTTTAACAGTTTAGTCACATTAATAAATGAAAGTAATTAATAAACAAATTAACATTGCCCTAGCAGATTGAGATCTTAAAACAAGAGCTAGAGGTCTGTATCTGGAGCTTTAGTTCAAAATTTGTTATTGTGTATGCAACAGCTGGTTGTATTACAATAAGATATCATTTGAAATTGATATACAGTGCAATGCATACCCACAAAACACAATGCTAAATTCTATAATATGGCACAATACAATGTGATATAACACTGGAGGTTACACTGTGATGTAGCAAGATATAATCTGATATAGTCAGTCTTTTGAGATTTAATGTGTGATATGATACAAAATATATTTGGTTATTATACAGCATTGTCCAGAATGATACAGTGTGACACAATACATTGTGATATGATAGAACACAATATAATTCAGAGTGATGCAACATGGTAAAACATAGTATGAAAATAGGCTATAATTTGATACAGTGTGATGGGATTGATACAATAATGCAAAAAATAATTGGCATTTGTTACAATACAGGTCAATACAATGTAATATATGCTACAGTTTTATATCACGTATTTACAACTAATTACACTTTGATATTATATGATGCATAACTTAACATTTTAAGATGATACAACTCTGCAAGATGCAATATGATGTGATAAGATATAATTTAGTAACAAACAAGAAGAATGTGTGCTATATAATACAATTTAGTACAATATGATGTCATGCAATACAACACAAAGTGATGTAATATAACATGACACAATGTGATATGATATGGTACCATGCCATAGTGTACAATAGGGTGTGATTACAACTCATACAATACATTATGATACAAGATTGCAGGATATAACAGTTTGGTACATTGATATGATACAAGATATGATTTAGTATAGTAGAATATGTTTAAATACAAAATGATACAATTTATTATCACCTTGAGAAAATAAGTACAGCTCATATTTTGTTGCCCGCATAGTAGCAGCGATAATTACAACAGTTAAACAAACTACTATTACATATTAACCAAAGAGATGTATCTCAGTGTGAATACCTATGTGATGTATATCAGTGCTAACACAATTTTATTTATCATTTTTTTGCAACATTATATTAGTATTTTATTACACTTTATCATATGGTATTCTTCTCTGTTTAAGACCAGTCATTGATACTATAGAGACTTTCTGGTCACATGTTAAAACTGTTCTAACAGTGTCCTGAAGCCCCTCAGCTCAACATCAGTCTTTGTGTTTTCTTACAAGGGTCCTTCTGAGTGAAAGATGTATCCTGAGGGCATCCTGCTGCTGTGTGTCGCATCATAAAACAACCGTAAAATTAATTTGACAGAAAATGATTTATAGATGTCCACAGAGATCAAAAACAGAAGAATCTTCTTGACCTTCCCCTCCTTCTTCCTGTGTGTGTCATTCTCATATGCATCCCCTCCCCTCCTCAGATCACAGTCGTCTTCCTCCTGTGAGACGAATTAAAGCCTCAAACTTTTTTATTAAGAGGAGGCCTCCCTGCAAAACCTTTCCCCCTCGAGAGAATTCGCTGCAGCGTAATGGATCACCTTGAACGAGCCACACAGCCGCTTTTGAACCACACAGAACAGACTTTCAGGGGGATGAAAGGGTCTAATGAACAGGTCTAATTTCTGGGCAGGAAATGGATTAATTGCAGCCCTTAGCCAGTTAACATTGGATCTGGTTTGGAGAAAAAAAACAAGGGCAGAGGTGGGGTTTTGTGGAACAGGCAACTCAGGCATATGCAGCCCTGGGGATGAAACCTCAAAATGGAAATGGGACCCCAAAATATACTAATGAAAGTATAATAGGACCATTAATATCCTATATTTGTTTTTAGATAAGACTACAGAGCGCTGCCATCATGACTCTGCATGGTTTTGGCCGGAAATAAAAATAAAAATGTGCTGATTTTCCTATAAATCACTGAACTTTCATTATAAATCAAAAGGAAATGTTTGTTTGACTAACAGTGAGACCACAGCATCCACTTTTGGCCCCTTCTGTAGCTTTAATACAGCACTATCTCCATTTTGCTCCATGTTTATTAATGGCACTTACTTGAATTTACACTTTACTGAAAACTTTAAAGGAGACTGATATGCTAAGTTTTACCCATTAGAAAACAATTAAATCAGTGACTCAGTGGAAGTGTTAGCTGTCTCTCAACTGAAAGGTTGGGGATTTGATCCTTGTGGTCACATGTCAATGTTTCCTCGGGCAAGACACTTGACCCTGTGTTATCCTGCTGAAAGAAGCCATCAGAAGATGAGTACGCTGTGGTCTTGAAGGGTGGACATGGATAGCAACATTACTCGGGTATGCACCACCACCACCAGCCTGAACCGTTGATACAAGGCAGCGTGGATCCATGCTTTCATGTTGTTTACGCCAAATTCTGACCCTTTTACAGGGCCCTATAAAATCAGTTTTATTTTTTCCCAAATTTCATTTTAATTTTTTCCATATTCTAATTCAGTTTTTAGTATTTGACGCAAGTGTAACCCCAAGACATTGTATAAAGTTATGAAATATAGACTGTCCTCACACGTATCTTTACGGGTCCAGTCAGCAGTATGTTGACAAAATTTGCGGAACATTTGATCGCCTGACACGTAATAATCATTGGGAAACTGCCCTGTACTTTGGAATTAGCCAAGAGTTTCATAGCTTCTTTGCCAACTTAGCCGGTGTATCAGGCGGCCGCTTCGACATGTTTACAATGTTAATGAGGGAAGGAGGAGGGGAAGGGAAGTGAAGTGTGCATTGTCCCCTGCCTTAGGAACCCCCCTGGAGCATTTTCCCAAGAGATACTTTCATTTTTATCAGAAAAAGAAGGACTTTTACTTAAAGTGTCAGCCATTTCCGTGACATCCTGCGTTTATACTAAATTCCGCTTTTAATGTCCAATTCTGTGATTCCGTCCACAATCCTGTGATTACGGATTTTACAGGGCCCTACTTTCATCTGAATGGCCCAGCAGAAATACGATAGCAATTCATCAGACCAGGAAACATTTTTCACATTTTCTGTTGTCCAATGTTGGTGAGCCCATGCAAACTGTACCTGTAGTTCTCTGTTTCTTAGCTAACAGGAGTGACACCCAGTGTGGTCCTCTCCCACTGAAGTCCATCTGCTTCAAGATTTGACAGGTTGTGCGTTCAAAGTGGTCCTCTGCATACCTTGGTAAAAATGATTGGTTATTTGAGTTTCTATTTCATCAGTGGTGGTAGTATGCTCTACCATTAATCAAAAACTAGAAACTCACAACCATAAGTGAGTGAATGTATGAGTAAAGTGGGTAGATGTGACTTGTGAAAGTGCTTTAAGTTGTCAGAAAAACAGGAAAAGTGCTGTACTATTGATCATTTCTATCATTACAATAACTCTTGCCATTCTCCTCTGACATCTTGCATCAACAAGGCATTTTTACTCAGATAACTGCTGATCAGTCTTTTTCTGACTGTATTTATAAACCCAGGAGATGGTTGTGCATGAAATCAGAAGATCAGCAGTTTCCGGGAATACTCGGTCCAGCCAATCTGGCACAACAACCATGCCCCGCTCAAAGTCACTTATATCACCTTTCTTAGACCTGCATCTGTAAATGCATGGAGTTGCTGTCAAGTTAAATTATTACTATTATTATTATTATTATTATTATTATTTGGATTAATAAGCAGTTGAAATGATGTACCAAATAAATAGTCCTGTGAGTGTATTATTTCTTACCTGTTCCTGAGAGTCATAAATTCTAGTCTTTGAGTTTCTATATATGCAAGGAAACCAACTTTGATTGGATGTCAATGCACATTTGTGGTTGTTGAATGTCACTCTGTCTCACTACCATTCATCTGGAGCTGAATTTCTTTGGCCCAAATTAAATTTCCTTGTTATGTTGTCACCAGTTGTTCAATATTTCCTTTAAACAGATCTAGCAGCCTGTAGAAGCTGTTTTTATTCACTCTGATGACTGAAGAGACTAAACTTTTGGGACTGACAGTGCGGAGGTGTGGTCACTGGACTGCTTCTGGTGTTTTTAATGGAAGCACTCCCAGCGCTTGAGGCTCAGGCTGCCCACATGTGTCTCGGTGGGCGGCTGATTTAGATGCACCAGGGGAAAATAGGGGAAGATAAAGATGTAATTCAGGGGTCTGCTGGAGGGTTTGAATTGTCCCGATTGGTTATGCAGACATACATGCACATACACACAAAGAGATTTGCACGAATACTCACGAGGTGCATATGTGACCACTGTGAAGTACACGCTCCGCCAGCTCCCCCACATTCATGTCATGTCAGCAGAGGAGACTGAGAGGAAGATGTTTGTTTTGGCACGTGATATGGAGCTGCTGCTGGTTCCATTATTCTTCTTATAGCTTATCCTATAGCTATAGGATACATATTCATATTGTGAATTGTCAAACAAATTATTGATCAGGTTAGCATACACAATTGCTGCAAGAGTGACAGGTTTTAAGCTAAATCCAACATGATTGGCTGTTTGAATTGTCAACACAAGAATGTTGGCCCTAGTCTTCCCCTGACCTTCAGTCTAACAGAGCCTAATCAACATGATGACATCATAATTTTCAAAATCTGTGGTAGAGGTTTAGATTTGGGAGCACATGCTGGGTTGGCACTTCGCTATTCATCAGTGTTGATGTCTAGGTGTTAAGTTTGCTGAAGTTTATGGGCACAAGAGTGCAAACCCTATCTTCTGAGATTCTGGAAGCAACAGACTCCACTTACCAAACCAACTTCCATGTATGTCTTGACAGAGACTTGAACCCGCCACCCTCGGGTCCCAAGCTCAGGCTCTTATGGATTGAGCTGCATTGCCAGTAGAGGCATTTTCCCGATTTATAGATTGTAATGCACATCTGTCACAAAGCCCATTAAACACTATTGTGTAATAATAGGGCTGACAAATTCCTTAATCTATCTTTGAGCAATAAAGGACCTTTCTATTTTATTCATCCTTCTTTTTAATGTACGAATTGGAGTTCAGTTTATTCAGCTACAGCTGCTATCACCAAGTTAAAACAAATCAACATTATGGGACCTGAACTTCAAATTAATATTAATTACCTCTGCCAAGGAGGTCATGTATATGCCTGCGTTTGTCTGTGTGTTGGTTTTGGCCAAACTTAAAAATGATTAGATTTTGTGGTGATGCCAATACCCCCCATTAAGAAACAATTGTTTTCGCTCAATAATATCAACATGATTCCAAGTGGTTGGGTTAGGTTTTTAGGATCAAGAAATCATATATTGAGGATTACTTCATCATTGAACTGTTGCTTATTAGTGCAACAGCAATATATGAGCTACCTTGTTGGAGATTAACGCTCTCAGAGTGCTGTCTAGTTTAAGATTATTTCATATCAGGGTGTATGCTAATCTCGCACGCCAAATGGACTGGTCCACTCATCCATGGGATGTATTTCACAACTATTTGTGCAGCATCCCATAGACAGTTAGTAAAAAGTGGGAAACAGAAACACCCATTATGAGCCAATCAGAGGCTGCAATAAAACTGCAGTAACCCACACTGTACATTCAACCTTCATTTAGGACCAGAATTATTGTTTATCCTAAAAACACTAACAGAGACAGGAGGTCACTGCAATATGATATGATATACTATGATGTTTTGTTCCAAGTGTTATTTGCTGTAATATCATAGTTTCATAATTTGCAGCCTAGATAACTAAATAGATTTTATGAAGGAATGATTAAAGGTTTTTCATTTATTTCTCATAATCTAAGGGACTCATAGCTCTTAGATCAAAAATTTATTTGGAGTTGCTATTAAAGGCTTTTTACTGTTTTTTTTTTGATACTACTGTATGTTAGGTCCAAGCAACCTAATGAGAAGGATTCTTACTTTTAGTTATTATTTACTTGGGTGTAAAAGTTGTAAAGCAACACTGCTGAAACAAAACTCAGTGCAGAAAACATTTTTCATGCTGTTGTAGCCATCTTAGGTCATTTTTTCCCTACCATCTCAATGACGACCATGTACATTTTTTGCACATTGATCACATCTTACTAGCTGTTAGGCATATACCGTTTTAAGCTCTGTAATACATTGGTCTTTAATCTGCTGCTTTCACTGCTGGACCAAGGAAAATGATTAAACGTGACTTTCTAATACTTCAGTGCTAACGTCAGAGCGCTCTGGCTCTCACTGCCTCATTATAAAATGAATGACCCCACTTCTTGAGTATTTTATTTAAGGTTTAAACAAACCAAAGCCCAGGAGAAGGTGTTTTAAAAACGTCATTGACCCTGACATGAACCGTGGTCTGTCTGATTTTTATTGAGCAGGGAGGCGAGCAGAAAGGAATGAAGTGGCCCCCTCTGAACGCACTGCGGCCCCGTAACACAAACCTGACTCTGCAGAAAGCTGCAATAACACAGCAGCTGGCACTCTCAGGAACACCGCTGCGAGAAAACACACGGCACGTGACCTCACCTGACCTGTCTGTGTGTGTAAATGTCGGCGTGTTGCTTTAGCACTGGTTGTGTTTGGTTCAGCCAATGCCCATATAAGGTAGAGAGTTTGATTGGCGTGGCACAACGTCATTTCTGTTAAGCTCGTGTCTTGTCATACATCCAAACACACTAACACACGTTACTCGTCAGCGTAGTTGTCCTTTTTTAGATCTGTTGAAGTTTGGTGGAGCAGCTGGTTAGAGTTTTGGAGCAGAAGCAGGAAAAGCAGCATGGTGGGAGATATTTGGGGGGGAATACACTGTTGTTATGGTGATTGCTGATTCAAGGGGTTGGACTTGTGCTTTGCCAGCATGTTCAGTCAGCTGGTGTCTGCTCAACTTTTATTATCTGGTCTCTGCAGCACACATGAAAGCCAATAAAAAGCAGTTGAATCACACCCTCATTGTGCCCGTGGCATTACCCACTCAACTTCTATACGCAGTGTGGTCACACATTACAAATCTAGTTTAATTCCCAGCCGATGTGGTCATGAGCCCTGAGGAAAAAAAAAAGTTTAATCTGATTATCATGAATCATGAAAAAGGTGCTGGATTCCCTTGAAGGTTCTAACAGCCTCTCTGACTTTCCCTTCAGTTTCTTCTTTACCTTCCACCCGCCTCTTACATATGCTGGACTCATGGAAAGACACTTTTTTTTAGTTGCCATGATCTCACAGTGTCTTCACAGCAACACAGTTTCTTCTGGTAGTAAGCTGAAGGTGAAAATCTAAAGTACAAACCAAAGTTTAATGCCTACTTAGTTTGTCATTTTATAGCGCTAAGGCCCACCTAACACTGTTATTGAACAGTTTATAAAAAAGAAAATGAAGGAAATTGGCAAACATAAAACATAAAGCTTACTGATTTGACATTAGCTAGAGCTAGCATTTTGGCTATTCTGAGAGACATTGCATTAGCAAGCACCGAGGTAGCCATTAAGTGTGCACACTACACAGCAAGATCTGCAAAGACAAATTAACACTGGAAGAGTTAATGTAAACACTTCTTTAGTGTCTATTTGGCTTCATACCACTAAGTGTTGGGTGTAATTGTTGACTCTTTTTGGAGTTAAAATTTGGAAACAATTTTCTTTTTTAACTACTTGTGTGTTAATTCTGTACAAAAACTGCAAAGTGTAAACATTGCTGTATTTATTCGCTGTGAGCTAATGGGGAAATTAGCTGTAATAAAGATACCATGTTTGGTCTGAGCACATATATTAAAACAAAAAATTTGCACTTTATTTTACAAGACATGCACTTGTAGCATCTGTTGTTACTCGTCCAACAATAGGGGGCAGGCGAGATGATTAACTCTAAAAGTGTCACTTCCAGGTTTCTGCAGTGACACCCATGGATTTGGTTTACTAAAACTCAATTTTTACACCATCTTGACATCAACGCTTATTGATCCGAGAGTAGATTTTTAGGGATTTGACTCAATTCAGGGTGTAATTAACACTGCATTTGCATAAATTTGGCCAACACCAAAACTCTTCTCAATTTGCTGTGCAGCAGTGTGTTTCAACCTAACAAAGTGTTCGCCAGAAATCTTCACATTTAAATCTTCCATGCTGCAAAATGTAATATGTTCGTTCAGCAACTTTGTGGCTAATGATAACCTCCCAAAGCCAGCAAACAGTTCTTGCTGAGTGGAAGCTTAAATTCTCCTGCTATTGTTTGGGTAATGCTTTGTTTCAAGTCATTTAATGTTGGATATAAATGTTGGCCATCAAGAAGTAATTCCAGCTTCTTAAAAATCATTAAGCAACTGTGACATAATTTTGATTCTTTGTGACTTGAATTCCAATGTTGGCTATTACTTTTGGTCCAAATGAACATTCTGATGACATGATCAATAACTTAATTAATAGATAACACACACATACACAAACATGTAAAAGGTAGTGGGCCTGTTATCTGCCAGCTAATGTCTGGGTTATTGTAATATTTCAAGTCTAAAGGCTGTTGTTTGGTAATGTTGGGTTTTGTCCAATGTTTGCTAAAAGCTGAAACATTGTCAGCCAAAAATTTGCTGTTTTTTTTCTGTTAGCCTCTAGCACCACCCTAGGTATCAGTTATATTTCAAGTAGGCTTGAAAGTGAGACTTGAATGCAAGAGTTGCATGTTGTCTAATACTTGGTTTCAAGCCTTTTCTTTGAATCTTTTAAAGCTAATAAAAAACTACAATTGCCTCAAGAACGTAAACCTGCACCAAAGAATTTCGGAAATTGCTAGCCGAGTTATTACAGAAAATTTGGTACACTTCTCCATAGCACAATGTTAACAAGTCCTTTAAGATATTTCTGGATCAGCATACAGATTTGAATCATCACCATAATATAATCTCTTCTTCCATGTGCCATGACTAACAGTCCCTGAAAATGTCATCAAAATCCATTGAGAACTTTTTGAGTTATCTTTCTCACGGACGGATGGACAAACAAACACACTGTCAGTGTGTGTAAAAACGCAACCTCCTTGGCAGAGGTAGTAATATTATCTTTCTGCAGCTTCTTAGCTTTAGGCAAAAATAGCAGTAGCCTGGGTTGCTTGAATTTTAAATGTTAGTTTTTGTTTCAAAACCTGTCTTTTTAACTACTTAAGGTAATACTAGGGCTCCATTTTCTCTTCCATATCACCCTTACAACCTGTAAACCCTTTTATCTCATCCCTCTTCCTTGTTTTTCTTCTGTCTCCCTCTTTCCACAATTTCCGACCGTGCAGACAGAGATAGCCTGGAGGTTACAGAGCTTAAACCTGACAGACTGGCTCGTGTCCCTGACTATCAGAGGAAATTCGGTCATGGGGAGCTCTCCAGTTATGCTGATACCATTGTTATAGTTCCTTTGCAACTGACTGAACTTAAGAACAGCCAACTGTTTTATTTCCAAGTGGTGAACCCCCACTGAATGTGCACAACCTAATCTGTGACTAATCCTAAAAGCTGTTGGTGTAAATTAGTTTTCTCACCAAAACAATGGCCCCAGATTTAGAGAAAGACTTGCCAGTGACTCTGGAGATTACATAAAAGACCTTTGGGGAAAATGTTGATGAACGTAACTTCATTATGAAACAGTCACTGTTTGGTGAGGATCAGCTACTAATCCTCTTGTCAAGTTTCAATGAAATAAAAATTGCGTAAAATATGTTTGCAACATTAAGGTATGCAGGCAGGTAAGTTTTTATGATATTAGTTGACTTCTTGCTGTGTGGGGAAATAAATCAGCTTTTACCGTTGGTTTACACATTTAATACAAACCCCTGATCTCTTACCTACTCTCCCTGTTACTTTGAATGGTGCCAGATGTCCTATTTCCTCCCACCTTAATTACCGTGGACACAAAAAGTTACAGTAAAGGCAAATATGACATTTAATCAGGGAGTGACATTAGCACCTGCCACCGTCCAAATGTAGGTGTTCTTGCTTGAGTCAGGTGAATTTCCTCCACCTACTGTCTGCATTGACTGGCACGTAAATATAACAGGTTGTGGTGACAAAAATGTTTTATATTTACAAGTGTATCATTATAAAATAACACATCATCATTAAGTGTCTACCTTTATAAATAAAAAGTACTTTAAATTAAAGAATTAAATGTTGTTGATGTTTCTCTTCATCTGTTACTTAAACAGACTGTCTTTAGGAAAGGAACACATCAGTTCTACTTAAGTGGAGGCTTTGTGCTCTTGACGCAATTTATGATGGTGATTTTGAAAAGGATAGCATTTCAGATATCAGCAAAAATCCAATTTTGTGCATCCCTACTTGCAATGCAGGAAAAATAGTGTTTGTTGCTTAATAACTACATTTTCACCACATTTTGATTTTGTCCATTTTTTTTTATTTCATGCCAACTGCCTTCACAAAGAGAAATGCGCTTGTATTTTTAATCATTTTATTATTTTTGTTTGTAATTAATATAATTTGAGCTCATGCACTTTTTGATTAATGTTGCAACACACTGCCTTGCCAACAACAAGTCTTCAATCTTAGCTCAAGTGCTGAAATCGGTAAACAATAAGGAAAGCATTTACAAACACAAGCAACATTGTACATTTCTATTAACTGCTATAAAAAACATCCTCCATGAGGTAGGAACACAAAACAAAAAACAAACACTAAGTTAAGTCAGATGGGATGACTCCACCAGCACCAAACCCCCCAAAACAGTATAATTTTGTGGGAAATACTCCACCATTTAAACTTTTTATTTAACCAACCTGTTTAAATTTTGAAAGTGAATAATATATTTAAAAACAAGATTTAAAGCGGACACTTAAGCTTAGCGCAAACATAACCAATTACTGTATCTGATGTGCTAATTTTATGTCCATAATTTGTTCTTTCAAGCTCTTCTGTTAAAGATTAAGCAAATCCTTCAGGAAAAGAAAATTTAACCAAAACTAAATAGCGTACAGCCAGATGCAACAGAGAGACATGTTGTGACTCACTTGGACTATTGGTTTTTAATCATTTTGCCTGTAGGTGTAAGAGAAACCCTTTACAAAGCCTTGTATTTGATCCAATACCCATGACTAACATGAGTCAATTTCCTTTTTACCCTGAGCTTTAGGCAAAATGTTTAGTATTCATACTTGTTATATCCTTTGAGAAAAAAGAGGTTAAAATGTTAAAACAGATAGCAAACTGAGCTGTCTAGACACTTTGATTCTTTTATCTACAGACTTTTTATGTAAACATGTGGAGACAACAACAGAGGGATGAACTGATACAGACTGATAAAACAAGACTGCAGGATGACAGGATGAATGAACCACAGTGTGGGTTTGATTAACTCAGCACTAACCTTTGAGGCATTTACAGACTCATCTCTTTTGGCATACATCAATATGTGATTCATCATCTGTTAACCCAAACTTAAGATAAACCATAGTAATGATAATAATGTTAACAAGAACATTAACCCAAGACAAAAAATCTAGACACATAGATTTTGTTGAAATGCATTAATAAAGGGTTAGGACGAACACTGACGAAACATTGTCATAAAACAATGTGCACTGGGCAAAGCACAGGGTGCCTCTTGATCTTTCGCAGTGCCCTTACTGGAGAACCCTATGTAGGACAGCTTTCTTAGTCCCGCTCCTGTCTGCACCCCCTGGATTTCTAACCGCTACTGCCACCTCCCGCTGAGCATGTCAACCACTCCTGCCCTGGCACCCGCAACATGTCGGTCTGCTCCCACCTGCACCCACAAACTTGCAGTGATGAATAAAAAACAAAAGCTTCTCACCACACAAAAGACTTGGGTTATGAAAAGATATTTGTCGTAGATGAGGAGTGGGCCAGCTGCTTTGCACATTCAGTCTTTTTTTATTTATTTATTTATTTTTTGCCATTGATGGTGTGGAGCCTAAAGTGTTTCCACAGAGTGGCTTTACCTGCAGTTTTCTCGAGGTGTACTTCCTGTTGTTGAGGTCGAGGGGGCAATGGACTGTAAGGGTTCCAGATGCTCTGTTTTGCTGTATGTTTTCTATTGTAATTTATATTTACAGTTCAAGCTCAGATTTTAAGCCCCATGCTGGAACAGACATTTGAATATCAAGTATAAGGTGACAGTTCTACTGTAGTCTTTGCTTTATTTAGTAGTACTTATTTGTTTTTCTCTTCAAATACTACAGTGCATTCTGATCAGCAGATCTCCTCCACTGTAATGATTTATTCCCTTTGTTTTTCTTGACCTTTCAGACGGTCATTTGACCTTTTCATTTATCAGTGTCTGCTCCACTTATTGGTCTACTTCTTCAATAGTGACATGCCAGTTCATACCTAGCCAGTTACACCTTAATCTAGGCTAAAGGTTTCATCAGCCCTGCTCTGTGGGAAAAAGGAGCCTCCTTGAAGAGGATCATTTGGGGGTCTGTCATTCTGCTCTGCCTCGTCACTACCACTCATGTCCCTTAACCGCTCCGGCCTCGAACATGTGAAGCTCTTTCCAGAACCGAGGAATGTTCTGTGTTTGGCTTCAGGCCATTTGTCTGCTTTACAAATGTGGGATAATGGGAGCAAGTTAAGATCCATACAGTCACATGTTCAAGCGCACAAACATATGAACACACATGTAGAAATAGATTACACACTACATGCCCACAAATATCCCCCTCGTCCTGTGGTTTTCACTTTGCCTGGTTTCCAAAATCAGTGACTGTCTTTGTTGGTTCGGAAACTGCAAAATAAGCAAAGCTCAGGACGAGAACTTGCGGCCAACTTTGTCAGCTCCGTGTAGTTGTAAACTGTGTACAGTACTGTTATTTTGCCACTCTGGGCTAATGCTGAAACGCTGCATGTTTAGTGATCTTACATTCATGTTTTTAAGTGTGTTGGATCAGGGCAGAGGAGGGGGGCAGACTAATGCTTTCCAGTCTGCGCCTGGTTTCAGTTTTCCTGCTGTGGTGGAAGACGGAACGAACAAGAGAGAGAGAATTAGTGTGTGTTTGAGTGGAGGCAGCTTCAGGGGGTGGGAACCAAAGGGAGAAATTCCCAGGGCATCTAAAACTAGAATTGAACTTCTGCAGGGTACATTTAAATGTCTCTGAGTATCCATGCAGAGAGAGGTGGTCTGGGTATTTTTCAGTCTCAAAGGCTGCATTCTTTTTGTCATTGAATATGTTGTCAGGAAGTGCTTGTTGGCATGCTTTTTAGATGACAACAAGGGTATACGATTTTACAACAAGTCTGTTTTAACAGTCAGACAACTGAAAAAAAGTGTCTAAGTAGTTGATACTTTAGAAAAAGTCTTAGGTTTAACACTTTACATACCCATGAAGCCAGTGTCTTCTAAGCTTATTAAAGAAGTTTTAAGGAAGGAAATGGTTTGACTGAGGGTATTGCAAGATTGTTGTGAGTTTGAAATAACTTGAAGTAATGTTATAAGTCTGATTCTTTTTTTTATTGGTCCTCAGTGAAAAAATACAATAATACAGGATTGAATATAAAGATTAATCACTAAAAAACTTGTTTAAATAATCTAGAATATTTTGGATGTGTGATCTTACTAATTTTATCAATATCAACACAATGCTTTTTATAATTACCAATATGGAAACACATAATCAGTATTAAAATGTTGTCAGTCACCTTTAGGTGCTCCTAAGTTTTCTTTGTGACCATCAGTGTTGAAGTATCAAATTTAGGGGAATAATGCATTGAGATGATTCTGCTGAGACAAAAGCTTATCTGACCGGCTGCTGTGAGAAGGGGCTCCCTGATTGGTCCACCAATCAATGCAAGGATGACATATTTTTGTAGGCCAAACAGGAAGTTAGCATTGCAGTGGTTCCCTGGATTAAGAGCCCATGCAATTTTTTATTGTGTTCTTGGATCATTATTGATAATATGGTCTGTGGCTTTCATGATTTTTCTAAACATAATCATCAAAGTAAAAAGCCACTATTAAGCTATTATGGATCTACAACATGGTGGTTTTACTTAGAAGCAGCTAGAACACTTCCAATCTTAACACCACATTGTAAACTCTTGCTTAAAAAAATTTCCTCTTGATCAAAAGACCTGAATAAGTTGGTACCCATGACTGTGTTTGTGGTTGTTGGTATTATCGTAAATTTAAAAAAAAAAAAGAGAGGGAAGTTATCTCACTAGAGCCCCTGACCATTTTTGTAGTTGTTGTAACCAGTTTGTTAGCAATCATCCTTTTTGAAAACGCAACAATGCTTTAAAACTTATGAGCAAAGCAATATGAGAAGCAATTCATGGTGCAAAATGAAATTTTCAAATCTCGTATGCCTGTTCTCATCATGGATCTTATTTCAGGTATTTATCCAAAAAGCTACTCTAAAATCCCATAGAGTTTCAGCTGTGGGAAGTGTAAGTGCTAAAATGCTAACTTATCTATGTTTTAGACTCATTCCTGCACCGCTCTGTTGAGGTGGGACTTAAGGATGTTCGACCGACGGCGATTCTGCGCTGACTTGTAGCACTGTCAACCAAATGCCTAATTCACCAAAACTGGAAATCCTTAACAAAAGGAGAAAAACAAGTGTGATGTTGGAAAAACTTGGTTAAAAAAATGTTCCCTTTACACAATCATTTAACTTCAGGGTTTCCTTCAACCAGCTTCAAGCTGACACTTGGGCAACAGTAGTTTTTGGCACACCATGTTGGTTTTATTTTTCACTCCTGAAGTTTGCCACTCGGTCCAGATGAGCTGTAAAGTTGTCTTTTTTTTTTTTTTTTGGTTTAAAGTCTCAATTATGCTTTCTACACAGAGGGACACGCAGGCACAAACTGCCATGGACTCATGACGTGGAAATTCTGGGTATTTTTGTGCTACTTGTGCCTCTTCCATTGCTACAACCCAATGTTCTCCCAAATGTCACACACAGTCTCGTCAAAACAGTCCTTATTACTGCATAAATCAACTGAAGTTAGTGAAAAGGATTGCTTATTGTCAACGCAGAGAACGGAGAGATAGATGAGGTATGGGTTGTTTCAGAAAACCATGTTGTCATCCACTTCTGCATCGGTGGCTGTTAAAATTTTAAGGATGTGCCAGGCAAAAATCAGTCGCACTGGACCCTCAAGAGGGGTTTTGACGTCAAGCTAGCCTTGCAGACACTCATGACCTTGTTGATGTGTCAAGCATAAAACAGGCTTTACTTGCAACAGGTCAGCTGAGTGCTCATTTGTCATCGCAGTAAACAGAAAGGATGTCTTGTTTTTTCATCCATGTGGTAGCACTTTTATTTGCTTGCGTTTCAGAAGATAGGGTTTCACATTTTTGACATTAAGTGAGCGGTATGAAGACAAAGCATCAAAATCTGAGTTACAACATGACCATATAGGTATCGGATGTGGTGATATGGTGTTGGATTTTGGTAATCCTCCTTCACTTTCACATGTCTCACTGCCTGAACGATCTCTAAAATATGACTCTGGCACAATGAATAAGCAAATCTCCAATCTGAGATGAATGAAATTCTTTTCTCTGACTTTTTCACTCTCTCTCTCTCTCCCTCTCACTTGCACACTCACGCACACACTCCCAGCCCCCTCCGTCTCCTCCTCTTTTTTTTGCCTCCTCCTTCCCTCCCCTCTCCTACCTCTCTATGATCGCTCGCTCACACAGCAGCAGGCTGTGGAGGTGGACACTACATGCCTCTCTCTCTCTCGCTCTCACACACACATACACTCCCTCTGTCCCTCCCTCACCACCTCCCTCTTTCTACTCTCTCCTGCTGTCACATTCCTGTTGTCTAAAGCCGGGTTTAACTTTCCCTCCGCCTGCGAGTAGAGGGGAAGAGGAGAAGTATCAGAGCTCTCTCTGTGGATGAGGAGGAAACTTTTCCATCTACCACAAAAAGGAGGGAGCAGCGTACATTTTTAAAGGGCCTTTCCTTTTCATTTCCTCCCTCTGGGTGACTTTTCTCCTTCCTTTTTTGAGGACCCACGGTGGAATATTCACATTGTTTTTAACGGCAAAGTTAGACCCAGCTCTCCTGGCGGGACGGACAGGAGGAGGAGGGGGCAGTGTTTGACAAGCCAGACAGACGCACACAAACACACGTTCAGAGAGAAAGTTAGAGCCTGGACCCCGGAGGATTTTCCACTCAGCGATGTGTGTGTAAGTGTCATCCATACTTCTGCCTGAACATGCTTTTTTAAATCTCCCTGCCTGAGCCGGGGAACGTTCGCATCTTGGTTTCATGTTTGTGTTTTTGAAGTGGGACCTTTCCTCATGTTTTTGAATCTAAAACTTTAAACTTTTATGCTTTAAGGTGATTTCTTTTCATGTTTTCAGTCAGAAGATAAATTATGTGTAGTCTAGATGCCTGTTGCTTTCCTTGGTGAATGATATGGTGAATGCTTGAGCTTGCGCAGCACTTTTCCAGTCTGAAAACTCAAAGCATGTTTTACACACCAGGTCACGCTTACCCATTCACAACACATTCACTCACTAATTACATGTCCATCACTATAATCCCATTCATTAGTAATTTACAAGCCAATGATACAGCAGTGGAGGCAGGGGTTTGGTGCCTTGCCCAAGGATACATTGAGAATCAGACCCCTGACCTTCCAGCTTAGGGAAAACTGACTTGACCTCTAGCCCTCAGCCACCCTGGTCTAGCTGAAGAATCTTGGTTAACTCAACTTTGGTTGCAAAAGTTGGAGTTATTAAAGTTTTAGGATATTTTCGTCAGCGTTTTCTTCTGTTTTAAGATTTTTTTTATGTTGGATCACATTCATTACAGGCCAATCAGATATTGTAGCACTCAGGCTTTTCTGCCAGGGTGTAAAATACAAAAACGTGAGCCAATTTTCAGAACAGACTATCTCTAAAACATGTCAAGTAGAGTGAAAATATCCTTTCTGTCTAGACATGCTTTCAGTGTTATTTGTGTTTCTTTTGTTTAATAAAGACATGTGATCCAGATTTGATAAATCTGCTATTAAGCTGTTAGCATCCATGCTAAACTCTGCAGGAGCAGTCATTTCCTGCTGTCACCTCCTCCTGCTCTTAAGCATGTTGATTGGGCCGTGCTTGGCAAGATGAATCTGCCTGATTACAGACAATGAATCAAGCAGATCCAGCTGCACTGCAAGGTTTGGTGTTTCCACCTTGCCTTGTAGTCACAAAGCCACACACTTGTGTAAAATTAGGCCACACTTGTAATAGATGGTGTACACTGATGTCCTTAGCTCCATGTGGTTCATGCTGACTGCCTCTCACCAGAGCTTTATGTCACTGTTTTGGAAGACACACAGAACTTAGTAAAACAAATTTATATGGTAGATTCACAAGTTTTCAAAATCTCTCCTCTTATTTTTATCTCGATGAACAGTTTGATTATGCAATTTCTTGAACAGAATCAAGGTTTTGCTTTATTTAAACATTTTTTTGACTTTTCACTGTTTTACCCCACATATATTCATGCACTCACTTTTTTGTAGTTGCTAAAAAACACATTTTCTTATAGTTAAAGTTTCCTCCTCTGGTTTATCCACTCTCTCTGTTGCATTTACCTGACCAGCACTGACCAGGAATATCATGGCCGTCTTTGCTGTAGTCGAGTAGTTAGTGCTGTGTAATAAGTGTTTGGAAGATGATCAAGAAGTTATATAAAACCTGGGAAACAAGTGCTCAAAAGCTGAGAGGCCGACTTTCCAGGTTGACTGAGTGGATTAAACTGTTTTTATGTGCGGTTAGATGAGGTAACAGAGGAACAACATGAGGTGACTAAGACACAGACAACAGCTCTAACAACGTGCGACAGAAACAGTGAAAGTAATCTTTTCCTCTGTTAATGTCAAGTGTTTTTCCAAAAGTGATAGTTGAGAGGAGGATCTGCTGTCAGGAGTTTAGCGCTGCTGTAATGAACCACAGGGAGCACAATACAGTAAAATCAACAAGGGCAGTGAGTCATCACACTCTGCAAATACTACTGCTGACTCAGGGCAGTCAGCAGAGATGAGCTCATGGAGCGATACTACTTAACTCTGAAAGCTTGTAGCAGGTCCGTCTTTTAAAGAAATTGATACTGTTCAAGTTTTATGATTTTACTTTCTCTTAATCTACAGATGTTTTTTACAGAATGTCAAAAAATCTGAAATTGTGTCTGCTGCCGTAGCATTTGCCCTAATTTACCTATTCAAGCAGCATACACTTACCTCCAGCTTCACACTCAAGGTGGAAGCCTTTGACCTGACACACCAGATGGACAGTTTACTCCATCTGAGCAACAGCCCATACAAAGTGTTTGGGAATGGGCTGGATCTTTTTAAAGCACATCTGGCAGGTGATTGGATGATTCATTTGGCATTAACATGCATTACAGGCCAATCATAAAATGTTGATGACAAGCGCTACTACCGCGGTGTAACAGACTAAACATAAGCAACTTCCTAGAACACAGTCCGGCCAAAACATGTCAGGAGTCAAGCAAAATATCCTTTCTACGGAGGAAAGCTTTCAGTGTCGATGTGTGTGTTTTTATTTAATAAAAAAATGTGGTGTAGACCTAAAGGAACTGCTACTGAAGTTGTTAGCATCTATGCTATATCTGTACCACCTCTTCCTGCACTAAAGGATTCTGATTGAGCTGTGATGCTTTGGGAAAAGGAAAAGTATATATTTTATGTATGAAGTTGAAATAAGCCAGTTGTTTTGCAAGGGGGGTTCAAACCCTGAGGACAGAAAGTTAAAATATCAATGAAGTTTTAGTGTTCAGAAAAAAGTCAAATTTATCCCAAATATTTGTTCTCAGAAATAATTATCAGCATCGATAGATTTACCCTTTTTTTTTTTACATTTCAACTTTTCTGCAGTGCGTTTTCACTGTTCAAGCCTGTTGGTCTTGTTAATTCGAAAGTTAAGAAACTATGAATCATTAAAAAAAAACATTTTAACTTTTTTCCTCAGTGCCACATCTCAACCCTGATACCCTTCCATAAAAAAATTAAATTCTTTAAATGCTACTGGGTTGTTTACATGTTAGATGCAGAGTTGTAGCAACTTTTCCTTTTAACTGAACACATAAGCCTGCTTCACTCATAACTCCATGCATTCACAGCACCTAAACACGTGTCACCTCTTGTAAACAGCACTGAGAAACCCAACATGCTGCTTAAACCAGACAATGAAGCAGTCAGCTCCTGAAGGCTCAAATTGCTGAAATAGCATCAATGGTTCCAAAAGTTGTTTTCTTCCTGTCTGTTGTGTTCATACGTGTACATGAGGTCTTTGAGCCTGTAAGCTTGTGTATGCATCCACACCTCCAGGTTTCTCCTCTAATTGACGCACTGCCGTTTCCCTGTAGCGCCAACTTGCAGCGCCGGCTCGGTCCCTCCCAAACCACAAGGGACTCTTTGTTTGTAATTTATGAATTAGTGTGTGGTTTGGGTTACGAGAGGAGAGGAGGGCCGGATGGAGTCTGCGACACAGAGACAGGAGCAGGAATGAAACTTTCGCATGCTCTAGTGCATGTTGTGATTAACTGCAATATGAGGTTTTACCATTAGACAAAGGTAGGGAACTTCTGAGCCTCAAGATTTGGTCATTGTAGATGAGCATCAAATATGAGGTGAAACTGTTGGGCAGTAACTACTTCCTTGTAATATATATCCATAATAAATAACTTTTTGAGTAACTTCTAGTGTAAGGAGTTACAATTTCTAAACAATAATACTACAGTTACTCCACAGTAATGCTGGGATAAGGTGGTGGTCTAACAGTGAGGAGGATATTTTCTTGGCACACTTTTGTCCCTTTAGCACCAGTTTAGCATTGTTTGAACACCACAGTTCACCTGAGTGTTGCTGCTGACCATACCCAGTCCTGTATGACCAAAGTGTGCCCATCTTCTACCTCATGTCTACTTCCATCTGGATATCAACATGTCACAAAATCCAAATCATCTCAATCTGGTTCCTTGAAAATGAAAATGCGTTTGCTGTATTCCTTTGGCCTTCACAGTAACCAATCTCAATCCAATAGAGCACTTTTGGGACGTGATGGCTCAGGAGATTCTCATCATACTTGTGCACCTGTAAATCTGCCACAAATGCTACCATGTCAAACAGGACCAAAATATCCGAGGAACTTTCCCAACACCTTGTTGAGTTGAGAAGTAGAATTGAGGTACTTCTTAAAGTGAATGGAGTCCAACTGGAAACTAGCAAGGTGTACCTAACAAAATAGCCAGTAATTGTTTTTTGCCACATGCTTTTAGTTAAATGGGAAAAGGCCCCATTTTGATCTCCGCCCAGATCCTCCAAATTACTTAAACTGCTTCTGATGAGTTGAATGTTAACTTTAGTTTGTTATCACAGATTAGGTCTCCCTGAAGATGGAAACAGAGATTAGGAGGACAGATGATTAATGGGGGAATCATGTTTTTTTTCTTCTCTCTTTTCCTTCCTCTCTCTCCCCCCCTCAGGCAGACTTGACTTCATGTTTGACAGTCCTGCAATAATCTGCGTAAACCTGTGTCCGTCCTTCAGATAAGGCTGACTGCTCGGTCATAAAAACAGAAAGCAAAGATGGACAGACCCTCTTTTTCTCTTTCTCATTGCTTCTTTTTAACTTTTATACCCCCTACGCGGAGCGCTGTTTCCGCCCTCCACTGGCTTTCCTTTTTCTCTTTTTCATCAAGTGGTTTTATTTACTTTGTCTAGTCTGAATGGAACCTGGCGCTGGGTTAAGCTCTGGCCCGGTTCTCTCACAGCAAAGCAAAGACCCTCTTTCCTTTCCAACCCCCATCTTTTCTCTCTCCCCTTGATTTGATTTTTATCCTTTTCTTCTCTGTTCTCTGGTTTTTCAACTCAGCATGCATTCCTATTGGCTTCAGCTGTACAAGATATTTTTGCCCTCTTTTCTTTCGCACTGACCTTCCTTCCCTCCTTTAGTCCAAACTCTCACTGAAGACAAATAAAAGTCATTTTGAAGTGTGCACCAAGGGTAAATGGGTCTCCTGATAGTTAAAGCAGATGTGAATTTGACCCCCAAAAATGCTTCCTGGCATTCTTCAGGACGGACGTACAGCTGCTTGCAGGGGGTGGAGGGTTTCTTTGGTCCTTGTATCCTGCTCTTTTCATGCAATTTACCGATGATCCTTCTTTAACAAGAATGGGTTCAACAATACACTCCACTCATTATTTAAAATATATCACCATGTTGGGTTTGATTTGTTTTACTTTTTATAAAATACATTTTTCAGAAATGACGTTGAACATCTTGCATTTTCAAATTCAGGTAAGATGTGCCAGACCCAGTCATCCATGGCAGGACATGTGCCAGTCCCTCCTTAAAGGCACCACCCTGACTAGCATCTACCGTAGCCAATTTACTATGATTGACGAGTGCATCATACAATCACACTTCAGAAAGCAGAGCAGTCACTTTAAGACATTAATATTTGTACTTATCTTAGAGACTGTTGCAGTTTTATGGAGAATGAGGTTTTAAATCCAGTTCTCAGCATGTGCCATCAATCTGTTTGAACCATAATGCAAGGTATTTTCCCTCTAAACAATAAATCCTCATACCATTATCTTCTTTCCCCTTCTCACTGCAATGAGTTGACCCCATACAACAGCCAGATACTCTCCTCACCCAAATATCATACGCCACAATTTTCTGCTAACAAGCTGACTTTACATGCCACAGTTGTGTTTCCAAAAGCAAGATCCCGTCATTATGTTTTAGTTCATGTACGAGGAACTTTCCTCTCCTCTCCTCTGGCCAACTCTTTCTGTTTCGAAACATTTCTCCTGGAGCAACAGGGGTTTATTGCTCCTCTTATGTCTGTGTTATTGCCCTGTCTGGTGCTGGATGGAGGGATTTGAAGAGCCTTGTAGCTGTGAGGAGGCATTTATCTCCTAGAGAGGTTGCGGAGGGTAAGTCCCCTGGATCCTGATAGCTTTAAAAGGTCAGCGTGGTGGGAGAGCTGGAAGAAAACAGTTGAGGGGTGAGAACATGGAGCTGCGCACTAAAGATCCAAACACATAAGCTGGAAGTGAAAGTGATACATGAAACAAGAATCATGAGAGAGGCTGGATTTTACCTTGAAATAGATTGAAAGAGTCTTGGTTCAATATGAAAGTGTAACCTATACGATATAAGGGCTTAAGAACAACAAACATGCAAAAGGAAAGTGTGGAGGGAACAGTTTTTTGTGAAGTACTTGATGAAAATGAGAATGTTTGGATTTTGCACATTCTAATAGATGTTTTAGTATTTAACCACATAAAGCAAAAGTTTGTTAACAAAAATTTGCACTGTCATGGAGTATTTCTTAAGGATATCTCTTTTGAGTGTTGGAATAAAATACTTTGCAAATGTCATTAATTGTATCACACCTACACCTGTAGAACTATTTTGTATTGTATCATACACTACCATTTTGATATATATTTTACTGCATCTTAATTTATGGTTCTGTATTGCATGGTTGCCCCAGTCAAATTTAATAAATAAGATTAAACAGGCTGTCATTAGAAAATGCAGCTTGTGTTTGAATGATGAATAGACAATACAGTGGCAAATACAGATCTTGCACATTTGCTCTATCTGCTCCTTCTTATGGTCCAATTTACATGATATATTTCACTAAGTATCACCAGGTTGCTCCTGTTTTGTGTCTGAATGTGGAGATGAACCTTCAGTCACCAATTTCTGCATCATCTTGACCAGGGGCCTTTTCAGCAGCAGCCAGAACCCCTTAAAATCTGATCTGATTGACCACTCCAGAATAGCCCTCAAAAAGTCAACAGCCCTACGTTATGTCTTAAAGTACTGCATTGTATCATATCTTAAGCCATATACACACAATGATGTTTTGGCCAGCTTTTGCTGATGTCAAGGGACATGTCAAGCCATGTTGAGCTAAGCAAGGTTACAGAGAAATAGGTTAACATCATCAAAATGCTAATTGCTGTTGGGTACAAATTTTACGCATGCTCAAAAAATGTCCAGTGTTTGAATCCAACAGGCCTCTAAATGCCAGAAAGAACTGACTGCTTACTGTCGTTCCTCTCAATTACTCCTGTGTTCATTTTGTCAGCTCCACCTGCTTCACCTTTAGGCCTGGACTCCTGTTGTATGACTTGAGGCAACCTTTAGGGACAGCCGTCTATCATCCTCTAAAGCCGATGTGATCTCGGTTGAATGCGACTTTAGGCCACAGTTCCCCTTAATGGAGTACATTGCCCATACATTACATCTACGTTGGCGATTGTTTTAAATACATCTACAATTGATCAGGAGGCCATTTTAGAAACATCACGCTCCACCACCACAACATTCCTCTCTTCTTTAGATACTTCCACCTGTGTTGAACACAGCAAAATTGACCCGGGTACGTGCTTTCACTGAAATTATGCTATTTTCTCAAAGTTGGTCAGAGTGATGTGTGAATGGGCCTTTATTGTATCGTATCATGAGTAAACGTGTTGTTTTTACCACAGTATTTCACATACTGGACTTACAATGATAGCTTTGCAATGATACAGTATATACAATGGACCTGTAGCTGCAGTGCATGATCTGTAAAGCACACCTGTAACCAGGTCATTCACAGGCCACGACTATGTCAACAGAATATCAAAGAGTGACTTGAATGGCTTAATTCACCTTGCGTAATGCTTTTAGGTGCCCTTTAGTAGGCCATAATTCAATCAGAAAATTAATTTTCTCTTCAGGGCACCCAGACCTGGTCAGGGTGAAGGACGCTGCATCACAGCCTACGTATGTGTGTAGGTGTGTGTGCATGTGTGTTTGTGTTACCATGAACTGACTGGCCTTAGAAGAACCTTTACAGTCATCCAGCTAATTAAACCAGAGCACTGCACCATGAGGGTAGCAGAACAAGACCAGTGTTTAGGTGCATACCAACCATAGTATGTGTGCTCATGTCACTGTTTTGCTAAAGGTGTGTATGTTTGTTTAGTTCCCTGTTTGGCAAGGTTGTCTGCAATTTATACTGAAGGTTTTGGCACACAGAGACCTTAAAAAGTTGCTTTATGCACTGAAGCATGCATGTCCTCAAACTCAAGAAAATAACCCAGTAAATCTTACCAGCCTCCATCAATGATGAGCTTGAATGTTTTTAACCTTCTTTTTGCCATCCTGGGTAGTGTCCCTGCTGGATTTTGTAAGAAAAATAATGTTAAAGTAATGCTGCTCTCCTCATAAGAACTGGCAAGAAGTAGCATGTGGCGTATTTTTATAACCCCTCTCTTTCTCTTCCCCTCCTTCTGCTCACCCTGCTTCACCCCCATTAAACTCAATTTGTTCTGAGAGGCGAGGATGACTGTGAGTCCAGAAACATGTGCTGTACGGGCAAACGAAGGAAGAAAAAGACTTGATTTAGAGGTGGATTTAGTGGTGTAGCGGGAAAAAGAAATCACTTTTGGCCCAGAGAGAGAGAGACAGATTGGCAGAAGGGGGGGAGAAATGTTTACAATAATGATATGAAGTAGTTCATCATCAGCATATAGGCGTAATTTATTGGAAGTGTGCTTTTGCCAACACAAGAACAATGTATTTCTCTTTTGCAAGGTAATTGAAGACAGAAAGAAAGAGCACCAGAAGGAGAGGCGAAGAGAAGAAAAAGACACACAAACTAGTTAATCATCAGCGTATAGTTTAATTTAATGATTGATTTACATTGGCTTACATACAACAAACATATTTATCTTTCATGAGCTAATTGATGAGAAGAAAAGAGCAGTGGAGCAAATCAGAGTAAAACATGTATAAAAAACTGTTTATAATCTTTATAAGGTTTTACTTTATAGTTTGTAGTCATTGGCTAGCGTACAAAGATTGTACTTTTCTTTTTACAAGCTAATTGAAGACAAAGACAGAAGCCAAAAAGGAAAAAAGAAAAATAGATACTAAAAGTAGTTAATCATCAGCGTACAGATTTATTTAATGGTCAACATACATTGGCTAACATAAGAACAACTTACATTTCTTTTTACAGGCTAATTGAAAACAGAGGGACAATAGAACTTAAAAAGGAAAAACAGACAAATTAAGTAATCAATCATCAGCATATGGTCTAATTTAATGGTTGACCTGCATTGGCTATCATAGGAACAACATACCTAAGAGCTAAATAAATTAAAGTAGAGGAGCAACATTAACATCATTGAGCAGTTTTCTTTATTGATTGACATTTACTGGCTTGTATATAAAAAAAACATTTTTTTCTCCTGTGGCTGTAGATACAAGCCCTAAATTAGTAGATCATCAACATATAGGTTTAGTTTGTATCTTGATGTAAAGGCAGCATACACCATACCGTTCTTATACACTCTAATGGAAGATGCTAGGAGGAGATGAAGAGAGACAAGACAAGACAAGATAAGGAGACCTATAAAGTAGTTAAACATCAGCTTAAAGGTTTTATTTATGTCAATATGCATTGGCTTACTTGACATCAACATATTTTCACTTACAAGCTAGAAAAACAGGAATGGAAGCTGAATAAAAGACAAGAAAGACAAATAGATAGAAAAGTAGGTTATCATCAGTGTACAGTTATATTTAATGGTTTATAGCTGTTGGCATATACTGGATATGGCAAATGTAATTTTTTATGGGCTAATAAAATCTTGAGTAAGAAGAAATGCAGAGACAAAGAAGACAAAGAGACGTCTTTCAGATAAACAGTTTGTAATGCTTCTGCCCAGCTGATGCCTTATTAGGTGTCTGGAGACTCTCAAAAAGCCCAACCACTCCTCAACAAATCAACCAAAGCTTCCAATAAAGGTTGAGATGTTATAAAGCAGGATTACAGGGTGCACTTTTTAATGATGACTCAGCGTCTGCATGAAAATTCTAAGCGGAGGTCTCAATCTAAACCTGTGTTTAAAGTCAGTCCATGTTTGGTTAGTTTCAATATAAGCCTACAGTACACACGTGTTTTGAGTTGTGTTGCATTACAGTTTTATCACTGCTGTACTTCAGGTTTTAGAAATTAGCAGACATGCTTAATGATGTCTGAAGATTTTACAGCTGAAGGTTTTTTGAATGGAGCATTTAATGGGTAGCTGCAGATGTTGGGCAGATTTTCAGACATCTGCTGAAATGTACTGTAGTTTAGTTTAAGTTACTGTGATGATATTCAAGTTTGTGTAGATTTTTGCCATGCCAAGGGACAAAGCTCTGTATCGTCATTGTTTGATTATTTTGTCCTCTCTTTTAAAAATCTTCCTTAATTCTTTGGACTGTAAAATTAATCGTTTACCTTAGCAGTGAAAAAGTGAAACAAACACTGTGTTCACAAGTAGTCACTTTGTTTGACACCTACCCTGTGCCATTTTGGGATTTAGGTATTGAAAATAGCAATTTAGCAACCATCAGCTCTGCTTCAGAATATCCTGTTTGCTATTGTAAGCCATGAAAAGTTTATTTTGTTTAGTAACCAGTGGAAATATCTTCATTGGGTCTTTAACTGAAATCTTGAATATTTGGTGATCAAATTTGAAGATTTTGCTGTCTAGACTTTAAGTTATTTGTTAAAATATCCCAAAAATGTCTCAGTTCAAAGTAAACTCTATCTAATCAAAGTCATATGATTCACTTTTGGCCTTAAGAACAAGTTTACGGTTTAAATTTGCATATAGTTCCTTAAAAACTGAACATTTCTTTGCGTATTTTAGAGCAAAGCATTAAATCTGGGCCCTGTACACTTGAATTTTAGTTGGGGCTCAACACCAGACAACTGATTCGTTTCACTTCCAAATTTTAAGTCCCTGAACGAAAAACTTTTCGTGACTGTCTGGACGTCAGATGATCAGGCTTGGGAAGCTTCAGTCAGACAAAGATCTGAGATTAGAGACGCAGAAAACTCTGAACACAAGGCTACAGTAAACACGCAGAGGACCACGACCTCAGACAGTCTGGGACAATCCACTTCACAATGCCTTCTCTGTGGAGACCAGCTACCTCAAGACAATATTGATCTCTGATTGCTGTTTTGGGAGGTTAAAGGTTATCTGTAGTTAGCGGCTTAAAGGTCAGTATTGTGTGCCAGGCTGAGGTCAAGAGGTTGTTTCAGAGGAAACAAACTTAACAGATAATCTGATCATGTGTCTGAGTTGTTTCCAGTGTTGCCAATCTGTGCAATGTGTCTTATTTTCCTTCAGTGAAAAGAACAATAAAACAAAAAATATAATAAAGTAAGGATAGTTGGGTCTTTTAAAGGTTTTGGCTATCACTCGGTATTCTCTACAACTTGGTCTGTCAGCTTATTGCTGGTGGGTGCAGTGACACACTAGTATCTTGACATTTACCGTTAACTTTGCAAAAGTTTCCAAAGTAAGACAGAGAAGTTAAAGAAATCAACTCTAAAACATTGTTATATTATATCTTATGTTTGATGTCAATCAATATTTGAGTCTGTTTTGCAAAATTAAGTCATAGCCAGAGAGTAATTAGCTTGGTTTGACATGAAACAAATTAAAGAGAAAGTTTGCTTTTGCATTGCGTCTTGTTAAATTCACTCTTTGGGATTTTGGTATGTAAAATTTTTGGAACAGAAATTGTGGCTATTGTGAGGCTAGCTTTCTTGTTTAATTATCACTGTAGGAATTCAAACAAACACAATTAAGTTGTCAAGGACCCATAATTACCCCTACCAAGGAGGTTGTGTTTTTGCTGGAATTTGTCTGTTTGTTTGTCTGTGAGAATTTTGATGACATTTTCAGTGAAGTGTTTTAAGTTTTGTTGGTGATCTGGTTGTGGACTTAGATCCATGATTTTCTTTTCATGACTTGTTAACATTGCAAGATCAGCAGTTTTCCCACATTTTCACTAATAACTGCAAAGAATCTCAGAAATGCCTTGGTGGAGGTTTGTGCTGTTTGAGCACTTCACTGTAAATCTTCTCAAAATCCATTATTGATAGATATTTTGATAACATGATAAAAAGTAAAAATCCAGGTCACCCAAAGTTTTTTCAAAGATTAAAAATTGCAAGTAAATTACACTGACAACTTCACAATATGGAAAAATCCAAAAATGTATTTGTGCAATTTAAAATATTTGGCAAAATTTAATGGCTCTTGATAATGTGAGTAGTGGATTTGGGGATTTGGTTTGGCCAAGTACTGTCTCATACAGTCAACCCTGATCTTGCTTGTGTTTCCTTGACTAATTATCCCCTTCCCTGATAAAAATGTGTCTAACTTCACTCTTTACTGTAGAACAGAAAGACTTGGCACCCCACAGAGGGGTAGTTAAAAGTAGGGTGGTAAAGATGGGTTTATTTGGTACCTTCTCCATCATTTTTAAACTGTAAAAACATGAATAATAGTGTACCATAAGGGACTAAGCTGTACAGAACCACTAATAGACATATGCCATTACCAGTTACTTTTCAATTGAGCAATGATGAATTAGAAACAGTTGTCAGAATCTCGATGTTTATACAGCAATCAACAAGGAATATAACAATACAGCATGAGAACAATGTGTCTTTTCCCACCTCAGCCAATGTGGTCAATTAAAGTAGAATCACTTTTCTCATCTAATCCTTCAAAAGCACCACAGTGTTTAAGTGTAACGATGTCTTAACCTATTATCTTAGGCATTTTAACTTGACATTGGTCCCATCTGGCAGAAACTATAATTATCAGATCTTTCACTCGAGGTGTTGATGTTAAAAACAGCACTTAATGGCAGAATTATTCCCCAGAGCTTTTAGATATGTTCTCACCCATTGGGCTGTGTCCTACAGTCATAAATAGCCTGTAGCCTCAGCCTATCCCAGTACAGTAGATCCATGCTGGGCTGTTATTTAAAAATCTCCCAGAGACTCCATCACTCTGATCTCTAGCCAGAGCCCACTGATGTAGCCTCCAAACACCACCACCACCACCACGGCCTTAGCCCTTCCAACCAAGGATGGAGGGATAGAAAAAGGGAGGGAAACATTCTCTCTGGCCTTCTTTGGCATGCCCTTTTTTCTTTTTTTTTTTCCCCCCTGCAGGCCATCTGTTTCCTGTCTGCAACATGACACCAGTGCCCAATTGAGTTCTGCTTCTCTTGGGGGGTGTACGATTGTAGGGTTTATGATTAGCTCCTATACTAATATAACTGGGCATTTATGTTGGTACAAAGTGGCCCATGTGCTCTCATGTGATTCATGTGTGATATAGGAAACGTGAAAGTGTGGGAACCTCTGACTTCTGTGTAACTGGATCATATTTAATGTTTTAAGTGGTTGATGAAATGTTGAATTAGTTATTTTTTGTGTCAGCCTTAACATAATGTATTTTCTGCACTTGTTCAAATAATTGTTTCAATTTCTTAACCTGAAAATCTGAATAAGGCTGTGTACGAAAGGCCCCTTCTAAAAGATGTTTAAAAGTCTTAGCAGATGATGTAAAGTTTAGAGAACACACATGGTACAATAAATAATGACCGATAATGTGTTGAATATATCCAGACACCAGGGATGCAACAATTTTCAATTAAATATTGAGCCGTGCAGTACTTTAGCACTTCTATAAACACGTGCAAAGTTTGTGTACAAACAGCTTTCATACATTGTTGCAGTTTTCTCCTCATAATTACTCTATCGTGCCTGTGAGTCAGCAACCAGGGATGAGAAAACTCCTACTGCGAGTGGTGAGCCTTCAATTGCTGTAATAAACAGGAGTGCGTTCAAGCTTATAAATATGACTATGAATTCTTGTGGTTCCTGTGACATTGCATTGTTATAACAAACCACTGCTGTGCAAGCATTCATCAGGTCTTATAAAGCCAAGCACACCAGTTTTGTGCATCATATCAAGTCAAAATGAAGCCTACATTTTCACTGTAGTATTGGATGAGATTCTGGTGGCCTTCACGATGGATTAACATATTGACATAAACTTCTGCAGCAAGAAAAATCCTCTTCATCTGCTAAAACAGACATCAAATGTGCACCAAAACTAAGTTGTTTAGAGACAGGTTTAAAAAATGACAATTAGGAAAACACAGAAGATGCCATTAAAATGTGTTTAAATTAACCTGACACACCAGATGGACCATTCAATATATTTTATTAGTTCATCTGGAAAACAGCCCATAAAAAATGTTTACGAAGGCCAGAACCTTTCAAAAATGTATCCATAACAGGTTGATTAGATTATGTAGTAGGCAGGCGCCACTGCCTGTTAAACTGTAAAATATCCCTTCTATTGAGAAGTGCTTTCAGCGTTGTTTGTTTGTTTTTCACTTGATAAAGAAATGCAGTCCAGATCTGTTAAAACTCCCATTGAAGCTGTTAGCATATATGCTAATCTCTGGATGAGCTGTCACTTCCTGCTGTCGTCTCGCTCATAGGTCCCATCTCCTCCTGCTCTAAAGGATGCTGATTGTGTTGCGCCGCTTTTGGTCACTCACAGTTGTAGATTGGATCCTGGCAAGATGGATCTGCCTGATTACTTGATATTTTGATATTCAAATTGACTTAGAATTTTACATTTTTTAAGTCCTCAGTTATCAAATCACAAATGTTTAATACGGAAAAAATTTGTTTTTTTTTTTTGATTGGTGAAGCCATGATACTCCTCAAAACAGACCTCATTCTTCAGAAAAATGTGTCAGTTGTATCTTTCGACTTATTAAAAAGTCACAACTTTTCCTACTTAAGTCAGAAAAAAAGTTAGATTATCTTGAAGCGTTCTGCTTTAGTGGCTAGAATGTCAAAAATATAAAAATACCAAAGCTTGCTTATGTCTTATCCAGCATTTTAGTAAGTTATCTGTTCAGTCTTGGGTCTTGTGTATGCTGAGAGTGGCACTCTGTTTTGATCTTGGCTTTTCTCCATTAATAACAGTAATAAAGCCGACTGCATGAACCTTGGTAATCCCTGCTCTCCTTTTCACTTGTTCTTTATGACAAAGAAGCAGGGGAAGCAAAAGTCTTTTGAGCATTCAGCTTTATGTCTGGCTCAGTCTCTGATTTAGTACTCATACATTGACTTTAAGGTATTAGACAGCAGTTAAAGACGTCTTAGTCTGTCACTTGTTCAGACTCTCTCAGTTGGGGATTTTCCACCCGTAGGCCCACACTGAAGGGCTGGACGTCTCTCTCTCTCTCTCTCTCTCTCTCTCTCTCTCTCTCTCTCTCTGCTGGTGTGTTTGTTTTTAATCGATGTGCATAATGATGCCGGCCAGCAAAAGTGAAGCCAGACCTCCAAGTTCTGTTTGTTTAGAAAAGCCACTGTGGATCCAGACCTCCACAAGTCTGGTTATAGCTTTCACCAAACCTTTTTGGGAGGCAACTTTTTATAGAGTCCAAACTTCTGGGGAGCGTGCTGATGCAAGCAAACACTTAGATGTTTTTCAAGGCCAGATGTACTGTAATTTAGCGTGGGCCAAATAAGTTCACAGAGTAAAAAAGTGGGCTGACTAGAGCTTTCTGACAAGTCTTACAACCCCAAATCCAGAGGGGTGCGCAGTTGTGTGAGAGTGAATAAAAGGAGAAAGTATAATATATACTCATTCAGAATTTGAGGCTTGAAATATGTTCCTAAAAAGTTGGGACAGGGGCATGTGTACCTCTGAAAGAGGTGGTCTTTCCCCCGAACAACACTGTATAAGGAACAGGGGACTGAAGAACCTAAGTCTTGTTTCCACTGAGATATATATATATATGGAGGCAAGGCATCTTGGGGTCCGTTCATTTCTTTCAATCTCCATGATACTCATTTTGCCTGTGAGACTCCTTCTCTCCGTAATATTTTAGTCTGGAGTATGTCTCAAATACAATAAAAGAAAATGACTGGCTGATTATTTTCAATGTATGAAAGGAAGTTTTAATCTGCCCTTAACAGTTTGTGAACCTGAGTCATTGCTACTTTGCAGAGTTATACATGATGAACAGACAGTGTTTTTTTCTTTCATTTTCATAATGAATAAAAAATGTCTTATCAGTTTCAATATGAAATGCAGTCTTATTTTTCAGCCTGATATGAAGTACAGTAGCTGGCCATGCCGTTGGCATATAGAAGCAAGTTTACTGTCTTTCTTCCGTGTGTGAGTCACTAAATGACTACAGTTACTTTCTGCTGGTTTCACACTTCCTTGCATTGGACACTAGGAGGCATTATCCATATTTATGGGTAAACAGACACCAGACATATATGAAAGTGTAAATGAAGCATAAGCGCTAAAATATTGACCCAAGATCCTAACTCTTCTGGAATAGGGGTCTTTGCAGTGTTGCACCCCTGCAATAATCAAGTTCACTGTCTTTTATTGTGAAAAATTATGAAGAACTGAGGGAAATGCCAATAGCTTAACACAAAGCATCAATGCATTTATTTTTCATAGCAGTCTAAAATAATAAATGTCATACCTTTTCCTGTTGTTAAAACAGAAACCCATAATCAAGACACTATTTGGACCAAGTAGAAAAGAAAAAAAGGGTTACAGACTAAGTTGATGTTATAATGCAAAAACCTCTGCAAGTATTCAGCTGAACAGAGAAAGTGTCTGTGTCAGAACAAAGGTTGCAGTAACTACAAGTGATTTCTTGCATCGTAAACCGACAGACACTTTAAGAAGAGTTTCTAAGCAACCACAGAGCCCATACAGAAACTTTATATGAATCCACATGTTCTCTGTTTTGATTGTAGGATCTCCTCTCTTTCATTCACCTCATAAAGTGCCTGTCAGTGTTAATATGACAGTTGCCTCATAAAGGTCAGAGCTGATGAATTCACGGGTGGTCTCTCACTTCTCAAGAGACCTTTTAGCATGAACTCAGACTCCTTGCAGTGTTTGCACATCATTCAACCCGTTAGAGCCATGTGTCTAAATTTGCATCAATATTCATTAGCACTTTCTGATGAAGTCCTTGGTAGAAATGTGAAGAAACTGTTTGATCTTTTAGGAGAGTGCTTACTTGCCTACCAAGAGGCAGTTTAAAGGAAATTTAATGACAGTCCCTTGAAGCTTCATAGGCTTCTTGTTCACATATGTCCTGTACAGCTTGAAGAGAACTGGGTTGCAGTGACAGTGTCGAGGTAGAGGAGAAGCTGAAAAGTTTGGAAAATTATGACAAAGTTGGTAACAATGAAAAGTCAAATCAGATCTGTTAACAGTATAAACAATAATCTTAGCTGTCCAGCAGGAATATAATGAAGCGTTCCCTGTGTATCATCTGTAATGATTTAATAACTGCTCAACCGGTTTTGATGACAGTTTCAGGGAATGTTGGTCAAGACACAAGGGAGAAGTGATTGACAGGGCAACTTTCCACATTTTGGACAATAACTCTCCTGACAGTGTTGGACATGCCTTGGCAGAGGGTTGTGCTCTCAAAGCATTTCTAGGTTTTCTAAGGAAGGAAGCAAACTGTTAATCAACACATGACAGGCAAGAAATGTTTGTATGGTTTTTTTTTTATTTTATTTTATTTTCAGTTTTTATGGTGGCATCTTTAGCCCAGTCTGATAGTGCCCTTTGTCAGTAATCAGCAGGTTGCAAGTTTGAGCCCTGCTCCGGCTGTCACATGTCAATGTGTCCATGGGTAAGAGACTTAACCCCAAGTTGCTCCCTCTGCTGCATCGGTGATATGTAGATGAATATAACAGGGCATGAATGTGTGAGGTAATACTGATGAACTACATACATGGAAACTCTGAACCATCAGTGAGTGAATGTAAGAATGAATGGGTGTGAATAGATGTGACCTGCGGTGTAAAGCTGCCTTGAGTAGTCAAAGATACTGTATCAGCTCAGTTCCATATTTACAGTTTACCATTTCTGCATTGTAGTGTTATCTGTGATCCAGCTTCTCCTTTGCTCTTCTTTGCACTTCTCTTCAGAAATTAACCCTGTTTCTAAAATGAGGGACTGCCATAAGATTTAACAAAACTGTGGCACAGATTAAACTCTGCAGACAACAAGATTGCGGAGTTTTTGAGGTTGTGTGTTGAGAGTTATGACATTGCGCTGGAGCAAATTGGTGTAAGCTTATGTTAGCATTTAGACTAAAATTTTGGTCTTACCCATTAAACTCAATTTTTTGTTGTTTTGTGAATGGGAAAATGAAAGAGTAATCATTACATCCAAGCTTCTTAATTAAACATTTTCAAACAACTGCTCTTCCCTTTGGGGCAGCACCTTTGAGTTTCCATTTGGCAAAGCAAACAACAGAAGAAGTCAAATCAAAACTGCAGGAGCTCATTTCTTAATCATTCCAGCTATTGTTTTACATTTCTGTCAGCATCACCCTCATCTTTCTCATTCTCTAACCCCATCTATCTTCCTCATGTTAGCCTACTGTATGGTGATATGCCTGTAAAATATATCCACACACCTCAGAGTGTTTGCTTTAAGTCCATCTGTCTGTATCAACCTGAGGTAAAACCATCATTTACCCCTCTACCCTCCTCCTCAGCCCTCCCACTCTTCCTTCCTGCCTCCTTCTGTCTCAGGGTGTAATAAATGTGCTGCAGAGGTGTTCTGGGTAATGTATGAGTGAGTTTAAGTGTCAGATGTTGACCTGTATGTCAGCTTACGCTTGTGTGAGTCTACTTTATGTCAAATCTGCACCAAACCCCCCACAGCAACATGATGTGGAAAATGATACTACCATCGCAGATTGAATTGCATTTTCTTACACTATAAACTCCAGTGGGTCCGCAGAGAGAGGGTTTCCATGGGGTTTGATACCAGAAAGATTTACGAAACAGCTGGAGTGAAAATACAGAGCACTGGGATGGGATTTGAAAGGATGGAAGAAGAATTGATTCATGCTGGGTTAACATTTATTTGATATTGAATTCAAGGCTGTAGTGAAGAAAGATGGGTCTATCAACCAAGATGTACGGCAAGCTGTACTTTTGACAGCTTGGTTGATAGACCAAGTAAATGTTAGTTTGTTTGAAAGACCTTAAGTACTTGTGGGTGTACCGTAATTTCTCGATTGTAACACACACTTCTTTGCTTTTAAATAAGCTCTAATTTTTCGGGTGTGTATTATACACAGGTACAAGCAAAATACTTAAAATATTTTGTCTTGCCAACATCACAGTTGCAACACATCTGATACAAAAAGCTGAAATATTCTCTTGCTCTGCAAAACATTCCCTCCAAACTTGCGTAATTCTTATTAAACTGACTGTTAAACCGTTCTAATCAAATATAATCAAATATTTTGGGTCTTAATTGGTTTAACTTTGTGTAATCATTGTTTAGTTCTCAATTGTTACCACTCACTGGCAAGCACAGAGCGCTGCCATCTTGTGAGCAAGGGGACGCAAAATAGCTGTGCTGTAATTGGTCGAAGACATTGGCATGTTGATAGCTGCTCTCTGATTGGCCGGTACACTACGACTGAGCATGCTCAGGCAGAAATCGAGTAATTGCGCATGCAAATTGAGAAATTAGGGTATACGTCAAAATCTGATGAGGATACAGCAAATCAAGCCATCCCAGGATTTGTAAAACTAGCTTGCAGAAACCAGCATGTCAAAAATGTCTGTTTTCTAATTTGGCGGAAGGGTCACCATGAGCAGTTACACTCAAAGACACTCTTCATGTTTTAGTCGTGTGTTTCCTTCCACTTGCTCAGGATATCTAATTCAGACTGCTGGTCTTGTGAGATAATTTGTTCTGCTGTAACTCTGTTAGCTCAGTTTCATTATCTAATCACTGCCCTGCGGTTACACACTGCCGGATCTCTGATGTTCCCCAGGTGCTTCAATCGCGGCGGCAGGTGTTTGTTTTAAAGACCGCTGTAAAAGAGTCTCTACAGCCTCTGCTTCCATCACGCTGTCTGTTTCTCTCCATGCTCCTCTCGTAACCTTAAGGGACTTTTTACCTCTGCGTCTGTTGTGACTCAAGTGGTTTTAAAAGCTCGGCTGGGTCAACAGGGGAAGAAGAAGCAGAAGAGGGAGGAAACAGGACAGAGACTGGATGTAACAGGAAATAAAGACAGCAGAGCGAACAGATAAGCAGCTGTAGCCTCAGAGTCTCTGCAGAGGGGATGAAAATGAGCTCCTGTATGCCAAGAAATCGTAGGGTATATATCGGAGATGTTTATGGAGGTTGCTCTCTCCTCTTTCATCACTCTCTGTCTCTCTTCTCTTGATCACAAACAGCTGCTTAGTGATAGCAGCTGTCTACTAAAGTCTATTTCCAGACTTGGCTCTAATAATAGCTCATAGTAGAGTGATATCAGAAGTCTGTGTAGATGGGACAAGCTCAGTTAAGAGTGGACTTACAATCTTTGATATCTTGTAATACAAAGAAACATCAAACATGAATTAACAAAATGACTTAACAGCATTGAAACTGTCATCATTTTGCCACTTTGGGTTGAGTTGGCACTGGTTTTATATAAGTGCTCTGAATGGCACGATAAAACAAATGTCCTATACTTGGATATGTCAATCTGGGATGACAATGATCAAACCAGAGTTCTGACACAATTACTTAATGTTTGCTCCTATAAAACTACACAATATATATGTAATGTCATTCTTGAAGGGTCCACACCATCAAAAATCAATGCTGTAATATTTTTGAGCTTATTTCTGTAAACCTATTAGGGCTGAGAATATAATTGTTTTAGCACAGTAGTTACATTGCAGGACATGCTATGTTGGTCATGTGAACTAAAGCATGTCAAGCTACTACTTCTGTGCCTTAAGTGGAATCAAAAACCATATGCTTTCTCATTTTCATAACTCATAATCTATTTAAGAGACAGTGTTAGGCTTTCTCGAATTTTATATGCTCTTCAGGTCAGCAGCATTTTGCATCCAACACTCTCTATCATTATTGCACCAGAAGCTGCCAAAAATGTCATGTTCCCCCGCCCCCCCTGAATAAACCTACCAGTGTGACATCTTACCATTGTTACATCAGCTGTGTCAGCACATTGGCTCAGGGTGTGAAGCCTAGTACAGAGCAAAGACAGTCAAATGAATGCAGAATTGATCAACATGGGGCAGAGCAGCTCTGAATTGACCAATTATCTACAGAGTAGACCAATCAACCAATCAGAGAAGACAAGGCCCATGATGGAAAAGGGACCTTGCAGAGACAGGAGCTTTTAACAGTGTCACAGACTGATAGAGAATATAGCTAAATCAAGGGCACTCATGGAGACTAGAGAGTTTTTTTAACATTAGTGATTGTGAACATACTTTAGCAGTCTTCAAAACTGAATATTTGTTCCAGAGTTCAAACAAACTGTGGGCTCTTCAGTCTAACACAATCAATAATCAGTGAACTGATTACTGTGTATGCAGAGTCTGTGTGCATGTTCAGGCTGCAGACTACCACTGCAAAACTTTCAATTATATGAGACAGCTTTTTGGTGAGTATTTTCCTGCTATCAGCAGAGCCTCACCCTCAGTATTGTTAATGTTCTGACCAAACATACTGTCTGTAAATGGTAAATACATGCTGCTGTGATTGTTTATTTTACAGCAGTAGGTGCCCGCTGGTCGCAGGCAGGTCAACACTTGGGGCTTTGCATAGTTTCAGGTTAAAATGAAATCACAGAACGATCATGTCAACAAAAAATTACTCTGGCGAATTTTGGAAATGGCTGATTATGTTAAAGTAACACATTACAAGCAGCAACTTTATTTGTAGAGTTTAAATGAAGAAATGTGATGTACCATTTTTTTTTTGTCTTACACTTTTCTTCTTCTTCGGTGTATTTGTGTGTGTCGCTGTTAAACCTTAGATAAACTTGAGTTTGTCCCTATGCTCACATTTATGTCTAATGGCATCATGAACATTTTGTGTATTTACTTGCATGTTTGTGAAGCATGTTACTTGGGGACACCACTAGAGGGTACAAAAGACCCTTGGCTGTATGTAACTACCTGTTCTGTCAGAAGTACACCGCTGGCGTGGCAGTAATTCTGAGAATCTATAACTGATGCATTGCTGCTGATTATGCTGATGGATGTCTTAGTCATAGCACTGGAAAAGCAGAGGGTGTACCCTTCAATGCTTCACTTTTAATGATCGAATCAAAGACTAATTCATTCATTTTTATGTGGGAAAATTCAGCCAAGGAACCAAACTAACACAAACACATCTACAGGCAGGTCAACCATGGTCTTGACTCCAAGTCGTCGATGTACACTGTCAGCAGTTTAATTATTACACCAAAAGTATTTCCTCGTTTCCGGACTTCTTAAGTAGAATTTATCTATCATCGATTGGATGAACTGTCAAGTTTGTGTCAGTACCTACATTTTTAGATGTTGATGATTGTGGTCTTGATTTACCTGTGTGTCTTTTAAACTTTCTGTTGTGGTGGTTTCTACTGTCATCTCTGTTCTGCCTCTACAGTGATTGACCTGGCGATGTGTAGCTGTTTCGCATTAGTTCTGGACAAAATGCACAATCCACTTACTGGATCGATGCAGGATATGTGTGGCAGCCATCATGTGTACACATAGTTAACAGCAAGTTTATCTCTGGCTTCAGATAGCTATTATTTTTTTATTTATTTATTTATTTTTAAACACATAAGAATGAACCATATTTATTAATTGTATATTTTTTAATTGTAATGTATGTTGAAAAAGGAATAATATTGCAATGTCAAATTTTTTTCCAGTATTATTCAGCTCTATTATCCAGTGTGTCTACCAACCCCCACAGGAAGTGAAGCTAACTATGCCTCATCTTTTGGGAGGAAGAGTCCAGCTGGTCATATGACTTCAGCTGCTGTGCTGTAATAAGACTACACAGCTGGGTTGGACAATGGACTGTATTAATCATGGACATGTTGACTTAGATTTGAACATAAAGACAGGCTGATGAAGATGCTTGTATTGTTGTCATGGTGTTTCAAACTATACCAAACTCCAGGCCTGGATCAGCAAGCAGCAGACTCAACAAAAGCTACTGGATAAGATGCACGTGTAGTTATGATGATAAGCAATAGTTGATGACAGACTCCGGCTGACCCAGACCTCACCGCCATTATCTTTTTCCAGGCCTGACTTCTAATACAGCCTCTGCCCTGTCAACACATTGAGGAAAAACATGCCTCCCTGTCTTAAACATGCTTACTCCTACATACTGACTGCTTTTTCATCAGTTATGTCTTTATAGAGGAGGTATAGTCCAGACTAAATACCCAAGGTTATCATTTACTCTTGGCTAATTACCTGACAATGACAGGGAGCAGATTCACCTATGATAGATGAGCGCTGTATGAGGTAGGTGATGGTTATAGTGATATGATAAAGAGGGAGCGAGAGGGATTGAATATGAGTGTCAAATCATAGAGAATATAATGACACACAGATGTTGAGACAAAATCTGCTGTTATTATTTTTTGCTGTCTTTTAGTATCTCCATATTTAGTCCTGTTGAAAAGCTGGAAAAATAAGTTACGTGATTAAAGAGTCCTACATTTGCATGGAAAAGCCCAAAAAACCTTTAGAAACAAGAAAAAAAATCAAAAACAGTAATGTATTCAGCAAAGCTGTAGCCATACATTTACCTCGACTCTGTCCCTGTGCCTCAAGTTAACTTTTAAAATGAAGTTAACTTTTATCAAAGAGGCCTTTCACTGAGGGAAAAGGCTGAACTTGTTGAACCTCATAAGGAGTCCCTGTTGTTGGATGGAGCCCAGTGGAGTTTCTGAGAAGTCCAGTATTACACTTAGAGCTCATTATGTAATATAAACCGGGCACTGAAGTGGATGATTTTGGCACATTATGTCACACACGCCACCTTCTTTTGTATGTGCTTGAATGGCCAGTATACAGTATGCAGCCCCATGAATTGATATTCGGTTGTTATAAGGAGAAACAAACCTTAAAAGTATGCATTTTTTGTCTAAAATTAAACCACAGCTCAGACCACATGAGAGTGTGATGTCCTTGATTTGCAGGACATGCAGAACAAAATGGAGGGAAATGATGAGGTAATTGTTAAGTCAAAAGACTAATGTTATTGTTTTCCCGAGGTAGTTGTCATCGATTCTCAACTGAATTGGGTTTCAGTTCCTTCCCTAGTGCTACATTTATAACTGGATACATAAAAAGTATCAACAGGAACAGCGTTGATTTTTCCTGAAAATTTCTTACCGTGTTCCCCAACTTGAATCGTTTACCATGGAAGAAGAAAAAGATTGAACATTTCTCTCTCTAGCATTTACACATTTAGCCAAACCAAAATCAGAGTATTGGGGGAGTTTCCTAGAGTGCAGAGCAAGTGTAAAACTTGCTACAAAAGTACAATCGGTGCAAAATTACAAGGCGGTGTGGAGTATGTGTGAAATAGGCTTTTTGATGTATCATTGGAAAGAATTCTTGATGAGTAGTACATGTGTGAAGGGGGCATAAAATACAAATATGGAAATTTTCTAGGATGTACATACATGTATGAAAGGGGCTTTAATAATGCTGGCAACATTTAGATAGAAACGCAGTCGTCCAAACATGCTGAAAATGTTATTATGGAAAAATCTCAAGGACAGACAGGCATGAGTGACTGAATGCAGTTGTGCCAAAATCTTAGCCTAGAAATTTAGGCATAAAGAAGAGCAATCATTTCAAATTTTTCGAAGACTAGAGTGTCTGTGTTAATGAGACTCCAAAAATGTAATAACGAGTCATTACAAGATGGAAGCGTAAGTGGCCTAAAAATGCAACCCTGGTAAAATTTTGTGAATTGAAGAGCATATGATATTATGATACTGTGGCATAATGTATTGAATAAAAGTGCTTGAGTGATATGCTTTGAAACTGCAGTCATGCCCAGGATGAAAGTGCATGTGTGAAAGAGGCCTCAAACATTCAGTCATGGCATCATTTACAGTATTTAAATGCATGCCTGATATGGAAAAATGTTTATATAGATTTGACAGAGGTTAGCATGAACTTAGCCCCATCTGTCAGTCTCTGAATGATTTACATCATGAGCTCATACAACCAAGCAGGAGATAAAGAAGAATGTCGCCAGTCAACATACAACTCAATTATTGAAACTGTCACCCAGTAAAAATGATGAGTGCACTGTTAAAAAAAGAAAAAAGAAAAACATACGATAACAAGAAACTGAGCCATGTTAAGCTAATCCTGTTTCATCCTACACTAAAGCACTGTTCGTTCCTTTGGTCCCAGAAGACTTAAAAGTGCCCAAGTGTTGATTTTATTAGTCACATTGTACCACCAGTTGTTGCCGTCAGCTAAAAATAGCCCCATTGTTCAGACCGGCCCTGACATTTGTTGGAACATACTTGTTGAATGTTGAATGCCATGATTGCATCTGCTATCCACTATCTGTCCTCGCTCTGCTTTACATCAGCAACAACAAATGACAATCTCTGTTTTCACAAGTCATTTGACAACCTCAGCAGCTCTCCAAACCAATCAAAACTCAGCGTCCCATTACCTCATAACTCTGATATGGAGGAGTAGGTTTAGGCGGGCAGCGTGGTTTGATGATTCAGCGATGGTCACATCCTTGTTGACCCAGCGGGACATCAGATAATGATGAGGCTGTGCTGACTCTGACAGTGGACCCAGCTCTCCCATGTCCAGGCAATAAATATGTAGAAAACAAGCATTAGAGCTACAGGGCAGTGTTTGGATCAGCAGGCTCAGAGGTCAAAATTAATACGACAGTAAGGCCTTAATTGAATTTAAGGGCACCGTAGGACTCATATTACAGATTTTTACATTAATATAAGGGTGTTTTTTATTTAATCAAGAAGCTGGATTTATTTAACTTAAAATCTTATGTCCACATTTAAAGAAAGAAATACATTATTGTGCAAAAGAGCAATACTGTTTAAATGTAAACTACAGTTGGCTATGTTTCATTACAATGCATGTTTTTATCAATAAATATACTATTTTGTGCTCTTTTTTTAAGAGACATTGCTTTAAATATTAATTTTTGATCATTTCTGTAACATGGTTAAACTAGAAAGCACTCAGAGAGCGCAAACTTCCTCTAATGTAGCTCTCATATTGCTGTTACATCTATAAGCAATAGTTTCATGATAAAGTTACCATAATAATATCACTCCTTGACCCTGAAAACACACATCTAGCATTCAGAATCATGTTGATATCATTATTAGTTGGACAGTTATTGAGAAAAAATGATTGTTTGCTAATGGCAGTTATCTGGATCACCACCAAAATTTAATCATTTTTAAGTTGGGCCATTACCAACATGTCTTAAAGATTATGCAAAATCCGTCCAGTAGTTTTTGCGTAATCTTCCTAAAAAACAAACAGACAAACAAGCGGGGTCAAAAACATGTCCTCCTTAGCAGAGCTAATAAATATTAAAGTAGTCATTATTACTCTGATTATTGTAATAGTAACAGATTTTTAAAAAATGTTTGGCCCTGGAACAGTAGAAATAGACAAAAACATGAAAGTTTGCATCAATTTAGTTAGTTACCATCGAAAAGAACATGACAGAAATTCTTTGGGCACTGATGATAAACAAGTTAATCTGTTAAAGCTTAAGTAACACTGTTCGACTGAGGTTGTGCATACTGTCCATATTAAAGACATGATTTTGACTGTAGCATGTGTGGGCCTGACTTGTTGCTCCACAGATTGTTTTGACCCCACACTGTCAGCAGAGTGCCTATTCCTGTCCTTGCATCTCTGTTAATGACACCAACTGTGTGTGTGTGCACATGTGCGGTGTTTAAATAGCCAAAACAGCTGGGATTCAGAGTAATAACTGATGTTTGTGGTGAAGTGAGAGTGATTGCGCTCGGGCCTCATGCTGGGGAGTCAGTGTGTGTCATCTGCAGAAGGATGTGTGTTATCCATTAAAGTAAATAGGGGAAAAAACCTGCAGCTGAATGTAGGGCAGGGGTCTCAGGGAGGCAGGATGGGGGGGTTAGGCTTGATTTCTCCATCCTGGGATTTACTCCCAACCCTCAAAAACCTCCAGCTCAGGATGTTTTCAGACTGTGTCACCATGCAGCTATGTCTCAAGACTGTTATAGTGAAGTAAAATCTGTGTTGGATTAAACAATAGCGCTCGAGTGCAGCCCTCTTTGGCACACAGAAGCTCCTGCCAACTTTTAACTCAATTCTATCCTACAATCCACTCTGACTGGATAACATGGGACCAATGATTTGATTAAGAGTTTTCCAGGATTTCCAGGATTTGAAGTTTGGTCATAACGTTTTCTGAGCTGCATGTGTGTCTCATTCGGGCGGTTACAAACATCCATTGTAGTAAACTTTCTTACAAAGACAGATTTCCTTATTTTGGATTAAGTGCCTATAAAGATGTGCAGATGGCAGTTTGCCTTCTGGTATCGCTGTTGTTTGTCTACGGATTTTAAAAAGCAGCCAACTGATTTAGTTGTTTTGATGTCTTAATTATTCGCTGAACTGCACTAAAGTTTATTCCAGTTTGTAAAACAAGCTTGTTAATTGTTTGTAGAAGTACACAACTGCAGAACTGAGGTGAAAGTAATGTACAGGGTTTTATAAAGAATCCTATGTAGTCTTAAGAGCCCTGGGATCCAGTGTTTTAGTCACATGTAAAAAATGAATATTGACAAGTGATAATCTTGAAAGCAACCTTTTTTGTATTGTTTCTTGTTTCGCTGCTTGGCATTAACACAAAGAAATGATACAGTGTTAGCATTTCCATGAAGGAAGCTAAGGGGAGAAAAAGGGATCTTTGAGCATCACTGTCTTGTTACCTACAACACTATTCCCATACGGTTACGACCTGAATGCCAAGCCTTTCCCTTACCCAATTTCCCAACTTTTCTTCACAGTGTTGCGTGTTCAATGTAATGACAGCTGAATCGTTGTCAAGCTTCACCCTTTCCAGGAAATGATCCTCTGTTAAGTCCTGCCATCTTTAGTTATTGTTACTAGGTTAGACAAAAATCTGTTGTTGCTAGCCTGTCTCCAGTTTGAAACAATTGAAAACTACTCGCTTTTCAAATTTCTTTCATTCATTTTTATTCATTTGATTCTTTTTCAAAATTTGCCCAGGTGAAAATGTTAAGACAAAACTACAATAGGTCTATGAAGAAAAATCATTTTTTAATGAATCTTTTAAAATAAATAAATATATGACTTCATTTATTTAGACTCTGCCTACACAGAAAAGTGTAGACACCGGTTGTTTTGATCAGAGATTCTCTAATTCTGTTTGGGTGTTGAGTTAACCAATCAGAAAGCCAACAAAGGGTCAATTACCTTGGCCTGTTTTATATCCCAGTGTAAAAATTGGGATAGCCCACAATATATACTTGGATATAGGTTCACCCACTCTAAATATTGGTATAAACTGGAAAGATGATGTTGGCTGCGTCTGCCTCTGTGTGTAACCACTGGGCAAAAATAGCACCCAAAATAATTTTGCACTTTTCAAAAATTATAATTCAGTTTAAACAACAAGTCAATCTTTAGTAAAAACTGCAAGTACTTTAATTAAAATTTTGATGCTAACACCTCACCAAAGGTAATATATCTTCAGACCAAGATGAAGGCACCAAGTTTCTGTCCAAGAAACTAATCCATGGTTTAGTTAACGATGCTGATTGTTGACTTAAACATATGGATAGAGTTCAAAACCTAACGACTGCTGTGGAAAGACTTGGTTTTGATGTGTTAAATTGGATGGATTGAAATGAACTGTACTGAACGGAACTGAAGTGTACTGGATTACAGTTCAATTGGATTAAACTGGATTGTGATTGAAATAAACAGGGTCAAATTTGGATTGGATCAAACAGGTTTTACTCTGAGTTGGATCTGATTTGACAGGATACAAATTGGACTGAACAGGATTTGATTGATTGGATTGGATTACCCTGAACTGAATTAAAATTGGATTAGACTGAGCCAGAGAGTGCTATTGCCTCACAGCAAGAAGGTTGCCTGATCAACTCCACCATGGGTCAGGGTCTTTCTGTGAGGAATTTGCATCTTCTGTCTTTGCGTGCATGGATTTTCTTCGGGTACTTTCAGTTCCCCCCAAAGACCAAAAATCTGCTATTTGACGATTGTAAATTGATGCCTCTTAACTACCCTAAGGTGTGGGTGTGGATGTTTATCTGTCTATGTGTGTCAGCCTGGTTATTTGCTGGTGACCAGTCCAGTCTTTAGCCCTGTCTCTGGCCCAATGTATAACAGTGATTTGGGCAGGATTAGTTTAGGTTGAATTAAATTTGACTGGATTGGTCCTCTTTAGATTTGATCAGATAAGAGTGTCAAATTTTGGAAATGATGCGACTGAACTGATTTGGACCACATGCATCAGACTGTATATATTAATTTAGACTGGATTGGATAGGGAGGAGTTAGGCTGATATATTTTTTTTGATTAACTGTCTTTGCTTTAGACTGGATTAGACTATGAACTGCTTGAATTTGGTTTTGATTGGAATGATATGGTTTGGTTTGGTTTTGACAGGATGAATAGAACTTTAGGGAATAGAATGATGTGAGCTGAATTAAAATGAAATAGATTGGATTTGAATGCATCAAATTAAATTGGCAGACTTTGGACAGGGACGGTTTGGTTTGGTTTGGATTGGATTAGACTATGAACTGCATGATATTGGTTTGGACTGGATTAGAATGGTGTGGTTTGGGCTGGAAGGATGGATAAAAATGTTGGGATTAGATTAAACTGAACTGAGCTGAAATTGCCTTAAATGAATTAGATTGGATTTGATTCAATCAAATTAGATTGGTAAATTTTGGCCTAGGTTGGTTTGGTTTGAACTTAATAGAATAAACTGCATGGATTTAATTCAATCAAACTGCACTGTACTGTACTGGTTTGGATTTATTTGGATCAGAGGGGCAGGTTGGTTTGCAACTAAGGTCCAAACTGACTATACACATTATAAAAACAGATAAAAGACATAAATACATATAATACACAACTGCCACTGATACATCATAATGGACATACCTGTATATTTGCAACAAAGCTTAAACCTTATTTAAAACCCAACCACTGTTGGGAAAAATGACCCAAGATATCTGTTTGATTTTACCATCCTGACACCAGAAAACCTCCTTATTATTAGCATGCAAATGGGGTGATGAGCCTCTTCCTAATTGGCCCTTGCCCTCAAAGTGGCTGTTATTCAGAAAAACATGGTCAGTGCTCTGGCAGAGTTTATCTGCATTTTTCAGCCGTTTTTTTTTTTTTTTTTAAGAATCTTGACGTTACTGGAACCACAGATCCTTAAAAACATTAAAATGGACTCACATATACACAGTCTATAAGGGAAATATTTACAGCCATTTAAGTAACAGTGTATCTTCAGTTATAAAAGTGCTGTCAGGCTCTTTTAAGGTGGCTTCATGGTAGCCACAGTCCTGGTATAAATTGTATCAAGACTCTCAGACTCCTAATAAACCTCATAAAGGTTCTGGTTGCACACACTGACATAAAAATTCAGCAGAACCAGAAAAAAGCCCTCAGCTCAGACCGCCAGTCCCATGATAGAGTTCACATTACCAGACCTCAAACCTGGTCTACTTTGTAAACACAAGTCAAGAATGAGTGTGTTAATCATGACCTCTGACACACACATTCATGCAAGTATGCAGACATTTTAGCAACTATTCATTTCCTCAGAGGCTGTAACATTTAAAGAAGATAAATATGACAAAACTCCCTTTACTCACACCTACTTTCTTACACTTTGGGAGCCACACAATGCCCATACAAAGTTGTCAAATGCACACAAACTTACAGACTCACCGGTTCTCAATCATTTGCTGTCAGCTGGTTGCTGTTAGAGTGTGAAGCTGGGGGTCGAAGGGAGGGAGAAGAGGTGGAATGCAATCCCAACACCTTCAGCTTCTGCCCTATTCACCTTACATGTTATTCTGCAGGAATGCCATTAGCTAAGTGAAAAATGCTTGTGTGTTTGTGTGGATGGGTGTTCTTGTAAATGTGAGCAGGCAGATGTAAGCATGTCTGTCTGAGTGATTTCTGAGTGGGAGAAAGAGCAAAAAATGGAGTATAACACATTTTTAAAAGCCAAGTGTGTCTATAAATGTTGATATTTGAGTGCTGCTCTTGTGTGTGTGTATCAACAGGGTCTCAGACGGTGCTTTAATGTTGTAGATTAAGCAGGCTCTCACTGTGTGCTGATTGAAACCAGACGCTTAGCTTGGATTTGTTGCATACAGGCACATTCACACCCTGGCACAGGGTTTAATGCAGCCTTTCAGTCTTTTTTCAAAAATGATATTAATACGCTTTTAGCTGAAAATAACAGAGTACAACTGCAACATAATCAGCCTGGTGATTCCTCCATTTTGAAAAAGTGATGCAAAGTCAAAACTTGATGAATGCTGGAGTTTGTAATTTAGATGAGACTGGAGTGGAAACAGCTCTCCTGCTCTATCCCTTACCTGTTTACACTCTAAGCAACAAGCCCTCTCATTATGTTGGCATGTGTAAACGCAACCATTGCGTGTGTTAGTGGGAGACAAGGAGCTGTTTATTTTTTTTTTTTTTTTCATATAACATCTGTTGCGATGGTTAAATCACAAACAAGCCAAATCATATGCTTGTAGCTACTGATAGAATTATGCTTATGCATTTGCAGTCTCAAGGGAACCATAAATGGTGTTCTCTCATAAAACTACCATGGCATAATCGTCGGTCAAAGCACATTTAGACATAACGAGGAAATTTTTTTCATAGCTTATCTATTCATTAGAAGTACTGCTAATTCTAAGTTCAGCTTTAGACCGGTGCCATCAACTTCTCAAATACCTTACCAATGTTTACCCTTGTCTTCTTCCTCCTGCAGTTGCTGGCTTTCTTTGATGGCCATTGAGGTGCCTCTGTCTTCCTTCTGTTTGATTGTTAAGCTGTAAGCAGTTGTACCCAACGCCGATTTAGGTACTTTGCTGAATAGTACCTCTGCTGTTGTTTACATTCTCAGCAAGTGTAAGTGTATGCACATATACCCGAGTACAGCAGCCAGGAGGGGGCATCTAAAGATCTCCCAGACCACTCAGATACCATAATCCTGACAGATTATTATGTTTTAAAGCCAGTGACACAGGAAATAAACTGCACAGTGCAGCTTTAATGCTAGTTCCCCAGAATTACTTTGGTAAAGTTACAAAAATCAAACATGCAAGACTTTCTGTTGGGAAGTTGTGAGGCATCCCAAACAGGGTCTTGATTGTTGTTCATTATGACACTACTCAAAGTGAAAGGACTGATTTTCAGGACCAACTGGTCCTGAAACCCTGTGACTGTCAAGTCGGGCCATCATCATACCAAAATCTATGTCTAGCCATGACGTTAGTGACGTAAAAACAAGCTTAAAGTAAGACCGTCTTGCACTATAAACATGAAGCATAGAACAACAAATCTAGCAAGATCAACCATTCGCTTCCTGCTGTCGTCTTGCTCATGGCTCCCACCTCTTCCTGCTTTAAAGGGCTCTGATTGGTTTGTGCAGCATTGGGACAATTGTAGATTAGTGCGTTCCCCCTGATAAAAGACATTGAATCAGGCAGATCCACCTGCTGCGCAAGATTGCGTTTGTGCTTGCTTTAATTAGCTCTGATTTGGAACAGAGATCTTTATGTAAATATTTGGTTGGTTTTTGGTTTATGACTCCCATCTCCTCTTATGGCACAAGACTTTCTTACTGTAGGTCCATGATCATACAGTAAGTCTCCTGCCCACTAGACCAGGGTCTAGTCACACATAATTCCTGACTTTAGCTTCACCCTGGTTAGAGTATCATTTAGAAGAGGTTGGCCCCATTTGGAAAGCTTAGATTGCACCACAGGAAAGTCATTATGTTGATGAAGCTGCCATTGATGGGCCAAAACTTATCAACCTAAAGCAAACCAAGCTTTAAAACAATCTCCCAAACATTTACCCCCTCATATAAACCTCTAAAGGTTAAAAAATGGTCACATTGTTGGCAGAGGTCTGATCTCATTTTAGATTTATCCTGGTTTAATATTTCATTATATCCACTCTGGCTTACAGAGAGCTTTGTCCCAACTGCATCGGTCAGCACATGAACCAAACACACACATTTATACACACACACTCACTCTGGCCCGCAGTGAAAACAAAGCCGGGCTCTGCCAGTGTAAACACAGGCATTGTTATGGGCACTCTTTCCCGCCTCGTATCTTCACTCCCCCGTGGCGGAGCAGAGCTCGCAGAGGTTTCAGCGTTGGATTGGGTCCAGTGTAGCAGAGTTATGTTTAGAACCACGAGAACTCATTTGCAATACGTTTATACGACCACGCCATCATAACGCAGGCAAAGTGTGATTTATGTGCTCGTGTTTCTCTCCCTTGCACTCCTCTTTCTCTCTTTCACTGCTCATGTTTTACTGCTTGGCTCTTTAAGTGTGGTTTGTGGCTGTTTGCTTCGAGAGGTTGCAGCGTTTTGATCATTATTTTTAGAAATGCAGCAGAAGTCAATTTACTGTACTTTACCAGCTTATGTCAACAACGTAGGAGTATAGAGAAACAAAAAGGCAGAATTATACTACAAGGAATAGTCATGTATGATGGCCCTTAACAGACATGCATGCATACATTTTATTTCCCGTGAAAACTGCTCATGGGACTGCATTTCTATGTAATTATGCCTCCATCTAGGCATTTGCCAGAGCCCAAGGCATTTTGTTTTCATATGGCTGTCTGTCTGTGTGTCCTGGCCAGTCTTCTGAATGCCATATCTTAAAAAAGCTTTGAGGGATTTTCTCCAAACTTTGCAAAAGTGTTAACTCAGACTTAAAGATGATCTGCTTGCAATTTGAAGGCCATAGGTGAAAGCAAAGATTATTGGGTCTCATGTTCAGGGACTTTTCTTCAAATTTGTTCAAATGTCCTCTCTAACTGTGGAGGACTTGAGGACATTTTGGTGGTCAAAGTCAAGGTCATGGGTCTAATGCGAACTATAAAAGTTTCAGAGATTGTAGGTTGAAGTTCAAGGTCTCTGGGGCTCATGTTCATTCCTTGCTGGTTAACGCTATATCTCAAAATGATTTGAAGGATTGTTTTAGGCTGTGCATAAACATTCACCTTTACTCAATGAAAGGATTATATTTGAAGGTCAGTGTCAAGGTCATTGGGTTGCATATATATTATTTTCTAATGAATGCTAACCTGACACATTAGATGGACCTTTCAGTATTTTTCATTAGTCTATCTGGGCAACAGCTCATAGAAAGGGTTTGAGAATGGGCAGAAACTTTCAAAAGCATATCCAGCAGGTTGGATGATTGTTCTGTCAATCACATTCATTACAGGCCAATCAGATAATGTAGTTGGTGATTAATGTGAAACCTACTTAAGACTAAGACCACTGTACAATGTTTTGTAGTTTATTTAATTGTGCAAATGATTTTTTTAAGGACTATGGATTGTGTTATTTCAGTTATTTCTGTGGTATCAAAACAGGAATCAAATATCCAGTATCTTCACTGGCTTGTATTGAAGGTCACTGGCTTTCAAGATTATCCCGTGCTTGCGAAGCCTTTCCTTAAGAACAGTTTGAGGGATTGTCTTCCAACTTTGCACTGATATCCACTGTGACACAACCATGAACTGCTTCTGTACATGTTTAGAGGTTAAAGTTTAGGGTCACTGGGGTCATGTTCATACTTCATTTGAGAATGCATCACCTCAAAAAACAATTTAAGTGGTTCTTGTGAAACTTTGCATGTATGTCTGTTCTGACTTTAAGATGAGGTGATTCAGTTTTGGAGGCTGTAGATTAAAACTCAGGTTCATAGGGCCTCGTGTTCATCCTTTGCTTTTTTTGAATGAATCCTCTTGCATGCTTTGGCCAATTTCAGTAAGACTTTGCACAAACTCCCACTCTGACTCAAGGATGACCCTGCTACGTTTTGCAAGGCATCGGTAAAAGATGATTTCCTTTATTAAGTCCTATGTTCATCCTTTGTTTCTGGAAATCTTTTTCTTGTATTGTCTTAATCATATGTAATGCTTTTATAATTGTCACAAGAGAGGATATGTTTGCTGCTTTTCCTTTAATGAAAAGACACTGGGCTCATGTCAGCACATTGTCAGCCACTGGGGCTTTTTTAAAGACATTATAATGTGAGTAAACAAGTACTCATCCCACCATATTTGTTCCATTTCTGCACATGAGGATGCATGTATGGGTGTATCCTAATTATATCTTCTTCAATTTTGCATAAATGTGTAAAGAGTGTGTATTTGTAACACGTCATGGCGTCTCTGAGCTGTGACCCTAGGCCACATGTGCAGCCAATTAGAGCCAATCAGAAGGCTGCATTCAGGGCGTGTCGAGGGGACGGTGGCACTGTGGCGGTAGGAGAGTTTCCTGATCTGTGATTAGTGTGTCAGGCTGATGAGGAAGGACGTGGAGAGAAAGGCAGAGAAATTCTTAATTCTCCTCTTTCCACATGTGGGGTGTTTATTCAGTCTGTGCCCACAAAATCCTGCAGAAAAGGGGATGAGGGGGGATTCTTGGTTATTTGACCTATTTATGAGACAGATTGGTGCGGTTTGCCACATGAGATGATGTAATTACACAGAGGTATTTAAATGTAACAGCATATGTTTCTACAACTGGCTGATAACCTGACACCATATGAACTCACCACAATCCGTCAGGTGACCTAGTACGAGCAGATTCAAGGAAAGGCCAGAAATCGTTTACTACCTCTAATAGTCCTGCATCAACCTCATGACATTTTGCTCGTGGCAAAAGGAGTAACAAAATCAGACGTCTCTCTGAAGTCTCTGAGTTAGTTTTCTCTCTGAAGCCCTTCCCCCTTTATATTTAGAAAAGACGGAAATAAATGGATGAGTCGTGCGTGACTTTGCAACGCATCTGTAACCGTTCATGAATGAGTGCCGGGCACATGTCTTTAATTTAAATGTTAAATAAAACATTTTATTTAGTATTAAAATTCTGCTGCTGTTATTGGCAAATGCTTAATCCAAATGTAAGGTTCATTTTTCTTTAATTGTTTGCCGTCTATTTTAGCAGGGCCTGATTTAATGGCTAAATAATGGGAATGTCATTAATTCCCATGGTCTCCCATAATCTATGAGGGAAAGAAGCTGATCTGCACAGGTTTTTAAACGGCAACAGCATTAAACACATCTCTCTTGATAATTAATGCTGCATGGACAAATGCCTCTGCAAGTTGTTTGAAGTCACACAAACATAGACACTAGACGTTGGGCAGTTGGCATCATTTTGTGAAAATATCAAGCTGCATTTTTGACCACTTGTGCCCCCAGTCTGCCCTGTTGATTTCTTTGATTGCTTTATTGTTTCTGCTAACTGCCTCAAATGAGAACATGGCATCCTTAATTTTTAAGGCATGCAGAAGTAAGTGGAAGGAATTGATAAGGGAATTGCTAAACATGAAGCTATACGGAATCGGTTATTGAAATTGTTTTTTTAATCCCATCACTATTCTTGACCAGACACTGCACTTTCAATGTCTGGTAAACGTGTGCTCTACAGGGGCATAAAATGTGATGGCAGTAGCTCTGAAGAACTTTGAGACAGCTATGGTGATGTGGGAGCAATGTCTTTGTGTGTACTTGGTTTCTTACTGTTATAAATCAATCTGTGCTGTCCACAAGTTTCATAAAGGGAAATATTGGAGGTCATATATCAAACTTAAATACTGTACAGTAAATCTTGTCAGTTTATGGTTCATATTCAGCCTCTTAATGATTGCTTACAAAGGAAACTTGTTGTAATAGACTCTGGTCATTAATAGTCCTCAGTGGAGCGTGGCGTTGTGAGGTCTGCTCGGCGGCTTCCTGGTCTTTGATTGACTCTTGGACCACCGCCAAAATCCGTTTCTGGAAATTTGATCTGCGTGTTTATTCATCGGCCATTAAACAAACGGCTCATTTTCACCAGAATCGCATGTCATACTTTTACTATTAGTGAACACTGATGTCAGCAGAACCACAATGGTTATTACTCCGCACTGATGATCAGTTCATGCAGACAGAAATGTAACAACGGCCGCATGCGGGACAGGCAGACAGAGGGACAGACAGACGGATGGTCGTGTGTGTGTGCCTGTAAATCATGTCTGATCTGACGGAGCAGACACACACTGACCTGAGCGTGGCCCGGCCTCCAAAAACCACATGTGAGCGGGCAGGAATGTGTAACCCCATTGCATTGTGGGTTTGTGCGAGAGGGGAGAAAGACTCACAGGACACTGTGAGGTTGGGGGATGTGAAGGGGTGAGGAGGGGGGCGGCATAACTTTCGGGAATCGTGCGCAAGTTCAGGAGGAGTGTGTGAATCACGCTGTTTACGACTGTCTCATTTATACCAGGCTCTGATCCCATCACATCATACTCCTGGTTAGAGGCTTGTTACAGTTTGTTTTAGATGTTCTTAAGAAAAAGAGGAAGAAAAATTGTTCCAGGAATAAAATCCTCACTATAACAAAATATAATCATTAAGTGACAGAAGAGCATCAAGACAAGATCAAAATATGCAACAAAACAAAATGTCAGATAATAATAATTGTCATTTCACAGTGGGAAATGTTGGCCTTTTCCAATAACTCTTCAGCCTCAGATGGACCCAAAACAGTAAATGTATCAATCAGCACCAACTAAATTGTGACTTTCTTAACAGCTAATTCTATGTTGAAGCTGTTCTCAAGCAAATGCCATAAATCCACCCCAATCAGTCTCTTTAATTTGTGTTTTTTGTCTGGTTTTAGGATCTATATAGGAAACTTTTGGTTTTGGTTTTGGACAGAAGGTTTTACATAACAAGCCATTTAATCACATTCACTTTGGCTCAAAGAAACTGCAACAACATGGAAATAAATATTAAATTGCAGACTCAGTCCGAGAGTACAGCCTGAAGAATACTGTCACAATTATCTGAATGGGAAACATCAAAAACTTGAACCAGTAATCATTTTCATAAAAACATGATTTTTAAAGGAACCCTCTAATTTTGATTTTTGATGAGGAGCTGTGGTGTATAACCATGAATTATATGATACATATTTATATGAATTAATCGACTTCTTCATGAAGTTGGTCTCATAATGGATGTATTGATACTTCTAAATACAGCTGACCCTTTTGTCAAGCCTTGTCCTACTTGGAAACTGTCACTTAGCTGGACAAAATCTCTTGTGGCCGGACTTTTCCCTATTTGAAAAAAATGAAAGTGCCCTGCAATTTGACCGACTTTTATAATGTATACTTGATTACATTTACTTCTTAAACTTAAAGTTTAAGAAGTAAATGTACTTCTTAAAGTTACGTATTCTAGGGTATGTCACAATCAAAATCTCTTTACACTCATAAAAACATACCACCCATATCTGGTGTTGAAATGTTTGAGGTAGCAAAATAAAGGTTACACATGTACCACAGAGTCCTTAAATGACTTTGCCTCAGTGAAGTTTATGTCACCAGATGTAGCCAGCAGCAGTTGTTACAAGAGAGGGAGATCTCTTCTGCTGCATTTCCACCCAGAATTCTGGTTCAGTTCAGCTCAGTATGGTACACATTTACATGTGTTAGGGAAAAGGGTACCAAATAATCAACCTGTGCCGTCCCACCACCAAACCAACCCTAAAGGATGGATCTAAAAATGCTGCAGTCTATTGATTGATGATTATTGTAAATTTGTACATTCTGTCAATAATACAGCTAATATATAGGGTATTTATGACCAATTTGTAGAGTTGAAATATCAGCAAAAAGGTACATCTCTGCTGATGGCAATAATCACCTTTTTAGGCAATTATCTGTTGATACTGATATTGCTCTAATGATATCATGCATCCCCATTTCGTGTGCTTTATTTTGTATTGTCCAGCATCTGTTGCATTTCTTTTGAAATTGTCTTACTTTTGCTTAAAAACTTTTAAAAATGCTGTTTGTAAAATATGTATCTACAGTGCCCAGCATAAATGAGTACACGCCCCCTGTTAAAAGTAATGTATTAATCAATGTCTAAATAAACAACAGAACAATTTCCAAAGTTTTGACAAAGCTGAGTTTAACATAACATTTTTTTTTTTTACCATAAAATGAAAATAAGGGTAATGTGATAACTTAAATCGGGGTGTACTCATTTTTTTATCCTGATCTTAAATTGAGAAAAATACTTTATTATGTGCAACTCAAAAATCTTGTTTTCAATCAATGGCCCACATTTGGGGGAGTATTTTGTAGTATAGTATGCCATAGAAAATGTTGATTTTGAAAGGAAACTAAAGGTTTTCTGACAAATCTGAAGGGCTGTACTCATTTATGCTGAGCACTGTACATCCATTTTGAACATTAACAGATTCGCCTCTTAAAATGGTTTATCTGTTAAAAACAACTGGTAATTAAATCATATTTCATAAAAAACATATTTTTTTGACTTCCTTGTATGAGTAAAACAGAAATGATCAACCATCTTGTTAAACTGTTCATTAACTAATTCTTCTTTTTGTGTCTTTCTTTGATCCTCTCTTCCTCTCTATCCCGTCTGGTCTTTTCTCTGTAGTCCCAAAGAAGTTGCTCCAGGAGCAGGGACCCAAACCGCCGGTGTTCTCCCCTCCACCCAGCGCCCATGACCCCAACATAGTGGGAGACAGCCCTCCTGAGGGGAGCTCCGTCAAAAGCCCTGACTCTGTTCCAGGTGAGCCAAACGATGATGAACCCACACATACACGCTTTTTACACCCGCGCCCCCTGCAGAGCGCAGTTAACACTGAGCAGTCCCCCTCGACCCCCCAGGCATCAAGAGAAACAGAAAGTCAGGCCTGAAGTCATGGCATCAATGTGTGTATATTTTAAAGTCACATGGGTTCAACTGTTTCCATATGCAGCAGAGCTGGTTTGCACCATTTATGATGATTGGTTTTAAAAATATACTGCAGTCCAACGGCCACTTATACGAGCCCACAGTCTGTTATACGGTCAAACTCCCAGAGGAGACAGAGACAGAACAATGAAGGAGTGAAAACAAGGAGACGCCAGCAAGGAAGGAAACTTCAACAAAGCTTTTATTCATGAGAGAAGGTGGCCCATGTCCAGCTCTCTATGCGCTTTGCCCCTCTACCAGCTCTGTGCTAATTAGGAGGATAGACAGAAAGACAGACAAGGAGGTGAGAGAGCGAGCAGACATGAGATGTTTGCTGGAGCGCTGACAGTTCAACAACGCACGAGTGGCTTCACTTCCTGCTCCGGATCCATCCTGACAAACCTGTTTGCACCTCTGATGTTCTGATAGGGGAGGAAGAAGAAGAAAAGAAGAAGACAGGGCATCAGGGTGGAATATGACAATGAAAAAAAAAATGTTCAACCATAAATATACTGTAGATGTTCTTCGTTTGAAACTTCTTTTTTATTTGCCTAACAATTTTTTTTTTTTAAATATTTTGAACTTCCCTACTGACAAAATAGTCTGCCTCTGTCTCTGCAACCTCCAAGCACTCCTGTAAGCTTGATTTGATTTGACTCCAATGGGATCGTTTTACTTTCTTCATGCTCTAAAAAACACTGGCTGGCAAGAGGAGCTGCTAAAATGAGTTTTAAAACCATCAGAGCCAGGAACCTTAAGAGTTTTCAGACTTCTTGTCATCATTGCTTCCGCCAAGGAGGTTATGATATTGCCAGCGTTTGTTTTTCAGTTTTTCAGCAGGATAACTGAAAAAACTTCAGAGTAGATTTTGATGACATTTTTAGGGATGCTGGTCATTTTACGATGAAAAAGTGATTTGATTTTGGTGGTGATCATAATTCAGATGTGGATCCAGGAATGCAGCTCGCCAGTCAATGTAGAATATAAAAAAAATACATCTCAGGGAAGGAAACAGGAAATACTCCATTTAAGTCCTTCCATGTAAAACCACAACCTTTTACACATTCAGTGCAGTAATTGTCTTGGTATGTATCATTTTTTCCGTCTTGGCGGGGGGGGGGGAGTGAATAAGCCAGGATGTTGTAAACCAGACATCAATGACTTAAAATCAGACTTGCCTTTTGAAGCACATTTGTTTTCCAGTGAATACTCTTTTTAGACTTATCATGCTATGGTTGAGTTCATTTTTTTCGGGCCCTGAATTGCATTTCTTCTTTATGAGAACCCATACAGGCTGTCCCCCAGGCTCTGGACTCTTGACAAAAAATCAGTAATAATATTGGGGCTAATGACTTTGGAAATATCAATAAGCTCCAATGTTGTGGATCCACATTACAAAACAACAAAATATAAAAAGTAGAAGATGGCAGCATTTTTTTTTCTCCTTTTAATATTTTAAAGAAATACTAACCCCTTCCCACTCAGTGCTTCAGGCTTGCTTGTCTCAGCTCCACACAGTGGCTCTGACTTTATGAACGGTCTCTTTAAAAACCGATAAGTAATCCTAAAATTCTTAAAAACCCATAGGCATGATGAAATCTTATAATCTAATCAAAAATCCATCCATCCATCCATCTGTCAATACGTCCATCAATTCATCATCTATATGGCCTATCTGGAGCTTATCCCAGCTGACAGTGGGTGAGAGACAGACAACTGTCCACACTCACACTCATACCTAAGACAATTTAGAGTCAACAGTTAACCTAACAAGCATGTTTTGGTCCATGGGAGGAAACCGCAGTGCCTGGAGAAAACCCACGCAGGCACGTGGGGACCATGCAAACTCCACACAAGAGCCCGATCAACACTGGAGTCGAACAAGCGATCATGGAGAAATGCACAGTAACCTGCTGCCCTTAATCATAAATTTTAGGAATAAATTGTAATAAATAATTCTGCTTTATGTACGGGGCATGGAGGGTGTAACTGCTTCCCCTTCTTATTGCAGTTTACCAGTAAGAAACACTGGAGTAAGGGTGGATTAGGAAAATTATAGATGAAGATGCCAGACTTTTGAGTGTACAGTAAATATACAGTTAGGAGGATAAAATCTGTTTAATGTAATGGATACAGCTGTTTGAAAAGTTGAACAGTTCAAAATAATATTTTCAGACATTCTTTCAAGTTATTTTAAGATCTGACTTTGCTTTAGCTTTCCCGTCTTTCTCTGGAATTTATTGTTAGTTTCTTTAAATAAATACATTCAACGTGTTTTGTCATGTTGAAAGAAACACCTCAAGTGAGTGACTTTTATGATTGTAACATACTTTGTGGTTTTTTAAGCAGTGTGAGTGTTTTCTGTTGACAATTTGTCTGTCTGTTTTTATGTTTCAAAATAAAAAACAGAGTGAGAGTTTGTGGTCTGATGTTTGAATGTTACCTGATGTTTACTTCACCTCTGCAGTGGGTCCAGGTGGAAACATTTACCTCCTCAGTGAGCAGTTCTAGGCTAAACTGCATTTATCAGATAAAAGTGAGCCTGACACACCTTATATACTCTGCAATTTAAGATCATTGCTGTGTGTGTGACAGTTCATCAAAACATGCTGACACACACCGACCAAAATTGAAACACGTAAACACAGCTTTTAAAACAGTTTAGGGCTGCGAGACTGAATGTTTTTGTTTACTCAGCTATAGTTTTTTGTTTTTTTCTCAGTGAGCTTTTGCTGCTTTGTCGAACTAAATGCACTGTAGTGACACTATAGGTTCCTTTCAACAGCAAAAACAAGGAACCTTTTGAGGAACCCTTGTGACAGCGGGGAACAGGGCCAAATTTAGTTCTGGCATATCTGATCTACCTCTTTAAAGGTCCCTGTTATGATGCAGATAGCAAGGTGGTTATAGTCATGCACAGGTCCATGTGCGGTTGAACTGGGTTCAATCCCAGCTCAAGGCCAGTTTACCCCTGCTCTTACATCCCCTTTCCTGTACTAACCACTGGCACCTTGTTAAACCAATTAAGGCAAAAAGTCAGAAGAATAAACTCTAAAACCAAAAAAGTCCCCGCTCACTTGTTGTTTGAAAGGTTCAGAAACTAGTCTTCATGGATGGCCTTCAGTGGAACTAACTTTGCAGTGTTTAACTCTGATGCTTGTTTTGTCTTAAATCAGGTAGAAAAGCTGTTAAAAAAGGTACTGCTCTTGGTTTGTGCCGAGGTATTCAAGCTATTTGCAGTGATACTACTTGCAATGAAAATGAATTGGAGCTAACTAGTGTAATGTGGTTGTAATATTTACAAATTGGAGGTTCCATAAACATTTATATATTGCAACGTAAATAGAAAAAAAGCTGTTGAAAAAGACACAGCTAGCCTGTTGTAGCTTGTGCCTAATTAACCCCAAAATATTTGTATGGCAAGCAGCTTTACCATAGCTTGCAGGGATACCTAGTCACATGGTAAGTGGGTAATCACACTCACCTTGTCACATTTGGCTTTGAAATGAGTTGGCACTTCAGTCAAACCTGCGCCCAACAAGGTCTATTAGCTGCAAGTGCAGTGCCGTTTTCCCTGAAGGCATGGCCATGATAAAATGGAGAAAAGCTGCAAAAAGGTAGGGCTAGTGTAGCTTATAGCTAAATTGTCCCCATTTATTTGTAGTGCAAAGTTGACTTCCCTTTCGTGCATTTTACATGCAGGGACACAAGCTAATGGGCTGGCAGTGACTTTTTAACAGCTTTTCTTCCTTATTTTGTCATAAACATGCATTTGAAATAAGACATTTGGTATTGTTTGGTAAACAAACCTTTAAGGGTGTTTGTTAGTGTTTGTCTCCCACGTAGGGACTTTTCAGGGAGTAGATTCATTATCTCTGAAGTAAATATGGACCCTGGTTCTAGCTGTCAAAGACAAAGTTCCTCAAAAGGTCTCTGATTCTAGGCGACAGTTCCTGCTGTTGAAAAAGACCTTAAAAGTTCTTGGCACTGTTAGATAAAAAGCACTTTCTTATTCTCCCTCAGCTTTAATTCACGATGACTGCGCACAGAAATGAAAGTAATCAAATCACTCCGCACTCCTTTGTTCCCTCATCTCCTCTCCCCAGCTCCTTTATACACAACACACGCTGCAGCATGTAAACACTTTAAGGAGCCACGCTGGGATGAAAACCCAGAGAGAGAAGAAGACAGTTGTTCTCATCTATAAATAGTTATTTCTGACATTTTAGAGGAAGCTTTTTGAGACGTTGCCAGAGTGCAGATGTTTCCCATGTGTTTCTCTGTGTCTTGATGACCTGAGTCAGGATGAATTGTGCAGAAGCGGATGTGTTATCTCCTGAATCATACAGCTCCCTTTATGCATGTGTGTTTCTCTCTTTTGAAGGATATCTCAGAAAACCAAAACCGCACTGAGCTGACGGAGGTTGACTCAGTGAGCTGGATGCTGTAGTCATAATACTGAAGATATGATGCTGTTCTTTTACTGTAAATGACCTAAACTGTGACGTTATGGTTTTAGTGTGCACGTAGGAAACAAAGAGTCTGTGAGTCTGTTTTACTTGGATGTTCAAACAAAACTTTCTTCAGCATCTAAAACATTGTTTCTTCTCTGTTGTCTCATACAGATAGGAAGAAGATCAGGGAGACGAACCCAAACGAGGAGAAGTTTCCACAACCCCCAGCAGGAGGAGGTGGAGGCAGAGGAGAAAGTCCACAACGTCCCTCAGACATGAATCCCATCATCAACTCCACCTCCAGCGCCAACATGGCCCTCATCAGCAACGCACTGGCCGCCTACACCTACATATCAGGTGGAGTACTAATCATAAAATCTGCTGTGAAGCTGATCTGCTTCTCATTATTAACTGATAATAGGGCTTTTCATGCACGCTTCCATGTGTGTGGCATGCTATCTTCTCGGGTAATATCCCCTCCATTTCCTTTTTCCTGGGACTGAAAAGGTGGGTAAATGTGGGCCTGAGGAATGCAGATGTAAGATAACAGCCACATACACACACTGCACACTCTGTCAGTCAGCTGCTACAACAGCTTGAATACTTCCTGCTGCATTACCTCAAATTAACGTGAATAAACAGTTTATGCACAGTGAAATGTATCAGTCCAATGGTCAAATAAACACACTGCATGTGCTGCCATGCACATGCTGTCATGTGTGATAGAGCTTAAAGCTGGACAAGGTATTTAAAGTCAGCTCTGAAGTTCTTTGAATGTGCTTTTAAGCTGCTGTTTGATTTAAGGAGCAGCATTAGTAAAATGTTGTTTATGAGGGAAGAAACCACAGTTAGTTCAGAGTAAGTCTGATGATATAAGAGGCATTCTGAGTGCTGATATACAGCACAGCAGCACTAGGGCTGTTTTCTGTGTACACCTACTCCTCAGCCACATTCCTGACCAAAATGTGTCCTAACTGCAGCAGGAGCATTCAATAGTTCGTTTGAATTAAAGAATACGCAACAGTAAGACTGAAAGGAAGAATCTGATTTGACAAGAAGAACTCGAGTGCTGATTGAAGGTATAGCCGAGCTCAGACTTTTCACCTCAACCAGGTTCATACAGGTATCATAAGAGCACGTGGATTTTTTTATAGGTTGTTTTTTATTCAGGAATATATTATAGTTGGACAGGAAAAGTAATCTAATTGGACAAGAGGGATTGTAAAAGTGCTGATTTAAATAATATCACAGCAGTTCGATTTTTCTTTCGATTTTTGCCCACACCTAGGAGGTTATGTTTTTGATAATGCTTGTTTGTTAACAGAATAACTCAAAAAATTAAATACCAGAATCTGATCAAAAAAAAAAATAGGATTGGTCAAAAATGGGCCAAGGACCAATCAGTTATTGGTACATTTTGCAGATAAGGGAACTTTTCTTAATATTATGCAATAGGGTAGCCTCCCGCATTTTCACGAATAACTTTGCTAAGAATGTCAGAAATGCTCTCAGAGCACATCTAGTTTTTATTAAGACAAAATGTTATCACTTCCTTATAACTTTTTGAGTCATCCTGATTACAAACTAACAGGCAAACTAGGGCTGGCAAAAACATAACCTCCTTGGCAAAAGTAAAAATAATCCAGAATGAGAAAACTGAATGAAAAATCCCTTTGAGAAATCAATATTGTAGCACATTGTAGGAAAAAACATTGGACATATCAGACCTTTATTTATCACCATTTGTTTTGCAGCTTACAAAATGGTATCAGTTTTGCTAGAACAAGTTTCAAAGAGTCTTTCATCGTACCCTGCCTCTCTCCCAGTTTATTTGATTTATTTTTATTTAACCTTTAGAATAAAAAAAACAAAAACATTGAGATCAAGATCCCTCACAAGGGTGATCTGGCCAAGAGGTCAACAGGGCACATCATGAGAAATGAAACATCATGGAATGGTAACAAAATATGTTAAATACACAATATTTTTGAAGGTTTAAGTTATCTTGTAGATCTTGGTATTTAATGACAGCTGGCAGGGTCCAACCCCTGACAATCTTGTGATAAGCGGCATACAGTAGATATGGATGACAACTAGAAAATCTAGCAAATAAAGCTATTGTTGCTCGTCATCAACAGCCTCTTCAGTTTACCTCTTCTAACTTGTACATCTTTAAGATACTATAAATTAAATTACCAATCTCCAGATATGTCCAGCATAACAGCCATTTTGTTTTTCAGTACAACCGAACAACTTAATTCAAAATTGGTCGAATATCAAACCAATCAGAATACATATGATTTCTTAGTTTTAGCTTAATGCTATGTACAGGAACAAAAACATAAAAATATATTTAAAAAATGTTCCTCTAGAAAAAGGAAAGCACATGCTAAGCAGAATCTGGGAGGGATGATTTGCCAAGCTCACAAATCGAGCCAGGAAGTGAGTGAAATGATTTTTACTCTGAGGCCTGTGTTGGTTGAGGTAAGCATGCCATCAAGCAAATCCTTCAAACAGTTCAGAAGAAGCAAGAGAGATCAGCTCTGGAGCACGGATTAGATATCTGACAAGTTTTCTGGAAGAAGCCAACTAAACTTCCTCTATTTCTTCCCCTCTTGGACAGACCACCCAGAGAGGGCGGCGCTCTTCTTCGTCTGCGGCGTCTGCCTGGGCCTCTTCCTCACGCTCTTCGCCCTTGTGGTCCAGATCTCATGTCGCACCGACTGTCAGCCTCGCCAGCGGCCCCCAGCCAAAAAACGAGCCCGCCCCGCCGACTCCTCCTCTGATTCCAGCGACTCAGACTCGGACTGGGACACCACTTCGGACCTGTCGGCACGGCGGCACCGACGGTTCGAGCGCACACTTAACATGAACGTGTTCACGTCGGCGGAGGAGCTGGAGAGGGCGCAGAGGCTGGAAGAAAGGGAGAGGATCATACGGGAGATCTGGATGAACGGGCAGCCGGATATTCCTGGGACACGGAGCCTAAACCGGTATTACTAAAGACAAAGGAAGGGACAAACTTTCAGTCGCACTTGGCCCCTTGTGAAGCTTTACAAACCAGTGTAAAAAAGCAACTTTGGACTCACATTTTTGAGATTTTGCAGACTTGAAGAAAGCTGGTTTGCATATTACTCTGGTCATCATAAGCTGTAAGGGAATAAGCTCCCTCTCCGCATGCCAAGCTCGCCTCTTAGCCGCCCTCTTCTTCCGGAAGCGAGGGGTGAAAGGCTACACCGCCTTGCCCGTGACCTCGACGCGCCTTTTTTGAAGTGAGGATTTATGGGTAAGCTGCGTTAGACACACACAGGCCCGTAGAGACGTCACGGTGTCTGAAGGAGTTGGGACAGATGAGTCTATTCCAGCTGGAAAACCTGCAAAACTTCAAGGTTTTCTGCTCGGCAGCCTCCAGTATTCAACCGTGAATGTTGAAAATAAAAGCAGAAAACATTTTACCGGGCAGCAGGACAATTTAAGACAATCTTTAAGAGAAAAACCACGCTGCCTTTTGAACTTTAAAAAACCAAAAGATATTTTTACGAGGGGAATTCATCTCAACCCCTATGAAATCTATTTTATAATATTTAATAGTTTATTGACGTTGTGTATTTTTGTCCTCAAGTATGGTTTGTTTCGTGAGATATTTTTATACTTATTGCGAAGGTTTGTCTGGCACCTCAGGGATGCAATCCTAGTGTTTCTGTGTTTTTGCTTGATGTATTTTTATTTCCTAAAAAGGGGGATCATCCCATTTAAACAGTGATGCTGACATACGAATAAAAAGAATTAGATCTATCATATAAAGAGCCTCAAAGAGGTTTCAGTGATTCAAGCTTATTTTTGATACAGTATGTTTACTTCACAGTGCAGTGCCTTTTCCAGCTGTTCTGTTGCTTTTGACAACAGCAGCTGGTCAAATGTTTTATTGATTGGTTATCCCAGATTTTCTTATCATATATGTACAAGATTCCTCTTTCGTGTGTAAAATTGAGGTCGTGTCAATATAAAGGGTACAAGTGCTTTACCAGATGCTCAAAGGTGTGATCTGGAGAAGGAACCAGCACTGAAAAAAAGCGTACATGCAAGCTGTTGTTCATAAATCATGTCGCCAATTTTAATAAATAAGCTATCGTCAGCTCTATGTGCTGCCCTGGATTCAAGTGTAAAGATAATACTAGTTTTCAGAAAAAGGCTTGGTATTTTAATGACTGAGAGTTTAACAAAGAGTACACAGGACATATTAAGGTCATATACATATAGTTTTATATAAAGTCAGTTTTAAATGTGTTTGAATTCAAATGGGATTTAAATTGTGCCAATAGCTGGTAAAAGTGAGACCAAAATATGACTCCTGTGCTTGGAATAAACTGTGTTCAAAAATAAAATTGTGTTGTGTTTGTATTATTTTGCTCTTTTGGACGCCTCTCTCTAGAAAGTGTTTCCATGGACTTTGGTATTGTGCTTATTGAGCAGTGTCCTGGTTTTGATCATGTTCTTATTCCTGCTTTCTGATCACTGCAGTACGCTCTACCTGCAATCAGAAGGTTGCAGGTTCAAGCCCAGCTCCGGCTGTTGCATGATGAAGTCTTAGGGTGAGACATTGAACCCAAAGCTGCTTCCACTGCTGCATCAACACACCTTTGGCCCTTCTATACCAAAGTTGGTATAGAAGGGCCAAAGGTGTGTTGATTCCAACAATCCAATACCAATATATTCCTTTTTTTTGTTTTTGGTAACAGCTTATCTGAGTCCACGCCTGTTGTTTCATTTCATAGAATGTGTTTTGTAAAAATTCTTTCTTTTAACTTATGTTTGACAATAATCCAGAGCAGAACTAGTTTAACATACTTTTAAGGGATTTTTCTCTTTTCTAATTCATTCATTACCTTCAATCTGTTGTTTGTACTAAGTTTGTGATTGCAAGATTGGCAAAGAAATTATATGTAGAGATTTCAATATGCAGTGATGACGGACACAAATGCATGTATTTGAATTATTCTTCAGTGACGTTGTTTTTAGTTACCTCCACCAAGGAGGTTATGGTTGTGCCAGTGTTAGTTTGTCAACAGGATAATTGAAAAGGTAATGAACACATTTTAATTAAATTTTCAAGGAATGTTAGTCAAGGCACTAGGAAGAATTGACTAGATGTGGTTGTGGTCTGAATACGGATGTGAATCCAAGATTCTTTTTAAGGATCCGTTAACTATGCCAGATGGGTAAGTTTTCCACGTATTTGACCATAACTCGTCACATGTTGGAAACGTCTTGGTGGAGGTCTGCGCTCTCTGAGCACTTCTAGTTGATTTTGTTTGTTCCATTTCACCTGCTCCTCCTCCTAAGTTTTTAAAACCCTCTTGCACCCTCTGGTGGCTTCATGGGGAGGTGACCCTTATTTTCAAAAACATTGTGCTAGGATAGATTTCTGAACAATATTTGCTCTTTAATTTGAAACAAAACAAATAAATGGTCTCAGTCACTGCTTCATGTATTATTTTTATATACAGAGTAATGATAATATAAGCATGTCTTTCTAAAAATGAGGCGTATAGGTGTCCAGCACGATTTAATGGTGTTGGTCGCTCCCTGGTGGCGAGCTTAGAGACGGTCTTTTTTTTCCCAAAGAAAAAGAAGTCTCTCATGTCATTGTACAGTCATGAACAGCTACAACAAATTATTTTTTCTGACAGGTATTGTGGCTTTATTTATATGTTTATCAAAAATACAGGCTAGTTGTCAGATAGTGGTGAAAGAAAACAACATAATGTCATGTTTATATTTAACCCTAAAGCGCTATTTTTTAATTTAATGAATATAAATTTACATGTTGGCAAAAACGGTATTTTTTAAAAACCCTCTTAACTTCATATTCTTTGCTTTAAAATTGATTTTCAGACAAATTTGTCCACTCTTCTCTCATATCAGCTTCCGCCGTGTCGTTCCCATGGCAACTACAAACTTACAGGCGCAGAGCCTGCTACCTCGTTGTTTACCACGCCAATAAACCCGTGTTTAATTCACAGATTTGGTCAATCAAACTGTTTAACATTGCCGGAAGGTGAAGAAATTGAAAAGTCTTCGTTGAGCGACGATGTCGTGGAACTGGAACAGCCACGGGCTGCCATTTTTACCGGGAAACACTTTCAGAGATGTAACGGTAAGAGAAAGTTCAATACAACTGTAACGTAACGCACAGTAACGTTAGCCGTGCTCGTGCATTGGCTTACTTCAAGACAGTAATGGAGAAAAACACGCCTCTATCCTGAAACCTTGTATGTACATGTTTGTTTTATGATTTTCTGTTATTTCGCATTCCTACAGTGCTCATGAGATGCTGTATGTTCAATAGTGTGGCTCAAGCCTGAAATATGATGCCGTTACCTTATTGTTATCATGATGTCATAGCTGAGGACATTAATGACTTAAAGTAAAGTTTATTATCAGTAGTAACTAAAACTTGAGAACTTGATGCTCCCTTAAAACCAGTGTTCCAGCTTTAAATTGTGCATTAGCCCTTGTATCACAGTACTGTGCCACACCAGTGGTTCTCAACAGGTAGGTCTGGTCCCCTAAGAGGGTCACAAAGCTGTTTTAAGTGTGATCCAAGCATGCATGATCTGTTTTTGCTTCGTCATGCTGTAATAATATGTAGAGTTTGGTGGTTTTCTGGAGACCTGTTTGTCTCATTGTATTGGATGGACAAAGCTGTTTTTCCCACAATAATTTGTTATGTAATTTCTCAAGATCTCCGTTTTAAAAACCCAAATTAGCAGTGTAACAACGATCCATCTTGACTTTAAAAGAGTGGTATTTGTATTGTAACTGATAACTCATTAAAGCCAAATTTGTGTTACCTGTGTCAAAACAGAATAATGTTGTTGGACCAAAATTCTGAAACAAAAAACAAAGTTCTACAACTGAAGAAATACTGTGTTGTACAAATAAGACATTATAATAAGATTAAAATATTTTTTAAATCATCACCATCAAGGAAGGGGACCGACAGCTTTGCTTAAAAAAATCAAAATAATGAAGAATGAAGATAAGAGGTAAGCATTGGAGATGAGCATAAACTAATTCTCTTATTGTTTCTGTGCAGAAATCTGCCTTCCATCGTCCTCAGACTCTGGGATATAAAAATGGCTTTGCCTTGCCTCGCCGCCCGTCTGTGGGTATTGGACAGGATCCTCTTGTATCGGAGCAGCTGTTCCAGGAGGAGATTGAGGACATGTCTTTTGTGAATCCATATATTACTTATGGTTCATTTGATCAGGGCTTGGTGCAGAAGTTCATTCCTGCTCATGTGGCCCTTGACAAGAAGGTACAGTAGCCCTTAAAGGTACAATATGTAGGGTCTTTGCACATTACTGTCCTGTGTTTAATGATTGTTCGCTAATTATCACCAAAATCTAATCATTTTTTAAGTTGGGCCATTACTAACATCTCCTGAAAATTTCAGCAAAATCCGTCCTGTAGTTTTAGCATAATCTTGCTAACAAACAAACACCGGCAAAAACATAACCTCCTTAGGAGAGGTAATAAGAAACATGCCGTACAGCTCAACTTACCTCCACTGCTTACTTTTTTGATTGAGGACTCTTCCCAACAAAACCTACACTCCATGAGATGTGTGTATTTAGAAATGAGGCACCCTTATCATTTCATTGCTTCATTTGGCTTTGCTCTTTAAGCTACATGCAGTCCCAAAATGCTTAGCAGTTAGCTTGCAGTGCCAACTAGGACGGACAGTTTTTCCACAAATTCTATCCCTTATTACCGGTATGTGATATTTAGATATGAACCCAAAACTGTGGTTTACTGGTTTAATATACCTCACGGAGTTCAGTTTCTAATTAGCAGAGTCCTTACTAAACAAGAAGTAAGCGGTGGAGGTGGGCAGAGCTGACCGTGTGTCCCTTGAAGTATTTTTTAAATTATTTTTATTAAGGGTATTATTGGGGTAGAATTGATATACTGTGTTTTTAACAGGCTATTTAAGATTTTTTCTCTACCAAACCAACTGTTCATCTCCATCTTATCCTTGTCTTGTAGGTGCTTCGCTTCGATGCGTATTTTGTAGAAAGCATCTGTTTTTCTCCCGATGAGCAGTACCGTGTACGCCCTGTGGTCATCTACTACTACCTTGAGGATGACAGTATGTGCATCATCGAGCCAGTGGTGGAGAATTCTGGGATGCTACAGGGCAAAAGGATCAAACGGCAACGACTTCCAAAAAATGAGTGTGGCGATCATTACCTCTGGAAAGACCTCAACCTCAGGATGGACCTGCTGGTGTACGGGGTCAAGTACCACATCACACAATGTGACAGTTTTACAAAGGTACAAAACTCACCTCTCTTAAAGCTCAGATTTGCATGGTGCGTCTAAACTGATTTTGTGTATCTGGTGTTAATAAATGGCTATCTCTTCATGGGCAGGAATTTATGGAGAGTCAGGGTATCATCCTAAACGACCCAGAGCCAATGCCTGTGGATCCTTACAGCAAACGTCGAGAACACATTCAGCCTGTTTTTACAACCCCTTCTGATTATGACAGCATGCACCGCTTCCTCACCCTGGATCGTAAGGTGACAGAGGTCTCTTTAGCTTTAGAGCCACTGGAAGAAACAGAAGACTTTTTTTCTACCTGCAGTCTTGTTATGTTGGCCCTTTATAAGTATGAGCTGTGGGTACTTTCAAATTCTCCTTTTTGGTCCTAACTGAGTGTGAACTAGAAAGCACTTGGAGAGCGCAAACCCAAGGTAGCTCTCATATTGCTGTTACATCTATAAGCATCAGTTTCATGATAAAGTTACCACCATAATATGATTCACTGACCCTGAAAACCCACACCTAGCACTCAGAATCATGTTGATATCGTTATTAGTTAGACAGTTATAGAGCAAAAACAATCTTTCACTAATGGTGGTTATCTGGATCACCACCTAAATCTAATCATTTTTAAGTTGGACCATTACCAACATCTCCTGAAAATTTCAGCAAAATCCTGTTAACAAACAAAAACCTGCAAAAAACTTAACCTCCTTGGCAGAGGTAATGACCTTGAAGTTTTTTAAGTGTCAACTATGATATGAACTTTCAAAGAATAAAAACAGCCTCATCACTTAATTCAACAATAGTCTTTATGATCAAACCTGTCATTCAGGTGGGTAAATTAAAGGAGAGAGAGACCATAAACCTTTGAGCAACTCAAACCTTGGATCGTCTCTGTTTCTCTCTCTACATCCCAAAAATAAAGAAATCATATGGCTCCTAAAAAATGCTTTGATATTAAGGTTTAATATCTAGGTTCCATCTGTTCTCCTTCAGGTGCTGCGTTTCTTTTCCTTGTGGGACGATTCAGATGGGGAAACTCGTCCTGTTACAATCCAGTTCTTCCTGGTGGATGACACAGTCGAGATCAGAGAGGTCCACAAACCAAACAGCGGCAGGGATCCATTTCCTGTCCTGATGCACCGACAGAAACTGCCCAAAAAAGTCAAACCAGATTCTGGTGAGATGCAACAAACTGTTTGAAGTATTAATCAAGAATTTCATGAGATCAAATACAGAACGTTGTCCAGGTCCTGCTTAGGAAAGTTCTGAGTCATGTGGTACAGTGACCCTAAGGGTTAGCAGCAACAACATTCACCCTTTGCAAGAAACATTTTACCAGATATCTGATTAAAAAAAACAAACTTTTTGTGATTTGCAACTAAAAAAACATTAAGTGAAATGAAAAAGAAAATGTGAAATGCAAAACATTTTGTGAAATTCAAAAATATTTTTTAAATACAAAATAACTTTAAAATTAAACTTTGCAGAAACATTTTGTGAAATTTGATAGCATCTCTTGAAGTCTTAAAAATCTAGTGAAAAGACAACATATGTGGCATAAACAAACCCATGTGATTCACAAGTTGCCAAACAAAATACTGAGTGAATCATAATTACATGAATATTTTCACATGCAATAAAAAATACTTTTTCTACAGTGTTTGATGGATTTTTTTTTTTATTTATTTTAAAAATGCATTTTGTTAAATGTATCATGATTTGTGATTTTTTGTATGTTTTGTCTACATTTTTTAAATCAGACTTCTGGGTTTTATTTAATATTTTTTTTCCTTCACTGAAATTTTTCACCTTGGTAAATATGTTTTTATCATTGACATTCAGGTGTCCCATCCACACAGAGTTTAATTAGATAAGACGGAGGAGTGACACAACTTATTATCCTTTTTTTTTTTTTTTTTAATCTTTAACACTTTTATTGTTTACTTTTTAATGTGCAGTGAAATTGCCTTTTAATTACTGTTTTTATCAAGTGTATTGCACATTTTTATTCAAAAGATGCAACAAGGACCATTTACTTAACTGTGATGAAAAAGGATACATTACAAGTTACATTGTACACAAATATTTAAGAAAGGACAGCAAATATATTTTTTTAAAAATTCAAAGAAGGCAGTATTGGGTGCCACCAGGCTGTTGGGTATATCCATTCAGAGCCATTTATGATGAGGCATTCGCTTTGTGGGGGTGGCTCAGGTATGATCCCAGCCAGGGGATCCCCTCTCCAGCTCTATCCATTGACTCTCTATGCTGTAAAAAAAAAAGCCAAAATGCCCCAAAAATAAATAAAAGAAAGGGCAGAGACTAAATGAAAAACCTTTTAAAAAAATGAAAACAAAAATGTATCAAAGAAGAAACATGAAGGTGTTGGATTTGTCCTCTTTCACTGTTAAATGTCATCTTTTCTCAGAGGTCTTTCCAAGCTGTGTGTTGGAGCTTTCTAAAGAAGAAGTGGATGAGTATTTCTCTCCCAAAGACTTCCAGCTTGGTCAGACGATAAAGCTGCTGGGCCGCTGCTTTCTCCTCTACGACTGTGATGGATTTACTAAAGAGTATTACCAGAAGAACCACCCAGAGCTGGAGATGAAACCCAAAGAGATACCAAAGAAAACAGAAAAGCTTCAGGAGAAGAAGGTGAGATTATGAGATGTATCTGCCCAGGATTTTTTTGTCCTTCACAGACTTTTCTGTTTGTGCATGTTTCATTATTCTCTGTTTACAGGAAATTCCTCCTTACAATGGGTTTGGTTCAGTAGAAGATTCCCTCCAGAGCTGTTTGTCTTTACGCCCAGAGCCTCCCAAAAAGAACCTTCTGAAGATGCTGGAATATGGAAACGCGGTGCTACGCTACAGTGCCAAAATGGTGAGTGTATATGTTTGGCCTGTTTGAGCTTTTTCTTGTTCCAAAGCCAGCAGTGTTTTGAAGTTTTAGCGCAAAGCCATTGATATTTTTTTAAACACTATATAAAAATTTGACAATATCATTTCTATTATTATAGTTTATATTCATGTCAAGCAGATTAAAACTGAAGCTGGCAGCTCTCATCTTTTGAAAGAAGATTCCTCAGAGAAAAAAACCCCCACTAAAACTAATATGCTAATTGTCCACAAGATAATCTATTTAAAATGATTTGTCTAAATGTGGAACATCATTTTTTGCTTTAACAGTTTTTATTGTTTGTTAAAATCAAATGATATCAGTTTGGCACCACAGCATTAAGAATTAAAGTCCTGAACACCACATTAAAAATAAAAGTCAGAGAAACAGTATTATCACACACACAATCTAATCTGCACAGATGCATTGGCAACTCTTTGAAAAATGTGGAAACTTGTAGGTAATGGTCCCATGTCCTGGTGTGTTTCTCCATTTACATCATGTCTTGGGTGTCTGTTGAGCAGGATTTCATTTAAGTTGAAAGAAAAAGTGAAAAAAATCTTCTCTGTAGATGATCAGGTGCAGTTCTTTTCCCCTCCCCTTTGGAAACGCTCAGATCTGAGGTGGCGGGGAGGCTATGATCATGAGCACAGCACTGTTTGGCTACCAAAACAGTGTCTGATGGTGGGGGGGAGGGGTTAAAGGCAGCAGAGCGGACTTTCAGAAGTCAAGTAAAAAACAGAGTGTTTAGGGGGCATTTTCTTCATAGAGGCATAGCACATCTCTTCATGAACTGAGAGTTTAGTGACTGGTGTCATGGTTTTCTTCTTCCCAAGACTCTTCTACCAAAATTGAAATCAATTTTTTTTGTCCATGAGATGGGATCTTTAACCTAATTTTCCCAAAAATTACCAGCGTAACAGTACGAAAAAGACAGTTTTCTCTCTCTCTTATTTTGGTTAAATGAATTTGACTGAAGATCATAAAATGCCCTTGCTTTTAATGCCATCAGTGATTAAAATAATGGAGTTTTTCTTTATCATTTTAATCATTTGGTATTCAAGAGTGTAGAAATATTAGCAGTATTAATATACAGTGATGTTGCCATATTTTTTGTGCAATATAAACAGTGTGTAGGCATTTGTCTGCAGTTTTTAGGTGATGAAAAATGGCCCAACACAGCATTTTTGTTGCCTTGGAATCAAACTGGTATCAGTATATATATCTTCTTTTTTATGTTTGTATCTGGTGCTGTGATATTTGCTCTGGGCACCAACAAAAAGTGTTGGAATATTAATGCGTGTTGCCAATTAGCTTAAAAATACTGAGGCATGATTTTTGGTTCATATTTCCCAGCCCTACTTCAGTCTAAACTCTCTCACAAAAGCTGTTCCAACAACACAGATTATTTCTTTTCTTGTTTTCTTGTGTTTGTTACATTCCAGGACTCCCAGAACCCTGAAGACGAGGGCAGACGTTTCGTACTCTCCTACTTCTTGGCAGACGATATGATCAGTATTTTTGAAAAGCCCACACGTAACTCTGGCATCATCGCTGGAAAGTTCCTGGAAAAGACTCACATCCCCAAGCCTGGCTCTACAGTGGAAAACCCAGACTACTACTCACCTGCTGATTTTGCTATTGGAGCCACTGTGGAGGGTAATGATCTCTGTTTTAATAATTTGTTTCTGAAGGAAGTTTAAACTATAAATGAGACTCACAGGACACAAAAAGCTTTGATGTCATTTCATACAGGACATGTTTTTTGTCTGAAGCCATCAATCAAATATTGATATGTATAAGCTCTGCTAATGGTGTCTGTCATATCTCTTTTGATAGTTTTCAGCCATCGCTTTGTGTTGACGGACGCTGACCTCTATGTGCTGAAGTATCTGGAGTCCATTGCAAGCGAAATTCCTGTTCAGACGCTGGATTCTCTGAAACAGAAGCTGGGTGTGGGTACAACTGAGCAGACAGCTGACACAAACGGTGAAAATATGATCAAATAATCCTCAAATTCTTCTTGGAATGAACTCAATCATTAAGTTCTTTTGATAGATGAATGTTATTAGGTTTTATATTTATATGATAAATGATATATATTTTTTTGTCCTTGATCAGGTGATGTTGCAGCGGAGCCGTCTTCATGATGTAAGAAAACTGCAGCGCTGCTCACACTCTAATAAATCAGACCACAGGACTGAATCAAGCATTTTTGGTTGTCTTAAATATTTTTTTCATTGGTAGAGCTAGCAAAATGTAAACTTAGGGCACTCAAATCACTTTTGAATTAAAAGTGATGGTGTTTAAGTACTCATACAACCATAGTTTTTTAAAGTATGTTAGATTAAGTATGTCTCCACATTGGTAAGAGATTTCAGCTGACGAGAGCACAACCTTGCAGTGCAGCTGGATCAGCCTGATTTAATGTCTTAAATCAGACAGATCCATCTTGCCAAGCTCTACAACGATTGTAAGCGGCCCAAAGTGGGATGGCCCAATCAACTTTTGGGGGCTACGGGCCAGACGACAGCAGTAAATTAATGCTCTTAGAGAGATTAGCATAGATGCTAACAGCTTCAGTAGCAGTTTATTCATATCTGGACCACATTTCTTTATTAAAAGAAACACCAATAACAACACTGAAAGCATTTCTCAATAGAAAGTGTATTTTTGCTCCAATTATAACATGTTTTGCTGAGAATTTGTTTTACCAAGTGGCTCACGTGTTGTCCTTTACATTCCAGCATTGAAGCCCATCTTACAATGGGTTTTCCTTTTTTTACAATCTGGTCCAAATAATGAATTTGGTATCTACAGGTCAATGTTTTATTGGATAAGGGAACCGTTTTTGACTCATCAGTTCAGATGAAATTAAGCCCTACATTATTCACTCATAACTCTGCATGTTTTTATGGGCACAGCCAATTGACTAACAAGCAGGCACCAATCTCAATCAATCAATCTTTGATTGAGGCATGTCATGTTTTAAGGCTCACCTCGACTAACCTGTTTGTACATTTCTAGATCAATATCAAATTAGGTGCAGTTATCACTTCTGTTTACCAGCATTTGTCTCTTTTTGCCATTTGACAGTGAGAGGTGTTTTCAGTGCTGTCTAAACCAATTTCAACCAATAACGTTGAAATTTGATCTTGTTATACATGAATAAAGTGAATGGAAATTAAAATATAGATATTTAAAAAACAGTAGAAGAGCTGAGCATAATTCAGAAAATGCATTATTTAATAAAGTAATTAACAAAACGATCAAAAGAACAAAAACATGGAATGGCATGCTGTAATATCCATCATATGTACTTGATGCTTATTTGTTAAGTGACCAGTGACACAGGTAGGACTTTAAACAGAGATAAATTGTTGAAAAGAGCTCAGGTGACACTTCTGTCATCCCTCCCGGGACAGCTGTCCTCTGACAGGTTGGAGGGATCATGTTAAGGTGAGGACCCAGTGAGCTCATATCATACCATAACATCATACAATGACATCAGTAACGTGTTTCTGCTCCAATTGAACAGATGACAAGCAAAGGCGGCTCGTGGGCTGAAAAACAGCTGCAGCATCACACAACACTACGACCGATACAGTACTTTATGTTTGAGGATCAACACAGTCATCACAGACACACATGTGTCACACACTTTACATCTGAATCATTCTGCGTACAATGGTGCTTCTCAGGGCGGGATAGCAGGCTGCGTGGATGTATAAAAAAATACTGATATGATGAGAAGAGTAAATGTCTGTCAGGCTCGAGAGATTCCCTGTAGATTTTTTTTTTGTAATTCCAGCATTCAAGCCAAAGTCTGTCTTGATTGAGTCCTTGTAACATCTCAGGACACACTCAACAGGAAGCTCAGAGGCCAGTGGGTGCGAGCTTCTTCGTTGTGCTGATGAGAATTCTCAGCTGGGCTGAGGCTGCTGTTCAGGCCAGTCAGTGTGATATCTTAGGGAGATTTGAGTTTTTTGGTCCGAGGAGAAGCTCCATTTTCTGCTTTGAGTACTCCGTTTTCATGATGACCCACTACAGAAAGAAACAAAGGAAAACAGTCAGTTTTCCAGATATAGTTTGTAACATTTTAAACATCTTTAGAGAAGAAACGAAACATACTCAATTCATATATGTTGAACAATGACTTTCCATGAAAGCTAAAGTCAAACTCCCTAAAAGAATGTTGTTCTTACATCGCCCTTCCTCCCAATTATTTAAAAATTACACAGAGACTCATCATGTTCATAAAAGTATTCTTTTGAGGGGCAAAAATGGTGCATCAAATACCTTGTAGAACTTAAAACCACGAAAATGATCTATTATTCAGCCCTGAGAAGGTGACAAACTGCAAGCTGCTGAATAACATTTTTTTCTCCAAGACAAAGATTACTTATGAAAAACATTGGAGTAAAAGCAATGCAATACATTTGGTTGTACTTTGCAATGTCTTAGTTATACATATTATATAATCTGTTATTTATTTTTTCATTGAGGAGTCCATGTCCTGCAGCATCAATTTTCTTTGCTTTCCGTGTTGTTAGAAGGGTCTTGGGTAGCAGAAGAACATGACACCTGTCACTAAACTCTCAGTTTACAGACAAATGCGCAATGCCTCTATGAAGAAAATGCTCCTTAAAACGCTCTGTTTTTTACTTCCTGGGGTTTATGATGGAATAGCTATACAGCCTCCACCTACATGTGTTTTCTGCTTGTCACAGGCAGAAACCATGACTGTTCTGAAAGTCCGCTCTGCTGCCTGTAACCCTTCCTCCCCCCCTACCATCAGACATAATTTGGGCAGCCAATCAGCACAGAGCTTATAAGCATGTGCTCCCAAAGCCTCCCTGCCGCCCAAAAACTGAGTGTTTTCAAAGAAGAGGGGAAAAGAGCTGCATCTGATTCTCTGCAGAGGCAAAAAGTTTATTTTTTGTATTCAACTTAAATAAAACCCTTGCTTAATGAACATTGAAGACATGATGTAAATGGTCAAACACACCAGGACATGAGACCTTTAAATTATCTTATTTGTCACCAAAAATAAATAAATAAAAATACCAGAAGTATCTGTTTGAATTTTTCTTTCATTTCTGGGCAAGAAGCTGTGGACCCATAGTACCCACAGTGTGTAGAAAGCTAAATCAACTTGCTTAAATGGTCAACTTTTAAAAAATATTTCCTATATGTTGATATTTTTTGGGCAAGAACAACAGAAAAATGCAAGTTCAATAGGGTGTGTTGATTGCTTGTGCCTGATACTGTGTGCAGGTGCTGAGTTTTATGTGCATGATTTAAGAGTTGTAAGATTAGCATATCTGTCTTCTATTAGGCTGCACAGTTACAGATTATGGTAGAGCTGTTAATTCAAAACATACAGTAGGCTGGGCAACATTCTTCTCAGATCTTATAACCAACCAACATGAGAAACAAGCTGCAGAAAGATTATAATCTTTGACGCCACTTTGTGAGTTATTTTCCTCCACATGTAACGTCATAGCATAACAACAAACTTTTTATCAGAAGTAATCTTCTGAAGTAGTGAGTTAAATCCAGCATATGACTCTTCATCCACATGTCATTTCAAAGCCATAAAAAGCCCACAATTCATCTTTAAAAAGGCGTTGTTATTTCACACTGCTGATGAATGTTAAATTTTACAGTTAAAATGAATTCTAGATTATTTTCCATTGACAGAAAGTGTCCCCCAGGAGCATTATTGCAACTTTAAAATCATAAAATACTCCTAGAACTATTAACGAGAGGATCATGTCAGTGTGTTGTACAACATGTTGGAGCAGGTGTTACAACTCACGTGAGTCTCTCTTCAGTGGCCTCAGGGCTTGTTTTGTTGCAGTCTTCTTGCGTACAGCCTGTTCGTGTCTGAACTCTCTCCAGCGCCTCAGCTGGAAGCGAATAAACTTCCAGAGTAGCCAGGACTGAGTCAAACATACCAGCAGTAGAACAGTCATCCTGAAAGGGCCCCGAGATAGGAGGATTAGTGCGATTATGAAATTTAGAAAATAGACTTGACATTGTGTGCTGACATAAACAATTACTTTCTAACAACTGGAGTGTGTTTGAAAAGATATGCTTTGAAAAGACATATTGTCACTTAAAGGTTATGAAAGGTCACATTTTTAATTCTGACAAGTGTACAGATGTGTTTATCTTTATGAATGGCAACTTTCCATCACTAAAAGTCCAAATTGTAGTTAACATTCACTAAATTTATGTTGTAAACCCATAAAACACTCAAAAGTCAACACTGTTTTATAGGATACACGTGCAATTTAACACCACAGTTGTTACAGTAATTGTAAAATGAAACAGCAACTCATCAGAATAAATCATTTTCCCCTCGTGCTGGACAGAGGTCACCTTATCAGGACAGTGTTAAAGTTGCCCATCTCCCAGTCCAGCTCCTGATCTTCTGCTCGAGCCAAACCAAACCCGACAGCCAGGAACATCAGGGTCAAAGTGGCCATCCGAGTAAACACGAAGCTGACCGCCCACAGGTCAAACCTGACGCACCACAACACAAAAAAATATGAGGTCTATAAAACTGAGGAGGTTCAAGGACAAATACAGGGGAAAAAAACACTCAAAAACGTTTACAGCAGCTCAGAGAGGCAGGAAAACAGTCAAGTGTGCTCTTGAAATACAGGCAGTAAAAATATCCTGAATGGATTACACAGTCAGCTCCAACAGAGCATTCTGATTGGACAAGATGAATATTATAAGAGCACAGCACTGATGCCTGGGTTTGCCTAACCCAGGTGAATACAGGAAGTTAACTCTGAAACAGACAGGTTTCAATAACTGGTGCCTCTGCATCACACAACAGTCTGCTGCATGATGAATTTTAAACATACAAATTAATGTACACAACACAAAGAAAAGTGATCAGTCTGTGGTAACTATGAACACAAACAACAAGCTAGAGCACAAGAGAGAGTACTGGTTGTGTGGACAGCAGGTGTGCGATGCTAAGTGATTCAATGCGACATTTGACGCTCGCCCTCAGTAAAGGACGCAGTGTTATACTTCAACCTTTGGCCACAATTATCTTTGTTAAATTTTTTGTCACCATTTCAGTTACTGAGACGGATAGTAAACTGTATCCTTGTTGCAGGGACCAAACTTTGAATAAATGATGATTAGAAACTGTATTTATATATTTAATATTGTGGGTTCTTTAATTAAAAATTAAAAAAAAAAGACTAATTAGTGAAAAAAACAACATAATTTCACTACTTATAGTACTGTGATACAGTGGGATATGTCTTATTGACACCCCTGAATCATGATATTTATGGTATCACTATATTCTAACCATACATATCCGTAATAGATAAACAGCAAGAGCTCTGCTGCCCAACAACTGACCTTCAACCATCAAATATAGTGATAGTTTTTCAGCCATTCTCGGGCAGGGCAATGATTGCTTAAAATTTTGAAGCAACTCCTTTTTCTGAACACATTCACACTAATTTCAACCAGTACAACACCAGCATGTATCCAGATTACAAGCCAGCCCTTTCTTTAAAACCAGGTGCACACTGTGAGATTTCAAGTTGATTCTGCTCTGAATTTTCATTTGAACTGGTTTAGTGGTGCGGCCTAATCTTAACCTGATTGCTTGATATTTTCTGTGCAGTAAACTAGGATGCACAACAGCTGATCACAGCCTGATTGGATGCTCCCGATTGGTCAGATGGATTGTTGGTATGTTTGATATTCTGGTCGCACAACTGCACACTCTTTCCCAGTGAGAGCAGAGTCAAGAGTCAATCCCCCGACTTCAGGGCTTTTACGCTGACTTGAGCCTATGCAAACTGTCAGGCAGTGTCCACAGTTACCCTGACAGCAACAGGCATGCCTGCTTTATGATAGTTGCTTGTTGGTGATTCTGTGTGGAAGAGTGCTTTTGTTAGTGTTTGTATTTTAGCAAAATACAGAAATATGTGATGACAACTTGGCAGCACTTTGTTATAATTTCACTTGCACAATGAGAGCACTCAGGCCTTGCAGGACCATCATTTTGTCCTGTGTGAGCACCTTGGTTGTGAGCACTGGGTGGACATCATTTCAGGTTCAGTCCCACATGACGAGCTGTTACAACATGTATTCAAACTGTTTGAAATCATACGGTGTACAACTGGCTTAATATGTGGCCCCTGTTGAAATAGACCTGTTGTATAAAAAGCAATATCACACTGGGGATTTAGATGAATATCAGAGCTACTGTGGTTATATTCGGTGTTCAGCTTGTGGTGTCATGTTTCTACATCTGAATCAGAGCTGCTCTGACAGTCATGACAACATTTCAACATCAAGTGGGATGTTGCTTGAATCATTTCTTTATCAGCAACAACCCATTCATCATCTCAGTGAGGTTTCTTACATTTTCTGATGGTTCTCATCAGTGAAATAAAAGAGTCTGGCGATGTGGAAGCCCAACTCTGACACATACTGAAGAAAAAGGAGCACCAGACCCACACGAGTCATACTGTAGAAAAAAGAGAGGGAAGAAATGAAGGATTAGCATACTAAATTAAAAAAATGCATGTAAACTTGATATTTAGATGACCTTTTGCAACATCTAAACATTTACAGACATGTTTAGCAAAATCAATACCAGTTAAGCAGAACTACTAAGCTCTGTAATGTTTTGAAACTTGTACAGTTGTTTGTGGTCTTACTGCGTGCATTTTTCCTAAGCAAGACCCTTAATTTGCACATTTCCTCTGCTGGATGCTTACTTCAACAAATATGCTGCAGAGATGTGCAGCAGATACAGACAGATGTACTGCAGCTGCCGAGAAATCTCCTCCTGAAAAACAAACAGGCTTTATTTGCAAAGATACAACACTTTGAAATCCTGCTTTCTTTGTTCATTCTCACTCTTCATGTTCTGCACACACATGTTTAACTTACACAAACTGAAACACACACACTCCCACAAACACACACAGAAACAGGCAGCTTATCTAGTCACACTCCAGAGCTCCTCCGGTTCCCAGACCTCCTTACTGACCTTGCGTACTTTCTGGAAGTAGAGCTCTGGCAGGGCATGGAGCCAGTAGGCCAGCTGAGTGAGGTAGAAAAACTTCACCTGAAACCTGCCACACAAAACACACAGAGACCAGGAGAGAGGGAGGACAGAGGAAGGGGAAAAAGAGAAATGCAAAAAACCCAGGTTTGATTTGTATGCAAAAATGTCCACATCAGCAAAAATTTTACTGTTTCACTTCAAGTTATTTTTACAGCCGAATCTGAAAAAGGAAACTATCTCTCCCTATTTGCATGACTGTTTCTGAGTGTTGCCTGTTGAAGGCTCCCTGAGTGTGGGATGCTCAGAGGAATTCTTATGAAGCCTGCAGAGGTGAAGTTTTAAGCAGAAGCTCAGTACTGCAGAGGCAGAACAAACTGGATTGTCACACAACAAAACCATCTGGTGCTACAAAACAGTCCCTTCATCCAACCTTTTCCCCCATTGTTTTGATCTAAGAGCACCACCTACTTAGACAGTTTGGTGTCAAAGCTTGTAAAAGTTCAGTTTCCTGAACCATATGAAGCAGATTTAGGGCAATCGAATTAGGCGGTACAAGGCAACTTTAAGCCTTAACAGGATAACAGTTTGAGTTAATACTATCTTTTTAATACTTTCAAAATCAAATCAAAGACTTTTTAGGACTTTTCAAAAGATCCAAACAGGGAAAAGTATATTTTTGCAATGCTAAACAGACAGCAACCAATTTATTTGCGAATTTGTTACTGTAAATCTGTTTTTTTACAAAATAAAATAAGCCAACTAACACCAGTTAACACAGCCGCAAATTAAAGTGTACCACCAGTCAGACTTGTGGGTGGAATAGGTGTGAAAATAAAACTGCTTCAGAATGGAAATTTAAGAAAATAAAGGAGTTGCACATCACCAACGTAATTTAAAGGCAATAACATCATTTTGTTTTTTAAACTAGAGGTGAAATTTAAAAAAAAAAAAAAAACAAAAACAAACAGCTATGTATGGACAAAGTCTCTTCATTTTTCTCTGTGAAAACAGTTTCATCCATGTAATATGGTTGTTTTAAGAAATAATTACAAAGAGTGTCTTGGCTAATTAGAGGTGAATATTTATGGGTTGTCTTTATCTTCTTAGATAGCAAAAAAGTATTTTACTATTCTGTGTTGAATTATTAAAAATGTTTTGCTACCCGTAACTTTTGAAATATGTGGGCTTCTTTTCTGCATAAAGGTAAACTGGAATATTCTTAACATTAACTGTGCACTAGATGGACCTTCCTCTGCTCATAGAAACAACAACTGTTCTACTTTAGCTCTTAAACATTTAATACTTTGACATGTAAACACATCACTGACAGACTTTGTTTGGCATGAGTGATACCTGAGGTGAGCATGAGGATAGTTCTCCCAAAGGCTGCTGGGATGCAGCAGATACCCTTCCTGTGAAAAGGAATTCAACAGTTTAATTGTGAGTGTTTTTCACACTCAACATGTTATTGCCAGGAAGTAAACACTGACTCCAACTGTCACTCACTGTAATCAGGATGTATAAACTCCACACACTGGACACCAGGTGAAACACGCACAGCTGACCCGACTCATTAAACTTTGTGTTCTTGCTCTTGGAGAGGTGCAGGCGCCGGTTCACCTTCTGCAATGTGAAAACAATAAAACATGCTGTAGATCATGCAGCGAGCGAGGCTGGGGGTAGTCAGGTTTGATGCCATGTGGACTCTGTCATTGTCATGCACGAGGAAGTGTCACAGAAACACAAATAAGTAGGACAAGAAAAGACAGCCGGCTCTATTTATAGCTGCTGCTGAAAACCCTCCTCTGAAGAAGAAGTCCTTTCAAGACACGTCTTAAAGTGTGCTGCAGGAACTAAAAAAACATCATTCCTCAAGGCTGGCCTATTTCTAAACAATGACACACAGGCTGAGACTTTAGGATGGATCAAATTCTGCTCCGGCTTCCTGTCCCACAAATATATCAGCTGAAATCAGACTGATATTACACCCCATTTTATTACACCACTCCCCGTGCTGTAGTTTTACACACCTGACTAGTTTTGAGGCAAGTATTTAGAATATTCAGGAAAAGTTTGGGAGCAAAAGATGCAGATGTCATGTTAAATTCTAATGTCACTGCAGCTAAAAGAGAGGATTTTTTTAATATAAATAAGGTTAAATAAACACATATGGGCCAATCTGTTTTAATAATTCAACGTCATAAAAATTTTTATCATTTACAATTTATGATTTATAAAAGAAAGAGTTAACATGCTTACTTGCACTTAGGCCCACCCAGTTAACAATTTCTGGTTATACATCACTGAATATATCTGTATGAATAAAAAAAATTCTGAGGGTAAACGTGTTAGAAAAACAGCAAATATAAGCCTTTTTGCACTGATAAAGTAGTTTGAACTGGCTTGAATTTTTTGTTTAGCTCATTTAATATAGTGTTATTATTAGCATTTCAATCCAAAATATGAATTTTTGGGATAGTTTTATATTTTAAAAGCAGCAGGAAATTAAACTAAAAAAGAAAAGTATGGCATGGACTTACTCTTTTGTAAAATAACTTGAGATTTATTCTAATTTAGTGCTTTACAAATAAAGATTGATTGATTAGTGTGCGTGTTCCTTTTGTTAAATTTTGTACATATAAATGTTAAATTAGTATTTTGCAGTACGTCCCATGGCCCTCCAACAGTGTAGATAATATTAATGTGGCCATAGTTGTCCGTCCCTCATTTGAATGATCAAAACTACAGGAAATTGTACTTAGTAACGATGTACAGCACGAGCAATGCAGCAGTTGTTTGAATAATTGTGATAAATCAATGTGAAGAAAACCCACTAACAGCCTGGAGCAGAGTATTAGACTTTCAACATGTTTTATTTTAACTTTAACTTCATTTAATTTTGAACAGAAATAAAAGATTGAAGGTTCTCAAAGTTATCTAATGTTATATTTCTGATTATCTGTGTCCACCTCTGTGACACTGAGTACTCACATCCAGTAGATACTCCTGCACCACCGCGTGGAGAATAATGGTGATGAAGAAGTAGAAGAGGATGGTGGCAGCATCCTTCCATCCATAATGGTATAGCGTCACCTCTCCCTCTGAGCACACACAGAAACAGTCGATCAAACACACAGCTTATTATGTTTGCAGCGTTAAATAAGAAGAGACAGTGTTAATGCTGCTTGTTGTTACAGTTAAGCTGCATGCAGGAAAAACAGCTGCAACAGGAGTGAAACTGAAATGTAGCAGTTGTTGGGAACGGGCAGGTTTTAGGGTCATACGAGAAGTTTTAAACCTCCTTCATTGTTAATTAAAGCTTTGACTGAACTACATACCTGGTGATAGTGTGGTGACATTGTACTGGGGCTGAATGAACAGTATGGCTGTCTTTGCTGTTGCCTGGAAGTAAGAGCAGATGTAATGATGAGTAACGTATTCCAGAGAATGAGAGTGAGAAGAGCTGGTATGAAGCTGGTTTGTGAGAGGGGTTTTTGTGACGAGTGTTTCAGTAAATGCAGCATCATTAAAGTTCTCTGGGAGCTGGTTTTCTCTGGTAACCTTTAGGTCAAATTGAATAAGTCCATAATTACAACTGGAATAATCAAAACTTCATGTTCCAGTTGTTGTGAGGTAAGAGGCCCAGAAATAATAAATGGTTTGGTAAATGCATCTGATCTTGCATAGTAGACCTAATGTAGTCACTCTGATTACTCCAAACATTTTTACACCAAAGGTCACACCTCTGCATTTACACTGAGTCACTCTCACAGTATCTCACTGATGGTTTGAAGTTTCAGTGCAAGTTGTCAATTACTGACAACATTAAAAATAGAAACCCCAATTGACAGGTTTAATGTGACATACTCATGAAATGCTCCTCTGGCAGGAAGGAAACACTTCACTCTGCTTTACACGATGGAGAATTTGACACTTTTGGTTGCCTAACACATCTTTAGACCAGTTTTGTTTGAATTTTTCATAAACATCGGCTGTGCTGACCAATGAAGAGGCAGCTCAGAGTCATACCTCTTCAGAGCTCGCTCCCAAGAAGAGAACCCAGGGAGGAGAAAATAGTGGATTAATGTGGTCAGATGCTTCACTGTGTCTGTAAGTTAAAAGGCAGTAGTGCCAAAAAGACTTCTCCAAATTCTGACATATTGTTTGTATTAATTAATCAGAATGCTGTTCAGTGAAATTAGTCCCCCAAAACACTGACTGAGAGTGATAGCTTGACAGGGATCCTGAAACGATTAACCCATCACATCAACACGTTAATGTTCACTTTTAACTCATTGATTTTTTGATGATAAAGCGTAAAGCGTTGCTTCTCAAACAGTGATCTCATTGATCAAAGCACACGTATACATATAAAATGACATACATTAAACCACCCCAATGTCTGTAGATTTTTGTCCTGGCACCGCTCTTGGCATCTCTTACTGCTCTAAAGGCCTCTGACTGGGCTGTGCTGCTTCAGGGCGCTTACAGTCCTTTCAGACTGGAGTTTGGCAAGATGAATCTGCCTGATTACAGACAACGAATCAGGCAGATCCAGCTGCTGTGCAAGGTTAGGTGAATTGGAATGGCTGGAGATTGTTCAACTTCCAAGAAGGAAATTTCCCAATGTTGTATTTTATTTGCAACTTCTAGGACCCTATCAACTGGAACGCACCATAACTACTGCATTGGTTGATGGACCCTGCTGGTCCCCGGTACCCAGTTTGAACACCACCAGTCACTCCTTGCGCACCGAGGGAGGCCACAGGTGACCTGACAACTTCAAAATGTCAAACTCAGAGCCAGCTGTACCGCTGTTGTTCACTTTTTCCGTAATGAGAAAAATGAGGGAAATCCCCTCTCATTTTCACACAGCCAGCTGTGAGAGAACTCCCGGTGTTACGGATTGACAGTTCCCTGTTCTGCAAAACGTGCGGTCTGCCCTGCTATCTGTCCACTTTACAGACGCAACAGAGATTTTATTCATTCATGAAGTCACTGTCAGCGGGGAAATCTCTCGGGTCTGAGAGTGGTCTTAAATTCAGCAGAGCACACAGCAGCACAAAGCAGCGGCTCAGGGATTGAGACGTGGCAGTTAACTACAGCCGTTAAGCTAGCGAGGATTGGTAGAGCAGCTTCCGTGCGTGCTTTTCAAAATAAAACACCTTACAAGCGAACATAATGTTAAAGCAGACATCACGCGGTAGCACCTATTTTATTTTGGAAGTCTAAAAACAACATGCTTCCTGTATTTATTGATATTTTGTGGCCATTTACGAATCTCTGAATCAAAATGTTGCAGCGGAGTGTGTGCTGGAAACTGGACCAAGAATTTGTCAGAAAGGTAAAAACGTGAGTTTACGGAAGCATTTAGGGCACAAGGTGCTGTTGTGTGTCGATAATAGTGTGTACGCTGACATGAAGATTAAACTGAATTGACTATACTCTTTTAAAACCACGAAAACTGCGAGGACAGCGTCAAAAAAAGCAAAAACGAGCCAAAGTGACTGTTAAACCCAGCTTTTTAAAGTTTCTGACGCAGTTTTAAACACATGCTGAAACTTTAGTCTGCGAACAGAGCTTAGTTTATTGTTCAGAAAACTTGTAAAACTGAAGCCACCACTTAAGAACATCTAGGATACTTCAGTCATTGTTACAAAAGTCAGACACTGTCCCACAGGGTTTCAAAACTTCTTTTTCGATAAAGCACGCAAAGACTTTTAGTCGTGTAAGAATCGCCGTAGCTCCGGGGTACATCTCTGACTGAGCAGCGGTCTTAAAACAGCTGAGAGGGACGAGGGAAGAAAAGCTAAGTTCATCTCACCTCAAACATCAATCCAATCAAAATGAAAATCACCAGGCTGAAGACGATGTCCGCATGATTCTGAATTAAGAACTCCTGGCTGAAGAAAGGGTAACTCTTGTTCCTTCGGCGAAATGCCATGTCCACTCAGCGCTGATTTCTCTGCTATTTTATAAATCTGAATTTTTCAGTCTACGAAGTTCAGGAGTTAACTTTCTCAACGATGTGCGCATGCGCCACTTCTTAAAGGGCAAGTGCCATAAATACCTTCTTTGAGGCCATTTACACAATTATGGTAATATGTTCTGTCTGACTTGACAAAACAAGAAAGTAACAACATTTCTGCACAGAGGAAGGTTGGAGCCAGGCAAAGGAGGGAGGTTATGACAGAAGGAAGTTACTATTTTTTTATTATGCTTAAAAACTGTAATTGATGAAAATAATGTTGATATAAAGTCAAAATATCAAGGGTAAACATGAAAAAAATGGCCATTTCTATAATTTAGTATTTTCCTATTTGTATTTCAGCCTTCTAGGGATAATGTTTTGCATTTCCTCTACATTAAACCTTAACTGTTATTGAAATTGTTCAGCTTTTGATTTTTTGATTTTTGTGGTTAGGGATGGGAATCAAAAACAATTCTAGATGAGAATAGATAACAACTCCCTCGAAGAATCTACATCATCATTAGTATTATTACTTGAGAACTCCCTTATCATTTCCTCCCACTTTGTTCTGCTTTGTAAATCAAGGATGTCAGATTCTCATTAGATGCACTCAGCAGAAATCATAGCAAAGTCAAAAATCATGGCAGATGGGGGAGAGTTAGTTAAAACTGTGTCTTAATTTTTCAGAAGAAGAAGATTACTGCCCAGTCAACCAGTAGAATTGTTAATGGCACTAGTATTACCAAAATCTTATGAATTTTCTCTATTTCCATCTTTGCACACCCACTCACTCACATACACACACATAGCAAAGTACCAGTTACTAGAGGGGCAGACCTCCACCGTTTCCCAAGTTATTTGTGAAAATGTAAACTGCCGTGTCATGCAATTTTAACAAGTCCTGTAAAAAGACTGGAATGGATCATTACCAAATCTAATCTCTTCCTCTTTGTGTCATGACCAACATTCCCTGATAATTGAATCAAAGGCTGTGAGAAGTATTTTGCTGACCTATGGACAGACAAACAAAATAAACAAACAGCAGCGAAAGCTCCTTGATGTAGGTAGAAGGGCAAAATATAATACACATTTATGTGTATACTCATATTTTACTTTTTTCCTCAATGTTTTGTTTTTAGTAACAAAATTGTCATACTTTTTAAACTTCTTTCTTTATATGTTTATGATGTCTGACATTTTTAAATAATCAATTTGAAAGATATTTTTGAACTTGCACTTTAATATAAAAAGGTCAAAATAATATAAAAACAAATCAAGTTGCACATACCATGCAACTTTGGCATAAAGTCAAATCTTCAAAAATAACTTTAAATTCTTTTCAACCTGTAATTGGCTGCAGTATGCTCAAATTTCTATTTCAATTTTCTTTATATATTTTGATTTTAAAAACTAGATCTTTACCTTTCTAAAAGGAGTTAATTACAAGCGGAACTTGATATTTAGACTTTTTCTGAACTTTTTGACCTTTTTCATGATTAAGATGATTTATTTATTTTTTATTTTTATTTTTTGAGAAAAGTTGAAATGATTAGTAAAAATGTCAAGGTCAAAAAGTATATGAGTGAAGAGTTAATTTTCAATAGTTTCACTTTTTTAATCATTTAAAATTTTCCCTCAAAACATCTTGTTTATGACATTTTGACTTTCAATCATTTGGACTATATTCACAAACAATTTCATTTTAGATTCTTCTACTGATATGTTTACTTTTTTTGAGACATTAAAACTTTATTCCCAGTTCGTTTTACCTGTACTGTAAAGTTTTTCTCAACATTATGGTTGAATCTTCAGTAGTTATTCATAACATTTTGATTTAGTTTATGTCATTTTTACTATCTGAATGACATCTTGACTTTACTTTCATCATTTATTTTTTTCTTGAAATGATTTTTGATGAAAAAATATTTACTTGCTTATTTTTCCTTTCTTATTTCTGATCTTTGCAAAAGAAAACTGTCAAACTGTTTTGGAAAAATTAAATGTGGAGGAAAAAGTCATAGTATCTTAATAAATTTTGATGATAGAACAGGTGAAACATAAAATAAAATGTCAAGGTGAAAGTCACCTCCAAAATGTATTTTAGCAACAATCTGGATTTTTTTTTTACTTTTATATTTTGTCTTCGTTCTCTCTGCTGTTTCTTTTCTCATGGAGCAAAATGACAACAAAAAAGTCCCTGCCCTATCTCCCCGCTTTGTAAAGCCTGACCCTGCCAGTCTCCCATTACTTTTTGACTTATTTAAGCTCCTTTTTCGATTAAAATCAAAGTTAAATAACAACAAACACTTGCATTCCAGTCACCCCAGTCAGTAGGATGTTTATTGCTTATTCAAGCCACCAGTGGCCTTCACTTCACAGTTCAAAACAGAGTATGAGCAGCCCCCTGGCTGCAAGAGAAAACTCAGCAACAGTTCGCTGTCAGCGGATGTCATCCCTCCTAATGCGGAGGAGTATTTGGATACATGAGAAAGAAAAAACAGAGGAGGGGGATATTTTTCTTTGTGTATTTCAGACAAAAAGTTGAATCATAGAGAAAGAAGTTGACAGGTAGAAGAAGTTTTAAAAAAAGAGAAAAACATGGAAATTTGAAGAAAAATTCACGTTATTGGAAAAAAGTCAAAATGTCAAGAAAAACTAAATGCCTATTTAAGTCAAAATGTAAAAAAGTGAAGTGTCATTAGAAAAATAGTCAAAATGCTCTAAAATGTTGAAAAAAGTTCAAATAAAAGTCAAAACAATGAGGATAAAGTCTACACTATCTAGAAGAAGCTAAAATTTAAATTAAAATGTCATTTTAAAAAATCTAAATGAAATGGGAAAAAAGTCCAAATAAAGAAAAAATAATATGAGAAAAGTCAAAGTGTCAATAAAAGTCACAGTTTTAAACTGTCTTTCAACATTATTCTTATGACGTAGACTATTTTTCCTGACACTTCGGCCTGTTCGGGTCTATTGAACTTTTATCGTTGTGTGTGATGAAAAAAAATCTTCCTCCTCTCTTTGTTCTATCCCACGTGTGACCATTTTACTCCTCCATACCTTTACAGGAAAGCAAATAAGAGAAAAACACATTTTCTCCGATAAAGAGAAATCAAGAGCACATAAAAAATCACAAGTACTTCAAAAGCATCTTTTCCTTTAGTTACACATACAACATTTAAAAGCCTTTTAAAGTCGGTGCCTGAGACATGATATTTTCTCGACATAAAGCCCATTCAAAAACATTGTTGAATTACATGGTCAACATGTAAATTAAGTTAAAACACTTAACAACACAGTTCTGCCAGATTAAATGCAATGTTAGCTGACATAATTATACAAAAACAGCATTTTTTTCTCTAAAAATTGGGATGATTTTAAAAGAGGAATAAAAAAAATCACAGCAGTCAAATTATATACAGAAGATACTTGTGCTTATCGGATGGTGATCAAGCTCCAGCTTTTTCTTTGATGCTAAAGATCAAGAGGTTGAACATTTCTGTGTCCTTTATATCATTTCTCCATTTACATAACTGCTTTAAATATTAAAAGAGAAAGCTGTTGTGTATGTAATATAGAGATCCTCATTTGTCTGGACTATAAAACAGCTGCATATGCATGTATTTGTTGATATTAATCAGGGCTAATTCTGTAATATCTAATCACAGCCCAGCAGAACCACTGTTCCTTTTTGCACAGTGTTGTTATTGAGGCTTATGATAATTGTTGCCAAAAGAATAAAAATGTTGATTTGATGTCAGGTAGACGATGTGCCTGAGCTCTGGACACCGCACAAGAGGCCAACTAGCAATTATAGCAAATGTCTAGGGATGCACAATATTATCAGCACAATATCTGTATGATATGAAGATTTATATCTTTATTAACAGCTGATAAGTTTATAGTTTTTACACGACCTTATACACTTATGGACCTCCCCTCAGGCAGCAAGACAGCTTCTCTCTCCTTTATTCTATGGAGAAGTTGATGGTCTTGGTTACCAGTTGTATGTTTACACCAGTTTAATAATCATTATTTTGAAGAACATAATTTTGCAATAGGAAGCACTAACCACTGGGGAGAAAAGCTCAAATTATACTGCTGCTGAATCCCTTTACAGAAAGAAATCCCAGTACTGGAGCAAATACTGGATTAATGCTGTCCTCCTGCCTCTGAATGTCAGAAGACCGTAGTGCCTAACAAACTTCTCCTTTTCCTGACATGAACTGTTGTGTTAACTCGATCAAAAAAGAAGTTCTTGCTCAACAGCACTAACTCAACGTAAAATCTGATAGTGTCCTATAGGGGTGTGTATCTGCAAGGATCTGCAATATGATACACACAACCACAATATATTTTGAAATATTATTTGCAAGATATCACAGATTTGCTTCAATAAATATTACGAACCAATAATTTTATATGTATTAAAAGACCTCTCCAATCAGTTATTAATTAACAGCATGGTCTCTGCAACATGGATAAACTTTGTTGTCTATTCCAATGAAATAAAAACAAAGTTAACAAAAAGCAGAGGCTGAACAAAAATCCAAAACAATTATCCTGAAGCTCTAGAAATTAATAACTGATGGAAAAATCATAAAAATGCTCTCAAGATATTGATACAGTATTTGGCAGCAAAATATTGCGTCGAAGTGGTGTATAAATAATGTTAATGAGCTAATGTTAGCTTATTTCTTACCAATGTTTTAATAATAAAGTATTTCTTTTTCCTTACAGCCAAAATAGCATAATCAATCTAAACACAGGGAAAATACATAAAACCACCCATGTGCCGTTTCTTTAGATGTTTATCCAGCAGGTGGTGTAAGGGGAAGTATTCTCACCTGTTAAACATACCCAAAGTGACATTTTGTGATATACTGGAAAAACGTCCTGGGTGCTGAATAAGGATCCAAAGTGCCAAAAATATGGTGTATTTTTAACATCACTTCATCACTGTGGTTCACATGAGATACAAACATGTGTCTTTTTGTAATGGTGAAAATTAAAAACCATGATCATCTGCAGCTCCAAACAGTGGTCATTGCTGGCAGATGATCATTTGACCATCAAGCCCTCCGCACAAGTCATGTCAGATCTTAATTATTATTAACTCATCAAACAGAGTCAATGTTGGATAAATGTCTATGATTCTGTTGCATTGCGACAAGAAGCCCTAAAGAGTATTGAAAAGGAGCTTATGTGAAGCTTAGTAAGAATGAATACCTCTTAAAAATAATACCAACATTATTATGAAATAACTCAAATGTAAAATACAAGCTTATCTATTATTTAGTGATCTTGACACTGAATTAAAACTAAGTTTAACTGTTTTTTAAAATTAAATTAACATAATATTTACCTGCCATTAAGTATGTTTTCCCTACATTTATTTACATTATACAAATGTTATCAGTGCTTTACAGAAATGATTACACCCAGGCACACTTACTCCTTGGAAAGAACAAACCATGGACTGGCAAAATGAAAGTTTATAGAAACATCGCAAATCCAAAAAAACTGTACATTTCAGATGGAGCATGGTGTTAAGCTGACATCTCAAATAAATCACATTTGGAAGATTTAATGTTTTTGTTATATTTGCAATTAGTTGACATTTGAAATATGACTCATGGGCCGAACTGAGTGAGGAGGAGGGCCACACATGGCCCCCAGGCCCATCCCTGGGTCATATGAAAGCTATTCATATCCCGTATGTACTGACTTTACCTCGTGAGGTGAAGAAGGTAGTTTTAAAGCAGAGCCCACAGACCTCCCTCAGCTGAAGATTTTCTCCTCATTTTCATTAGTTAAACTAAAACAGGGCTCTGAGGTTTTAGACTTGTTTAATTATGTGATAGAGAAAATGTTTTTTATGTCCACTTTATGAGGATTATTTGAGGTACCCACCCAGTTTACATGTTTTTTTTTTTATTTTGAAGAATAAATCTGAATTAAAAAATGTAGCTCCATGAATTTAGCAAGACATGAGCCCAGTGAATAATGAAGTGTTTTCATATGAGATGTCAGTGTATGTGGCTAAATGGCTCAGGGGTGCCTCCTACAAAACTATCTGCCCCCCCTCCAGCACAGTGAATTAGATGTATGTGGTAATCTGGTGGGCAACCTGGTGTGGATCCAATATCTACAAAATGTTCCAGGAACCATTTTGTTAAACCAAACAGGGGGTCTGCCATGTGACTTTTCGCTTAATAAACTGTTTAATTAACCATCTAATGGGCTTCATCTGGGATAACATCCCCAAAAAGGGCAAATCAAGCCCTCTGAAAATGATATATTTAGATGGACAAAACACTGTGGAGAAGTCATTCAGCTGGTGCCTAACTCATCACTGTCATCTTTTTGTGAAGCACTTTGGGTTGTATGAAAGGTGCTTTATAAATCAAGTTGGGTTGAAGGTTCTAAAAAGTGTTGATATGAATATCAGGATTGGCTAAAGTGAGTGTGGAGATATCAGTAACATAGATATTGGCAATAATCTAATATTGTGCATCCCTAATAATGTCATCTCGACAGAAACATGATAGAACACTGAACGTTTGTTTATTTTTGTCCATCCAGCATCTAGGCAAAGCAGTGTTTTTAGAAATATGTGCCCAGAAGAGTGCAGGTTAGCTGAGTATTGACCCAAAAAGTGTTGCATATGCCGTGCCCCACAGTGTGCTAAATATACCCACATTGAGAGGTGAGTTTTCGGAGAGCCTCCTCATCCTACAGCACTGAGGTGATGATTAGCAGCTTTCCAGAGAGCTGATGTCCTTTTCTAATGTGAGGTGCTCCGTATCAATGCTAGAAGCTATCGTCTTCATCTCTGTGGGACATTATGAGCTGCCTTCTGGGTCCTGTGAGGTGAGGGACACTCGACGGGGAGTCTGGCACTCCAGAGTCCAACCTTGGAGTGGAGGTACAGCGTGGCCCGACTCGGCCCATGAGTCCTCGTACGTCCCTGTGGAGAGCTGGGTCGCTGGGGATGGAGTTGAGCCGAACCCCATGATCGACAGCGTCCCGGTCCAAACGGGGGTTGCTGGCACTGCTGGGAGACTGAGGGTCTGCACTGAAGTATAAGGTTGAACTGGACTCTGTGGGGCAGTAATAAGGTTCAGGACTGTCTCCAAAAACAGACTTTCCCTCAGGGGAGCTACGTTTGAAATCTGATGTTGGCGACTCCATCGGGCTCTCCATCTCCAAACTGTCGTCCTCCTCTCCAGGTGGTTCAGTCGACGTAGGCTCGCTCACGCTCTGAAACTCGTCTTTGCAGTCTGAGAGAGGTGCCAGCCCTTTCCCCTGAGACTCGGAGGTGGAGATACCGTCGTCTCCTGCTGTGATAGTCATGCCCTCGTTACTCTTGTACTCCTGGTTGTACTCCTCCAAGTCCAATATGGCCGCCGCTCCGCCAGCTCCATACGCTCTGTTGATCTTCCCCAGGTCTCCAGTTTTCAGAGCCAGCCGGATGAGGAGCCAGTGGTGGTGGTAGCAGGGACAGGAGCTGTTCGCTCGGCCCCCACAAGTTCCTGGGTGCTCCAGCAGGGAACCGGCCACTCCCGAGAGCGAGAAGCTGCCGTGGTTTTGGATGGAGGGTGCGGGGAGGCTTTTATCACCGATGGAGAAGGAGGACTCCCCTCGCTCTATACATGTGCTGCCTAGGTGGTTGCGGTTCATTCCCGAGGAGATCTCCGTGGACTTTGGGTGGAGGAACCGGTAGTATAGGACCAGAGAGGTAGCACCTGAAAGCAGGGAGAACACAGAAAGATGAATCATGCTTTTTTTCTACCACTGACTGGCCTACAGAGAGACACACACTTTATTTTTGTCACAAGCATGTTGATTTAATTCAGAAGGAGCTTGCCAGCTGCAAAAGTTCATTAACACTCTGGCATTTTAGAGTATTTTTAAAGTTTATTGAGGTCTTGTCTAAACCATTTTTAACTAATACAAAAGGTAATAAAAAACACATAATTTAACAACACAGATTTTTAATCCGCATTGAAACTTAGTAATGAATGTGAGGATGATGAATTAGTTATGAATTTGAAAGTTATGAATTTGTTATGAATTTGAAACAAAATTTCCAACAAATGTAAAGCAATAACAAAGTCTCAGGCAAGTGTTTTATTTCAGAGGTTTAATCCATTTAAATAGCATGTATTTATGCAGTGTTTAGGGTCTAGTCTGCTTTAATCCAAGCTTTTTGCACCTCCTTCCATGACAGTGTCCTTAATATGGGGGTCATGAGATGCTTTTCTAAAAACAATCAAAATATCAAATGGGTTAAAAAGGCATATTATTCCATTATGTTCATGCATTCAAAAAGTGATTTGATTTTAAATAAAATCATAGTTATTTGGTGAGATTTATGCTGACTTGAGGGTATTATGTCAAAAATATATTTCTATGCAATTTTGAACATGATATCAATAATGTAGGGTTCTGTTCATTGAGGTTGTATACATTTTGCATTTTTTATGGTCAAACAGGGTTGAGCAATATGTTGCATTTTTAAGACATATCACCATGAGTTAAAAAAGATTAAGTATTAGACAGCCAGACATCAGTGAGGTTAATGTGTCCTGCCTGCTCTCTATAAAACTGTGTACACTAAAAATAAGTTGTACACTTGTTGACCATAAAATAATCTACTTGAAATGTTATAGCTAAGTAGGAACATGTATTTTCAATTTATATTTATTAACATGAGTAAATTATAAATCTTAACACCTGTTTAATACCAAAACAACAAAAATGTTTTTGTTTTCAAATCTTGCAGACAAACTCCTGCATAAGGTCTCAATTACAGTAATACTTTGACAGTATTTCAAGATTCAAATTGTTTATGGCACATCAGCTTTAAGTGATATGAATTTTGCTCTATATAGCCCTCAATAATTAAGTGTCATCATGCACAAGTGATCACCTAGCATAATGTAAAAAACTCTGCCACAGTGCATCAGAAGTGTGGGGTTTAGCTCCCTGGTGGGCACCAGAGGTACTGCGAGTGGGCTGTTTGCATCCCAGAGTGGAACAATCTTAAAAGGTTAGCCTTTGTGTTTCCGCATGTACAACAAATATGGATATTTTCAGAAACAATGACATCATAGCCCAACTTCTCCCTTAAACCACACGTGTGAACCCCGACAACAACAGAATCAACGTTGGAATAGTGTCGCGTTCGTGCTGCAGAAGCTACTGAGCTTGTTTTGGCTTTTACAGCAAAGTCTTCTGCTCCTCCACAACCGCCGTGAGCAACAAGATGACATAGAGAACAGCAGACGCCACTTCTCCTAATGTATGCGCATGCTCCATGTCTGCATCTCTGTTTTTGTGTATGTCCACTTACAGGCCTGTGATATATATGTATATATATATATATATATATATATATATATATATATATATATATATATATATATATATATATATATATATATATATATATGTGTGTGTGTGTGTGTGTATATATACCACAGTTTTCAGGTGTTTTCATGTGAACATTTTTTAAACGATTGTCTTTACAGAGAACGTTTTAGAAACAAAAATGTTTTCAGCTCCATGTGAGTAGGGCCCTGATTAATACAAGTTAAGTGAAATTTTGAACATTAGAGATAAACACAGTTTCAACACTGTTTTTCCAACGTTTACCCATCCTCGTAACTGTTATTCTATTTGAAACTACAAATGTTTAGTTTATCACCTATATTATGTTTGCTCCATCTGTGTTATTTACTGATGACACTCCAAGGGTGATTCAGTGTACTTTCTGACCTGAATGAATCAGCACTGGAGTTAATTACTCATATACAACTGAGACTCAAAAATATTTGAGTCAATCTAACATTAAGCTTTGAGCAGGAAAACATCAGGGTCACATCCACTCCAAAACAAAATGAAAGCATAGATAAGGAAAGTGACTCACCGAGAAGAAAACCGCACAGCACAGTGGTGGGAAGGGTCATACTGTCCCATGATGCTTCGCTAAGGAAGTCAGAAGCAGCCAACAGCAAAGTGGTATTCTCTACAAACATAAACTGTAAGAGGAGAGAAGGTCAAACCATCAGTCATCCGTAGACAGCTTTACGTCATTGAACGCTGAAGACGAAGAGGTGAGGATGACAATGCAAACTAAACTGTGCACGGCGAGGCTGCCCTATATGTGTGTGTCAAAGGCAGTGCTCCGTGAGGCATACATAACATTCTAATGACAGGCCTTACCGCATAAAAACTGGCCATGCGGAAGCGGGATGGTCCGTCTTTAACGTTGAGGAAGAGGAAGACGTGGACGAGCCCCATGATGCCGTTGAATGCTCTCCAGCACCAGGGGCCGGTGCAGATGTCTGGTTGCTGTGAAACGAGCCAGAAGGAGGCTGTGAGCCAGTGGAAACCTGGAGGTCAACGTAAAAATAGAGATACGGGATCGTTAGGGGATGCAACTGCAGTGAAGCAGCAGATGAAGAGAGGTGAAAAAAGTAGATTATGGGGACATGCCATGTAAGTGAGAACATTTATAAGCCTATTAATGAGCTAATCATTATCTGACTTAAGGAAGTACCTGATTACTCAAGTAGTCAGCTAAACCACATTAAGTGCCTGACCAGATACAGGCAATGACTGGATTATGAAAAACTGGATAAACATACTGAACTTTTGGCACACAAGTCTGTCTTATCCAGCACATGAATGCCCTTTAATCTGGTTTCTTTTGTTCTACATCCTGTTTTGGACTGAAGCTGAAACTAATTTGATGCTAAACAAAATATAACTATGGATAACCTTCATCTCGTAGATTGGAATAGAAATAGAAATGGAATAGCAAAATGAAAATGGCTTGTTTGGGGTTTGCATGAAGCATAGGACAGATTCATTGCTGAGAGAGTGATCACTTATGTGAAGGTCAGGCTATATGACTTCTTTGGTCTGTAGCAATCGTCACTATTGTGCACCGACGTGACCGACAGACATGGCAGAGTACAGGGCTGTGCAGGAGGACGACACATTATTAGACACATTATTAATACCAACTTAACGGAGTTGAAGAAAGTTATAATAAATGACATGTTGGCTAGATCAGTAGTGCAGCAGGTAGTGCTGCACAGCAAGGAGGTTGCTGGTTTGGACCCTGTGTCAGTCAAAGCCTTTCTATATGGAGTTTGCATGTTCTCCCTATGCATGCATGGGTTCTCTCGGAGCATTCTGGCTTCCTCCAAAAAACTAAAAACAAGCTCATTAGGTGAACTGGTGACTCTAAATTGACCTTAGATGTGGGTGTGAGTGGAAATAGTTTGTGTCTCTCTATGTAGCCCTGTGATTGGCTGGCTACCAGTCTAGGGTGTACCCTACATCTCACCCAATGTCAGCTGGGAAAGGCTCCAGCCCTCTACAATCCAAAGGGAGTGGCTGATATAGACAGTGGATAAATGGATGGATATGTTGGTTTGATGCCATTGTCAGTGCCTGTTACTGAATTGCTGTTTCTGGCTAACATTTTCCTCTCATGAGCCTGTTGTGGTGGTTTTTCTGTGTCACATCAAAAAGGCAAAAATGTTTTAAGAGCTTAGCAGTCTCTTCTTCTGTCTCACAGTTCCATCTCAAGAGTCTCAGACATGACGGAACAGATCGTGAAAGGCAGGACAAAAACCCCTCTCTGTTTGAAGGTCATGAAGCATCCCAAATGGGGTTTTAGTTGTTGTTCACTATGACTCACTAGACAAGATAAAACAACAGAATTTTGAGTACTGAAACCCTACAGCTATCAGGTCAGAGTATGACTGTGCTTAGATCATGTAGCCGTACCCCAGCTTTACCAGCTTACTCCAAAGCTCAGAGATAAAAACAACATGAGTGGAGTGGGTCCAATCCAGGAATGTGCCCCTATTTGATGATCTTGAAAACAGGATGTTTGGATTTTATGTAATGTTCTTGAGGAAAACCCAACCATTTAAAGATTCATTTACTCAATTTAGACTCATGGGATGGGTGCCAGGAAAAAAACAGCATCTGCCACCTGAATATTTACTGAAAAACTGCAGAGAATATAATGCTGTTTAAATCATCAATCTGTCAAACTAAAACCATCCACATATTCCCTCAAACACTGTTTTAAGTATGACAAGTTAAAGTACATATACTTTAGGTCACTACACTTTTTTGTATCACAGTGAAGGCTGTGGCTCACCTGCAACTCCACAGACCCACCAGTTGAAGACCCTGGCAAAGAACATGAGGCAGGTCACCCTGGCACCCAGCATGCCTGCCCTCCACACCAGCTGGCACAGAAGAGCTGCTGGAGGCATGGCCAGGTGGCCCGGTCGTATTAGGCAGCAGGCTCTGCTGTATAGCACCAGTGCCCAGGAGATGGACAGCACACACAGACCGCAGCAGTAGGCCACTGAAGATGAAACCAAAAGACGAAGGTAAACAAATCAGACTTTTCTCTTATTTAGACCCTACAAACTAGGGCTGGTTAACAGACCAACAAATTGTATCTATATTTATTTTTAAATCATGGCTGCACAATATTGTGCAGATAAAATTACCCCACAAATGCTTTTCTATCTGTGGTTTATACTGCAATATAAAAAGACAAAAATCAAACCAGATAAAGGATGAATCCCAATAGTGCCCCTTAGCCCTTCCCCTTCGTCTTACCCCTTTGTCTACCCCTTCCCCATGGCTCTCTGTTTCGAGGGCCAAGGGGAAGGGGTGACAACCCCTAAGAAACGAGACGCCACTCAATTCCCACTATGTCATCACCCAGAGCCGCTCGCTAACTGTGTCATAGGCAGATGCGACAATAGCTGTAGCTACAGCTGCGAAAGCTAGCTTGTTGTAGGGACCAATTTTAAAATACGACCAACAATTCAAAACATGATATATATTTAATTGATGATTTAATAATTACTTATAATTATGCACTTCCTTCGGTCTCTGCTCTGCCTTCTTGTCAGTGGGCATAGTGTATTATGGGAAATTTCTCATACCCCTTCCTTTCAAGTAAGGTACCAGTCTGTCTTCGTTTCAAGGGCTGTGTAGCCCTTCGTATTAGCCCTTCCCCTTGACCCTACAGAGAATTGGGATACCCCTTCACTAGATGTGAACGTGCAAAACCAAGGGCTAAGGGGTAAGACGAGGGATAAGGGGTACAATTGGGATTCACCCCTAGTCTGTGTGTTTTTTTTAAGGGCCTGTATTTTACAAAAAAAAGGGATATAATTATGGACTAATTACGGATAAATAAATAATCTTTTCACCTATTTTTCCCTCTAGGCCAGGGATCTTTATTCCACCAAAGCCATTAATCCAACATTGCTCAAGATGAACATAAAATCAGAGGGAGCATTAAACATTAGCTGAACACTAGATAACTGTGTCACTATAAACAACATCGTCTTACCCAATATCTCATTTGAAAATACACGTTTATCTAAGAACTTAACATATTGTCTGGTCCTACTTCAACAGTGTCTTAAGTGTGATTATTAATGCTGACAGGAGTTTACCTGGAGACATGATGCCCACATCAGTGGACACCACAACATATGCCTGAAGCAGGCTCTGTGGTAGCGTGAGAACGAGAGCCTCCAGCAGCCAGAGCGCAGCAACATCTGCCTGCATCATGACCGCAGCTCCGAGATCGGCCACCGAGTCCTGCATGCGGAACACAGACCTCATGCAGTCCCACATCCTGCCACAGGAGGGAGACAGAGACAAACAGCAGTGTGGTGAGTGATACTCTGTAACCTCCTGGAGAAGGTTTCAATGACACAATGACATGAAGACATTATTTTATCTTCATTTAAATACACTAGCGATGCAAGTTTATAGAATTCAATACACATGGGTGTGGTGCTTTTACCTTTTGAATATGCCCAAGTGCAGTATGTGTATGACAGAGAGGTAGCATCGCCTGTCGTCCCCATCATCATAGTACCACTTTACGCTGAGGAGTTGTACCGCCGTCCCCGGGAGGAAAAGGCCCAGAGTGAGGCCCGCCCACTGCGTCTCCTCATTCCAAAGATAAAACCCTATGCAGTAGATCACTAAAGGAAACAAACACAACACATGCCCATGCAAGGTGGGGTTAGTATTTTGGGTTAGGGTTAATTTTCTTACAGTTATTATTACCAGTACATACTTAATATTATTCAGTGCAGGCTAATTTGTCATTTAGAGGGCTGGGTTGTTTGTTGAGCCTTTAAAATACATTAATTTATTTTAGAAACAAGTTGTAGGGTGAGAAATTAGCATACATAACAGCACAGTTTATGTTGATAAGAAATATAAAATAAATTGTAAAAAGAACCTTGGACTGTAAGATGCTTATTATACATTGAATACATTTAAAATGTTTTGTCCAAATGGAGATTTATCATTTTATCATTTTATTCATTCTATTATATTTGTGCAGTCATATTATTTGTAAAAATCTAAGGGAAGTGATACCAGTTTGATACCATTGCTTGCAATACTGAAAACTGCACTTTATTGCAATTTTTAGTCCTTCGCTGTCTGCATTTACATCTCAAAATAAAAAAGACTGAATTCTATAGAATTCAAAACAGAAGTAAAACTCACAGACTGATGTCCACATGTAGCCAGGTAATGCAACTTGATATAATATTGTCACGCCAAATATAGCAATACTGTAGTGTATCAATTACTTCCCACAACTCCAATATATACCCCATATATTAGCTGTAATATTGGCAGAATGTACAAATGTCCCAAAATGGTTTACTCATAAATTAATGTCTACTTTCATAAATCCAAAGTGGCATTTATCAAAAAATAAAACGTTGCTTTTCCTATTTTCACATCTGTTTCAAACACAAATGGACCACAACAGGTACAGCCCAGTTTTCCTACAGCAGAGGTTTTGTGCTGTCAACAAAAAATGCAGGTATCAATATCAGTACTGGCAGTGTTGAGTTTGAAAATATCAGCATTTTGGATACTGGCAAAAATGAAGAATCCAATATGTCCACAAAACCAAATAACGGGTTATTAAGGACATTTTAAAAACTCATTTTTGCTGACAGCCACCTGCGCACCGTCTTAATTTCCACTTTGGAAAAGACACTTGAACTAATGAGGAGGAAAGGACACTGGCTCTTTGTTATTAACACCATTTTCTTTATGTTGCCAATATTTTTGTGCAGCTTAGGCAAATTTTTGTAATAATAATGTAATAATGATTCTATTTGATACCACTGGTCAGTGAAACAATGGAGACTTAAGTACACAGATCATTTTGATGATGTTTAAAAGGGTACAAATTATTCAAAACAGATTTTTTTTTACAAAAATTAGGATTCCTTGGCCTGTCCACATTCACACACACCCCACCCCCCCACCCCCACCCCCCGGACATGCATCTTTCAGAAAATGTGCTCAAACAGTTCAGATAAAATTGTCCCCCAAATGGCATCAAGAGGTGACATGCCACCTAGTAGAAGGAACATGTCTTGGCATGTTTGTGCAATAAACATTAGAACACAGCACTAGTAAGCCAAAGTCACATCCACCCCCTGAGAAGGGCATGGTTAGACACAGCTAATGAGGATTTACACTGAAACAGCCTGTTTTGTGAAGTGCTGAAACAGGGGGGTTTACAGGCATGCCAAAATAGAATAGTTCAAGACAAGAAAAGAACTTAAAAGTATGTTTTGGGGACAGTAGAAGCAGTGTTAACTTTTTGAAAAGTAGCAGAATATAGGACATTTTATATACGGAAATGCTGCTCATATTTTTTTACACTATTTTGGCAGAGTGTGGGAGTTTGTCTGCATTTTTCCTCATCTAAAACAATAAAAAAACAATATTAGGTGTCAAGGATTCCAATGTTTGTTCCTATAAAATCATTATTAATTTTTTCATATTTAGTAGTATCACGCCAAGGCTTATACTAGTCTTTTGATAAACACTTACTTTTTCCTGTTGAAGAATCCAACATTTTTGTGAATCACTACTCAGCTCAAAAATATTGAGTTCTGATTTTTGCCCTGTAGATTAGTCTTTAAGCATGTCTTAAAGAAAAAAACCTAATGTTAATGTTATGTTTTGTAGAGGGAGTCAGAGTCCTTAAGAATACGAAGTTCACATTTGTAGTTTCCCAAATAAACTGTCCTCAATTTACAAGGACAGTGTCATAACAAGAGGATGTAAGCGGTCTTAATTCTGGCTTAACAAAGCCTGTAATCGTGACTCTGTAATGACTTTTCTTGGGAGAAAAAAAAACAATTATCCTCCTTAATTGACCATTTTAATTGTTCATTATTATTTCTGCAATGGGCATGATGAAGTGTGGGATCTGTAGCACATGCAGCACAGTGATTTTGTCTTCTGGGGATGGTTTACCTGCTGAAGTCAAAGTCACACTTTGTACTCATGCAGTCACCTCATCCCTCTGGTGTCCTGCCCTTGCCCCATTGATCTGCTTAGTCAGGCGATCATCACACCTGAGAGTGCTGCACACTTCACTCAATACAGATCCAGATGTGCATTTGTGATGCCATGAGAATGAATTAAGCTTATGGCCTTGGGGGAAATTGTCTTGCAGTGAGAGCGTATGAATGAAAGACAAAAGCCATACATGATAGTGCACAATTCAAAAATGTACATAATGAAGTGTTGCATAATAGCGTGTAAAGAGAAGCAATATTATTACTGTATTATTAAGCAGCCAAACATCCCTCTATTAATCACCATCCTTGCAGCATGTTATAATATCAGGCTACAAGTGATGCAGATTCTAAATGCACATTATTGGAAACCTATTTAGGGAGGTGGGTGCATGACAAGTCCTAAAGGTGAGCACCATGTCCACAGGTTTCAAGGACAACCCTTTACTGCAGGGGTTAATTATGCATATTATCATATGACCCTGCTGAATGACCTCTGGTGGTCCTCTGGCCCCAGTCTGACAGCCCTACCTGGGCTAACACATGCAAATTCCCATGCTTGTCAAAGAAAACAGCCTAGTTTCGCCTATTCAGCATGACTGTGGAGCTAATGCATCCCCGTTAGAATTGTTTCTAACCTGCTGCTGGGTAAGCTCCGCACGAAGCATCATGGCTCCCATTCATTGTACCCGGAGACAAATACCTGCACAAAAACAACATTCCTCCCTCTCTTGTTGTCATACATTCACCTCCAGCAGCACACACAGCATTCCCGGCGCAGCGTGGATTTCTATTCCCACTTACGAGAGCTCCGTTCGGCCACGATAACCAGCGCCGACACGCCGAGCAGCACCGCCTGGCACCACGCTATCCAGCATCCGCTCCGCCGGGCCGCCGAGGGCATCCGGCGGACGACCGCCCCAGCAGCGGCGTTTATCATGATGAGGAGAAGCGGGAAGGCGAATGGAGCCGTGGCATTACCCTGGGCATCGTTCAGCCCGGGTCCGTCCTCCGCTCCTGCTCCTGCTCCGTCTTCCTCTTCTCCCGCTGCTGCCTGCCTCCGTCCAAAATACATGACGTCACTGCGCACGGCGTTAAAGGGGAATCAGTTTACGCTCCGGTGCTGGACGCAGCTCACCTTCCCGCCACCTTGGACCGTCTGCCTCGTCTTTTTTTAACCACCATTTAACCCTTAAAGGCTCATTTAACACATATTTACAAATTCATTATGTACGTGGTATTTCTGGATAAGAACTAGAGTATGCAGCAACAACAAACAAGTCCCTAATTTACTTTTACCGACCACTATTGTCCTTTCACTTTTCTTGTAAAGATGATAAGGCAGTAGGGCTGTAAAGCAGTGTTAATTTTGTCAGCACTTTTTAATTTAGTTTTAGTTTTAGTCTTTTGCCTAAAATATCTTTTAGTTTTAGTCATAATTTAGTCATAAATGTGTAATATGCACATTTTTGAATCTTTCACAGGGTTGAGAGAGCAGAGATTCATGCAGACTGATTACACTATTAATAAAAACATTATAGATGCTTTAGAAAGTTAACATATAATTCATCATCCATTCCCAAATTATAGCTGAAGTGTTTTCTCCACTGTCTTACGCTGATCTGTGTCTTCAAACAGAATAACTTGGCTTTAATAATTGTAAGTGGTACAATGTAATAATATATTGTTCATATTTATTCGTCAGTTTGCTTTACAGATGCTTAGTTTGAGAAACTGTGCAGAGCTGGTGAGGGATAGGGCCCAGCCTGTTATCTTTTCATGGGGCCCAAAATTCCTGGCAGCACCCTTATGCTAAGGTAAGGCTGGGTAATAGACTAAAAACCACAAGATATTATCTGAGCAGCAATACATAATATAAATACATATTTAAAGTTACTGATACTACAGTGTTATATTGACTACTTACTGTGTAATTTCCATCTGAAGAGAGCTTGTTCTGCTGTTTGAAGCTGATTTGTATCTTTGAATAAAGCCGCTTGGCTGTGATAATTATAGGTGATCCATGTTTTTTTTCAATTTTGTCTCACTATATTAATTCATTTATTTATCTGTTTTATTGGAGTTTTGTCTAAGTGCTTGCAATCCTTAAAAATATTTGAAATTAATTTTGTGTCATAAAGTTTTGAGAAGTTCTTGAATTTTGGATAAAGTGCGAGAAAATGCTTGTACTTTTAAAAACAATTTTTTAGCAAGCAGTTACCAAGGGGTACCTATTTGACATTAGTTTTATGAATCAGCACATTCACATTTTTATTATGAAAGAATAAAAATGAATCAGTTTTTTACATTGATTTGACATGTATTCATTAATTTACCTCCCTTGAATAGGCTGCTATCAAAACAGTAGAATAATACTTCTTTTGACAGGATAAGGAAGTGAAATAACCATTTTAAGAAATGTGTGTTTCTGTATTTAGCGCTGTAAGATGTCACAGAAGTTTCAACCTAAAATGTTTAAAATGTGCTTGAATTTGGCCTTGGAAAGGTGAATGAGCCCTCTAATTAGCTCAGCCAAGGAGGTTATGATTTTGATGGCATTTTTAAGTTAGATTTTTATTCATTATTATTTATGTATTCTTATTAGAATAACTCAAAAGGTTTATGAGCAGGTTTTCATGAACTTTTCAGGAAATGTTGGTCATTGCACCAGGAGGGAGTAATTTGATTTAGGTGGTGATCTGAATATGGATGCATATCCAGGAATTTTGTTTAATGAGATTTGTTAACATTGCGAGATAGGACAGTTGCATTAGATGTTGATGGTGATCCAGATGTTGATGTGAATTCAGGAATTCTTTAAAGGATTTGTTAACAGTGATAAAGAGAGAGGGCAGTTTCCACATTTTTTACAATAACTCACACGACAATATTGGAAGTGCCTTGGTGGAGATTTTTGCTCTTAGAGCACCTCTAGTTCCACCAGTAGTTGAATGTTTTGTTTCTTTTACTGTCGGCTTGTGTTTTGGACTTTTTTCTCCGCACTCTTTTCAGAACCGAACTGCAAAGTAATCTTTAAAAAAAACACAATGTCGGCTTAATTTTGACACTATAATATAGCTCACATGTACAAAATTAGCAGAATATTGCATATCAAGGATGCATGTAAAGATCATTTTGTAGCTTACACTTGTATTTTTTCTTGACAGAGTAGTTCACTCATTCAACAGCAACAACTGTAAATAGACTACGTGCAAGCCACTGAGCTTTAATGCTGTAACACTTATCTCACTGACACTACCCTGAACAGGAATTATCTCTCTAATTAGCAACCACACACACAAATGACAAATGAAGACAAACTTTGTTTATGCATAATCACATGTTCAGTTTATAAAGATTTGTCAAAGATACAAAAAATAGCAAAAATGTCACTGTTTTTCTTTGTTTACATATTTAGTTAAAAATTAGCAATATAATAAGTTAACAAGGAATTATGCAGTTATCCAGTAAGTCTGTGTTCCCAGGCCATGCTGGTAGAGTCATGATTCTTCACATGCTAAAGCCTCTGTAGAGTATAGTCAAGGCAATCCATGCTTAAGATTAGGGTCTTCTTCAAATAGGGCAGTAACAGACAGCTGCTGAGTTGACCTGTACAGGATTATATGGTTGGATTAGCAGGGCTGTCTTAGGGCTCTGATATGCAGCCTGACTCCAGCTTGATGTTGGTTGCATGCAGAGGTAAAGAGCTGCCTCGATGCAGCAGCTGCATGGCCTTTGTTGATTTGGTCTCCTCTCTAGCGCCCTCCCTGTGGCCAGATGTACAAGACTCAATCGATTTTATCAATTCAGTAACATTTCCCTTGTCCATGTCAGCCTCTGCGGCCATGGCCTCAAGCTGCTCAGCTGCCTCACTCATGTCAAACCTCTCGATCTCAGAGTTGACTCTGTGTAGCTCCTCTGGTGAGTGCCTTTGGGCGGCCGAAGAGGAGAGAGGGCAGAAGCCTTGGAGATGAACTTGGAGGCTGCAGTGGTGGAGAAAGGCACAAGGGCAGCGGGGGCAACGGTGAGGTCGCTCTCCAGTGTGGAGGCGTTTGTGGAGCTTTAGGTGGACGAATTGAGTAAACCGAGCTGGGCAGAGTTTGCACTGGTACGGCCTTTCTCCTGAGTGAAGCCTCTGGTGGGTTTTCAGGTTACTAGTGCTGCTGAATCGCTTATGGCACACCTGCATTAAAACAAAACCAAGAATATGATTAGGAACTTGTAAAATACTGTACATGGTCAAAGTGGTTGGGCTTCATGTTTAAGTAATACTTTGAGGGATTTATCAAACTTTGCTCAAATGTCCATTCTGACTTAAGGGGAAAATTATGGATTTCAGTGGTCAAGACCTTTGGGCCTCATGTCAATTTCTTTGCTAATAGGATTTCTGCAAATCACAAAACCACCTCTGCCCTTCTTCTTGACTCACCAATGTGCTTTAACGTTTTCATACCTGTTTAATTCAGAGGCGTAAAACTGCCAGTTAAATACTCTGATTCCTCAAGTCACAGCGATACAACTTTTAAGTGTGTTATACTGTAGTTTTGTTTCATCTTTTAGAAATGTAGTCTTTGTCAGTTAATTCATTGATATCATGAAAAGGTACCAAAGCCTCAAATATCTATGGCATTAAATTTTTTTTTTACCAGAACAAATGAGACAGATGTTTTTGCCAGCATTAGTTAGTTAGTTTGCTTGTTGGTTGGTTCTTTTGTCTGTGAGCAAGATAACTCGAAAATTTATGAACAGGCTTTGCTGAAATTTAATGAAACTGTTGGTCATGGCACAAGAAAGATGTGTTTAGATTTTGGTGGTGATTCAAATCTGAATGTGAATCCAAAACATGTTTTCTGAGAATTTTGTCAACTTTGCAAGTTAGGGCAGTATTCAACATTTTCACAAATAATACAAAAACACCTCCATGGATTTCTTGTTTTTCTTCCATTTACACATTTAAAATAAAGTATTAAATCAACCAAAACTGTCAGGGTCATGGCACCAGGGGAAAGCTAATGCATTGTGGAGGTGTTTGTCCATGTCTTTGTCTGTTTGCCTGCTTGTCTCTGAGCAAAATAACTCGAAAAGCTCTGAACAGATTTTGCTGAACTTTCCTGAAATGTTGGTATAAGGAAGAACTGAGTAAATTTTGGTGGTGATCAGAATATGGATGTGGATTCAGGTATTTTTCACAGGTTTTTTTTTACTGTATACCACATTTCAGTTTTTCACATTATTCAGAATAACTAGGCTAAGACTGTCAGACAGGCCTTGGTGAAGGTTTGTGCCCTTGGAACAGTCGTTTTATTTATCTATGTTTTTATTTATTTGAAACGGTCTAAGTTGCAAAATGATTTCAACAACCTTCTGGAGTCGAAACTTTATCTGCATACTTAAACAGTCCAAACAGTGGATTTAAAAAGATGTTTTGTTTCTTTTTTATCTGAACAACAGACCATAAAGCAAAATAAATATACAATAAAAAGTGGAACATCTTTTGCTATGAAGAGGGGACTATATTGACAATGTTTGGGGTCGATTTAACTTAAGACCAACCCTGGAGAAGTACAAGAAATTTTTTAAAAAGTGAATTGTTGTGACTGATTGAGTGACTGTATACACTTCTTCTTAAACATATTATGATAACTCATGGGAAATATCTTGAAAAAAACTTTTCCATGTTGCCTTAAAGCACCAGTAAAACTGTTAAACTGATTATGGCATTTTTTATTAACTCTTAAATTTGCTGCTTAAATATCAAAAATAACTACATTAATCAATTTTAAGTGGCCAGGGGGTCATTTTGTTGCTGCTGTATTGGAATATTGTTCATTTTTTCTACTATTCTATCAAAATTCAAAGTTCTGGTGCTGTGACTGCTCTTTTCTGAATTGTAGCCATACCTTGCACTCATGAGGCTTCTCTCCTGTGTGAACCAGGTAGTGTTTCTGCAGGTGGGCCAGCTGAGTGAAGTTCTTATTGCACGTCTGACACCTGAAGGGCCGCTCTCCACTGTGCACTCGCAGATGGACCTAAGGATGTGTGTCGGATGTAAGTTTCTGGTTCATTTTTGTATTTTTGCAAACCACTTGAAGAGTTGTAAAAGACAGTTTACTTAAACTGCACATATATGATAGACAGGAACTAACCTTTAGGTTGGAGAGCTGCCCGAAGACCTTTCCACAGACGTTGCACTCATACCGGATCTTTCCATTCTGTCTTGTGAGGGGGTATGACAGGGTTTTGTAGCCGATTATTTGCCCACCTTGTTTGGCCTTCCTGAGGTCTGCTGCATCATCTTTACTGCTCTGTGTTGCACAGGTGGGTTTGGAAGGGGGGCAGTCTGAAAAGGCGGCCAAGCCCACTGGTGGTGAGCATTCTCCTGGTGCATGAGAGGGCAGCCCCATGTGACTGGGCGAGGAGACCATCGATGAGGCACTGGATGTGGTTGGTAAAGAGAGGTCTGCTTGTTTGAATTCTCTGAGGTCATCTGAAGGGATCTTGAGGTAGTTTGTCCTTTTGGTGGTGAGGTCTTTGTTGTCTTTAAGCTCCCGTGTTGGTGAAAGAATGAGGTCTTGTTTGGTGTTAGTTAGTGCAAGTGTCAAGTCTTTGTATCTGTTGGCCAGAGGATGGAGGAAGTGCATGTAGTCGTTAAAAGGCAGTAAAGGAGAAGGAAGTGTGAGGTGAGGTTTCAGTCGCTCGCCGTAGAGAGGGTATGAGTGAGGTAGAATACTGTTAAGGCCCAGTGAATAGTGAGGTGGAAGATAAGGAGAATGCCTCAGAGCAGGATGAACCCGACCACCAGGCACAGACGGTTCCTGGTAAGGTTTGGCTGTGAGTGGTCCCTGGATGTGCTGAAAGTTGAAGTGCAAACTAGAGGGGGCAGGAGTACTATGAGCTGGCCTTTTGGCAGCAGGCGGGCTACAGGATGGCAGAGGGATGTATCTGTGGCTGTGGATGGAGTCTGATGCAGGCTGGATTGGGTAAACAACACGGGGACACAGGGGGAAAGCTGCTGAGGGGTTGGCCTGAGACAGAGGACTGTCTATACGAGTGGTGGAGGTTGTCGAAGGTTTGGAGAGCTCATCTCTGAGTATTTCTGAGACACTGTGTCCTCGTTTTCCTGTTGTCCTTTCCTGAGCATGACTCTGCTCTGTTGAACAAAAAAGAACAATGAAAAAATGACATGAACAACATTGACTGTATAAAACATGGTCATGATCTCAATACTGTTTATGAAGAAGTGTCTTAAAGCCAAAGAATGCTGGTCACTATATTGGAAATGCTCACTCTGCCCAGCTTTAACAGAAAAGTGCTTATTTACATTGGAACTCAGATGTTTGAGCTAAGAATTATGTCACATCCCATTTTAACACGTTCCAGTTACAAACTGATAAACTCAGGGCACCTGAAGATCGTCCGAACTCTGAAGTAGGAAGTCAGACCAAAGGATGCATTCTCAGTGATGTGTATAATTTTCAACTCAGACATTCCCTCCTCTGAGAGCAAATGGAATGCACCATTGTTTTTAGTTACATATCAAGGAGTATTTATACCCCTGTGACATTTAGCCCTTACTGTTAATGTCACAGAGTTGTAAAGGGGGCAAATGGATCCCTACTTAACACTGTCTCTGAATGTAGTAACAGAAGTGTTATAGGTGCAAGAATTGGATCAGTGGACCCAACCAAGAAGTGCAGCGTTGTATGTGGAGCTCCCGTTTTGATATAATGGCAAAGGTAAATGGACTTAAGCTTATATAACGCTTTTCTAGTCTTTGACTACTCATAGCTGCTTTACATCGCAGGTCACATCTACCCATATAAATCCACAACACCATAACAGAATGCCCCTAGCTCTGTTTAATACATAATCACTGTATCCTTGACCTTTGGCATAACTGAGTTGAGTGCTAGTGCATTGGCCAATGTCAAAATACAAAGACTGGCAATTTCTGCCATGCTTAGCATTTATGTTGTTTAACATTTGGTCAAAGCCTGTTCAAGAAACTCCATATACATGCTTCTGCCAGCCACTCCCCTATGCAAGCCTATCCACTTTCTCTCTCTCTCTCTCTCTTGCCTATCATTAAATGTGCCAAAATGCCAAAAAAAATATTAAAAAAAGAGATTAAATCAATCCCAGACTTCGAATCTAAGGTGTATTATTTTGCCTCAAAAATAGATTTCATCAATTTCTTTTGGACAAATGTATGTTCGTGCATATCAGTAGTTCATTTTGAGTTTGACTTACACACTACTCTGACTTTTTAACCACATATAAACACGCTGCATGACTGGTGAAATAATTTTAGACTCACAGCACAGCAAGCAGACAATATCATCAGTAAGTGACGCAGAGACCCATGACATAGACAGATCATGCTCACAAGTTTCTCATTGACGTCACCATGCATTTTCACTTTTAGTCCAACCTGTTTCTTTATGCTTCGTCAATCAGATAACTATGTGTTTTGATCAGATGTGTGTATGCATTTTTGACTGTCTAGGTCCTTTGCCCCAGACAGTCCTTTTGAAAGAAGACTCCACATGAATAACAATTGCACATGACTGACTATATTGTATTCTTCCACACAAATTTTCAATGTTATTAGGCCTGCAATCTTGGTCAAACACTCTGTCTGAACTGTGGTGCAGCCCAAGGGCTACTACAATCCATTGTAACTCCAGTTGATGTCTAATGTAATGCTGACATTATCTCTCAGGAACACTAGGCTATAAATAATAATGTCAGGAGTTCTACACACAGGTCATGCTTTTTAGATCCAAATCTCTATTACATTTGGAAATCCTTCAGTTTGACACCCAGGAAGTCACAAAGAGGGATTTAGCTCAACAGGCTTGTTCCTGAGAAGACAAACCATATGAGCGGACAAACAGAGGAAGATATAATACCGAAGTATGCATGTTAATTTCTCATACCAATGGATACACTTAACATCAACTCAAGCAAACACAGATTGACCCTTATCTTGTCTTTGTGCTGCCCTGTGTTACCCTCCCCCCCCTTCTGAGAGGCCAGCTTTTAGCAAACAAACAGCCGCCACTCGGTGAGATATCAATCTGTCAGCGGGTTGCCTCGTCAGGAAGTTCAAGTAGTCACTGGAACGCTTCCTACCTCTCTTCCTTCTTAAGAGCCAAATAAATAAGAGGAGTCGTGCCAGAATGCTGTCAGCACCTAAGGCAGCCTCTTGTGAGTGCACTTGCTTAGGAACGTGCGTGTCAATGAGTACCAAGGTGTGTGCATGCGGTCGTTTGCTCTAGCTTGTGCACGCTTTGTGTTTGTGAATGAAAGCCAAATGCTTCGTGTATCAAAGAGCTGCCAGCTGTGTTTCTGTGTGGAGTTTTAAAAAAAGGGAAACTGAAACATCGCCTTAAGTCCTGAAAAAGGTCTCATCTTACTCAGGTACTATACCTGCAGACAGACCCTATCTGCTTTCAGGTTTCCCTTTGTGCCCCGCTCAAACAAAAGAGCTGTGGGTGTGACTGAGAAACTTCTTAAAAGCCCACACAAAGAGCGCGTCAGTCAGTCGGTGCTTTGATAAGGAGCCTTACTCAGCAGTGACAGTAAACCACAGATATGTCTCAAAGCGTGGGTTCAAGACTGATTCCCTCAGGAGTCCAGAAACACTTCAGTAATTGAATACATATTTCCCCTTCTAACACACTTACTGATGCTGTCAATGGCCAGCTGTGCCAGTGGAGGGTAGTGACAGCGTTGGGCAAATTCCTGGCAGTACCACACCAACAGCTCTTGACCCGGCAGAAGTGGTTTGATGGTGTAGAAGTAGATTTCCAACCCTTTCTGGCAGGCAACCAGGTTTTGCTCCTCCACGGTGCAGGCTGGATTAACATACCGCATCCAGTTACTCCGCTCCTCATTCAAACCGTCCAGGATGTGGTGTAAGCGCCCCTCAAAGAACACCTAGAGAACCACAGGAATAGTAAGTTGTAAATTATTCACCGAAATTAAAATTGTGACATGCTCGTAACCTGAAATTATGATTATGAGTTTCTCAAAGCTTTTATGGTAAATACTATATGTTCCCTTCAGCTAACATAACCACAACATTAGTCATGCTGAAGAAACATTGAGCAAGAGTTTCACTGTGACTGCATCGTTATATTCAGCATACTATTACACCCACAGTCTTTCTCGTCTTTACGGTGGAATCATCACTGCGTCTGCTGACATTTCATCAGCTTATTTTAGTTAAGCTATTTTACACTCTCACACGTATATATGAGAAATTTCAGGACAGTATGCCTTTGAAATTGTTCAAGGTTTTGACAGGAGTGAGTATTCTAAAGCTTGTTTTTTGCTTTGTGCAACCACAGGGATGAGAGTGACTGCATGGCAAGCATTACATCACATTACCAGATGGCCCCCATTGTGATTTTTGGCCTCTCATAATTTTGAACCAGTACAGACGTCGATGACAAGATGGCAAACTTCTAGGAGCTACTGCTGTCACAAGTTATAATAATGTAAACACAGCCCCAAAAAGTCTAAAAGAATATCAGAAAGTAGTGAGGAGAAAGCCACAAAATTGATTGAATCGACGCATATGTTTATACTCCTTGTTGTAATTCTGTGACAGTTTGGTTATAATGTTAACAAGACACCCATGATGGTAGGTGACACAGAATTAAGCTTATAAACAATGCTGTACCAAGATGTGATAACACACTTTTGACATTTTACCTTTACAGACTTCCCACACTGCCACTGTTTAATTTGCCCTAAATTGCTTTTGCAAGAGAGTTGAGAGAAATAGTCCCCATTCTGTCTCTCTTCCTCACAACAAGACCCCACTTTAAACACATTCTGTACTTATTCTGCAGTTTAACCATCAGCATAATAACCAAGGCCAAAAGTTATGCTCATAACCACATAAGTCAAGAAAGACCGATTTAAATGATGCCATCTTTTTAAGTGAGTTTTTTTAGCATCTAACACAAAGCTGTGATGCATGAGCCTGATGCATGTAACTAGTTCTGTCAGGAGGTGTGAACCAAGTTTTATTTTTTAGGAAGTCGACAAACAGCAAAGTCATCTTTGCTTCTAACTCTGTAGTATTTGATCTCGTACTGCAAAGTTCACAGTGAATAGAAAAATAAGTGCTTGGGTTTGTGTCAGTTTTTTTTAAAACTAGATTACACATTAAAAAAATGTGTCAGAAAAAAATATATTTTGCAAAGACTTTTATTATGAATATCAAAAAGACATAAAAGGGTGACAAAGGGATTCTCTCTCTATGCTGGCTTTGGAGGTAGTGAAAGTTGTTGCAAGGGTAAGAAGGGATCAGCAGGGCCAGCAGGGGAGCATAAAACCCTGTAAGTGCACATGTCTGACTGTGTGTGTTTGGTGTTTGTGGAGAACTTTATTTGCCATGCTCTCCTGTGCTTCTACACTATAACACCTTGTGAGCGTAAAGATGATACACCAATGTTGCATCATTATGGACTTTATATGAATGTCTCAAGGTGTAACAATGGTGGTGCTTTGTTACAGTGCAGTTTCTGAAATGGACTGTAAATGGCACTTATGATAACTGAGTTTCCTGTTATTTTTATGGCATATGTAGTTGTACACAGCATAGCTACCAACAATGCTCTTTCACTCACAAAAGTGTTGTCACCCACAGGAATGCACATTGTTACTGTATTAGCAGATAGTAGTTCAATCAGCATGTTGTCACATGTTAACTGATCACAGCCAATTTCTCAGCAGTTAATACCAGCAAAATGTGCATATTAATTTGTGCAGTTTAAAGCAGAATTGGTATCTGAGTATGCTGAAAAAGGTCAGAATCTTACAAAACTCTTGCGAGGCCTGGGCATTAGTGGCCAGAGATGCTGGCTGGAGTAGGACAGGTCAGCTGCTGGATACGGGAGTGGCAGCTTCTATGGGCACCTGACGCGCTCTCCTGTACCTGATCCAGCTCACTGTATACTGGGTGTCCAGGACCCAGTAGGTTGGAACACACCACAGGGGTGACCGCTGCATTGTGAAGGGGTCAGCTCAAAGAATACCTGAAGAGTTGGAACATGGCCCTTGAGAAGTGCCGGCAAAGTACCGAACCAGCATATGATCCAATACCTGACCTGACCCGATGTTCACATGCACACGTCATTCCAAAACTTTTGACAACATTTCTAGAGTGTTATGACTGAATGTAGCTTTCATTTCTTTCCTCTTCAGGCCAAGTTTTTTTTTCCAAGGGATGCACACAATTAGCAAGCTAAACAATTAAGTATGAGCTCTTGATGACTGGTGCCAGACATTTTTACATTTTTATCAATTCAGTCCCACTCTCCTGGTCAAACACTCAACTGCCACCTGCCTACCCACTGTAGATCTATAAATGGCTACAGCCTTACTGCCATTGCTCTCTACCATCCAGATGTAAAGGTGGTATTTTAAATGTATCTTCTCAAAGAAAAAAGTCAGTATGGTGAAATTTTGATTGAGAAAATGTAGATCAAACTATATGTAGGCTTTCTCAAGATAAAGTTGCATAAAACCACCCAAGGCAGCACATTCAGCATGGGTGTGGAGGTGGACCTGCTGAATGGATCTAAGAAAGGGAAATGTTAGCACAGCTAATGTAACCCAAACTTTTCAAACCATCTAAACTTCATTTTCCCACTATCAGGACACTGTGAGATGTCCTTAGACTTGTGCTAAGTAAATTGTGCTCATTTTCAACCTTTTTCTGTGTTTCTCAACTTATCTAGTTGGCTAAACATATTAAAAAATAATGCTCAGTCAGAATTGTTTAAAAAAAGTCTGCAAAGGAACATCCCTACATTTTTACTTACTCTTTAAAGCTTTGCTGTCACTTGAGTCATGGCTGTAATGCTAACAGGCTGTCTGTGTTATGGCTGCTGTGATCCTTGGCTGAGGTAGCATGATTTCACGGTTGCTGACTCTAAACTTCAGAGTCACATGTGTAATGGAAGATGTCCTGGTGTAACACAACTGCTCTCAGGCTCAAAGCCACTTCCTCGCTTAGTCAGTGTGAGACTTGTGAGTCTGGAGAAGTACGGACATGTGTATGGTGTGTTTACTGGCAGTGATACCACTGCGGAGAGAAGTGAAGAGATGAGAAGCGCTGCGTCACTGAAACCAAACAGCTGTGTGTGTGTGTGACCTCAGATGTCGCGAGCTGGCAAATGCATTCATACATCTGATCTAGTTGCATTCAGCGATACCAAAGTACTGGTGAGCAGAGTTGCACTTTCACAGGATGTCAGAAATTGACCACAGCTGCTAGCTCGTGCCACAGCAGTGTCTCCAGATAGAGGTACAGGATGTGAATCGTTTTGAAACATACACAGATGAATTTCCCATGCAGTCACACAAATCAGAGACCCACATGCACCTTACTTACCCTCCAAAAGTACTTCCTGTCAGCATCTTTTAGTAGAGTTTCATTGGTGTAGCTTTCCCCAACCAGAGGGCCAAAACGTGTCCCCTTTGGAATCAGCTCCTTACTAGTGACACCAAGCACCTATTTGACAAAAAAGGACATGAAGTCATCAGACAACAGAGCAGCTCAGAAGCAGGAGGCTTAAGCATATAGCCAGAATCTGAAAAACATATTTAAATATTTAAGAAGAAAACAATCTTCTCTTTATTGCACTTTCCATGCCACCCTGTTTAAGGGCCCTTTACCAAAAGCAATAGTCAGTTTAGAGGAAAACGGACCCCTAAGTATTGCCTAAATGCTTTGAGCAACTGAGAATGAGCAATAATTTCCAGTCTTCCTGGTGACAAAGCGCTTTTACACCTCGTCACATCTTGATATCACACCCATTCATTTTCCGATTCACTCACTGATGGTTGAAATTGCAATGTAAATTATCCATCAGTATTTGCTAACACATTCAAGCCCTTTCATACCAATTTACATGCCACTGACACAGTGGGAGCAGTTGGCACTCTGAGCTGGGCTCAAACCTGCAACCTGTTGATTGTTGGTAGAGCATGTTACCAGACTAAGTCATAGACACCTCACTAAGCCACCGACACCTGTAATGTAAAGTGCTGGGGCATGATGATCTATTCTGAAGTCCCACACTGGGCTGCACTCACACTGCTCAAGTCAAAACAAGGCACAATCATGGTCACCTGTTGTGTGTACTTGTGATGCACTAATTACTTGTAATTTTGGCATTACAGGTGTCAAATCTCGGTCAAATGCTCTGTCTAAACTGTCCATCACTCATGGACACTGTAGAGCTGCTTGATAGTAGGTGCCCCTTTCTGTCAAAATGCCCAAACTTTAAATGTAAACAAAGAAGATTGAATGAACATAAGGCAACACACTGATACCATCAATAGCATGTGCAGTTCTGCAGTATTACATTGTATGTTGGCAGTCAGGTTATACTCATATATTACCACTCGACAGATGAAACAAGTTAACACAGTAAGTACAGAAATATGGAGGTTTAACGGGGAAGAAAACCAAAGGTCAGTTTGCAAGTTGGCAGCACTGGAATCATCTGCCTGACAGCATCCCTATATATTATCAAGTTGTCATATGACCCATGCATGGCTTTATGTTGCCAATAAATGTCTTTTAGTTTACAAGCTGTGCAGTCAGTCTCAGAGTCAGTTCAAATGAGGAAAAATGCAGAGAATGTGAGTGAAGTTTTACTTTGTAAACCAACTTTGGCCATTTCAGCCAGATACAGCCCTCCAGCACTGCCATTGGTTACAATTAGTGTGAGACAATTGCATCATGTTAAGTCATGGACATGTCGTGCACCTGTGCCTAAGTTTTGATATGAGCGTCCACATCATGCTGATGTACACCTTTTCCATGTGCCCCAGGGCCAGGAAAGTACACTGTGCTTGAGCATGGCACCGAGAGATCACACTTGTTGATCAAACTGGATCTTGGAGGGGTCTAACTAGGCCAATTGTAAGTGTGGCCATTGCTAGGTGAAATAGATTGTCTTTCCAGTCAAAATCAAGGCAAACTAATGCTAAAACTGTTAGCTGATTACAGGCAATAACTATGATATATCAACATTAAGCTAACAGAACTAGATGTATATCGTAGTATATCTCTAAGAATTAAAATTTTCCTCAAGTAAGGCCCAGTGACATTTAAATAGACATTTGTCCTTAAGTTCAAATCCTGAGTGACCAAGCATTTAGTTATTTAGTAATGTATGTTTGTATGCTATCATGCCTGTGATCCATGGGCGCAAAGCAAATTTTGAAAGGCTGTGACAGAATCTATACCTCCCTTCACATGCTGAATATTTCATAAGCCAATCACCCAAGTTATCTTTTGTTTCTCCACCATATTAAAATTTCACCACCACTCTTGTTCTGCTACCTGCAGGTGTGAAACTCAGCCCTCTGTCTCGGGCCTTCAGGGTGTGGAAGAGAGGATAAGGTGTCATGGGCACACCCTTACCAGTCAACTGCACCTTGAGCTCTGTGTTGAAAACCCCCTGAAGCAATGCAGTGTATTCTCTCTTTCATCCTAGTGTAAAACTGGCATAGGGCGCGCAGCTTGACAAACCGCTTCAGAGCTGAGTTTATCCGCAGTTTATCCTGCTAGTTTTACCCCTAGTAGCATTTTTTATGGCTGTGTTTGAGATGTCACAGATTACCATAAGGTATCCTGTCTTCTAGACTCCAGACAGACTTTATTAAAAGGTCAAAGTCGTGGTACAGGTTTTGCTGTAGACGCCTCACTTACTTCCTCTGATCTCGCATGATTATCATCTTTTCGTCTGAAGAGGCTCAACACTAATCTTGCTCAAGGAAACTGAATGTTTCCTTTCATGAATGGGACGCTAAGTTAATCTTTCATCATGACTTCACTACATTAGCTCATCCAGTTAAACATAAACTATCCTCTAATATAAATCACTGCAAGTGCCACATGCTTTTTCCTTACTGCACTTTACGGTGTTGTCAGTGAGGTGGGCCCTGGTATTGGCGCCGTGTTTTATGGTGTAATTGTGAGCTTGGACAAAGAGTTTGGGTATCTGAGGTAAATACTAATCATGACCCCAGGCTGTGTAGTGAGGCAGGTTCTATCTTTGCCTTGCCTGAACACATACACAGCAGAGAGGAAAGGCCGAATTTAGACAACAACATGTCAAGTACTTCCTGTCTGAGGATGGATGAGTGGATGGAAGGATGTTAGTGTGACGCAAAGAGGCGGCAGTAACATCAAAACATAAACAACTTGGTCATTCTCTTATTCCACTAAGATATATTTTCATGTCCAGTTTCCTTGCTTTGGTTTGTCCAAAAAGGATTGGAAAAATACAACAGTTTAATTCTTAAAACAGCTTAGCAAATGTTTTTTTTAGATATCACAGTCTGTAGTTGATTTGGGGACTTTAATAACTTTATTTCAAAGAAAAGAAGTGGCTAAAGTTGGTTACGGGGGGGAGAGAAAGTAGGGAATGACATGAGGGGATAGAGCCAAAGGTAGAATTTGGACCAAAGCCACCCATGCTAAGAAGAACAGCCACAGTACATGAGCTGAACAGACAAAATCACTGTGCTATTGACACCCTAGTCTTTGTTATTTCAATGTAAAAAAAAATTCCCAAAGCTGTGAGAAGATAAGATCGGTGCTCAGGAGAGGAACAAGGCCATCAAATATTAAGCAAACACTGTTTAAAGTCTGGAATATACTATACAATTTTAAGGGGATTTAGACCAGGGTTGCCACAAAAACATTATGGGTGCTATGGAAAGATATCATCATTGACTGCACATTCACAGCCATAAAAATACTGAGTAACTGCTATAACCACATCTTAGTTTTGAACAAAAAAAAAGCCTAAATGACCACAGTTTTGTGTTAAACATTTTACACATACAAAAATTACCCCGAAATTACTTGAACCATATGTAACTGCAATTCAAAAAGGAGTTAGGCACTTTGCTGACCTTTTCACTGACTTTAAACTGTTTTTTTTATGCAAGTTTTGTACTTTTATGAAATAGTTTTTTATTCCAACGCAGATGTCAAAGTCTTATACTCCATTATTTTATGTTGTAGGCCATTTTCTGGCCCAGAGCTCTATTTTATTACAACTAATAACTGTTTGTGATCTATAGTGACATTTGTGGGCCTGAATTGTAAAAAAGAAAAACTGAACTTATGAATTTCAGTTACAGTTGTCTACATTACCTTAATACTCAATATTTGCTCCACATTTTCTTAATAATAACTATAATTACAATATATTTATTTCCTTGTACACTTAATAGGGGGGAATTTGCAAATATTCCAACAATTTTGGGACCTGTATCAGTCAATTGTCCTTGCATTTCACCCCCTTCTCGCACTCCTGATTCCTTCCTATTTCTTAGATATAAAACTTGTTTTAAAGTCGGGGCAGAAATGTTTTGTGAAAGTGAACAGGGAACATTACAGCAGATCACAGGCTGATCAGCCGACATGTTTGATATCCTGGTTGCAGGACAGCATTCATTAACACAGTGAGAGCATAGCTACAAGCTGATCCTCCACCTCTTTTTTCTCTTTCTTATTGTGCTATTAGTCAGTGACTGAAACGTGTCTGTCTTTGTTTGCCCTGTGATGTGGGACGACCAGTCCAGGGTGTACCTCATGTTGCCCAATGTCAGCTGGGATCGGCTCCAGCCCCCTATAACCCTAAAAGGGACATGGTTTGTTGGTAATAGATGGAGGATTTAGTTGCTGATTATTTTTGCTGGTAAAGCAGTGTGCCTGTGCCACAATGAGAGGCTTTTTTCATCTCTGTGTGGGAAAAAGAAATAGCAGAAATAGACGTACATGATGTCAACTTCTTTTGACATCTGTCATCACTCTGCAGATTTAACTAAAAAAAACAGTGTGAGCACATGGATTGATCATGTGAGTCATGTATTGTAAACAAATCAGCTGCAAAGTGTGAGCTAACTTTTCTCCACACTAATGTACTGTCAGTTTGAAAGCGTCCAGTAGGTGTTCCTGGCTTAGTTCAACCAATAGCATTATTTGCAACAAAAACATTTTAATGTGTCTGTTTGGCTGATACCAATTATTTTATGTTAAAGTATCTACGTGTTCTTCTTCAACGCCAATCTAAAATAATCATAACAGTAATAATGATAATAAAATTGCTTATAATACACACCAGACTTCACATAAGATGTAATGAATGACATGTTATTTTTCTGTTGAGTCTTGTGATGTCAAAAACTTTATGATTAAAATGTACAAAGAATTAAAGAATTTCTGCTAGTAAGAGGTCTCAAACATATGGAGGCTGCACAAATTAAGTGGATGTGTTTCATCATCTTAATTTTACCAACGTCCATCCATGCTCCATACACATAATAACAATACTGCTTAACATACCACCCCGCAGCCCCATGTTACTAACACATTAGTGAAATTTAGACTATGTGTAGGAGTCTGCAGTTTTGTAATCTTAAATAACTGAAAACACGAAAGTCTAAAGTATTGAGTGCCAAGGACCTTTAATTCAGTTGTCAGGGTATCAAACTAGATGCCAAAAGTTTGAAACCTGTCAGAAGCATAACCTACAGTCGGCAAGGGATACAGAGGCTGTTGTCCACAAAGAATACAGCAGAAATTAAATCCATGGCTTGGGTCTCCTTTATTACAAATCAGTTATCTCTCTCTCTCTCTCTCTCGCTCTCTCTCTCTCTCTACATATACATATACATATGTGAGTGTGTTTGTGTGTATACACCCAGTTTCCAACTCTGTGTGCTTTATGTCTTTAAAGCCCCAAAAGAGATCTTGAAAAAAATAATAAAGAAACTGGCATCAAGTCAATCCCTAGTGAGAATAAAATTAAGGTTGTGTTGCTGCATACCTCTGCAGAGTCGTGGGAGCGTTTCAGGGCCAGGTTCCTTGGCAAGGATCTCTCAGCTCGCGTCCTGCGCTTATTTTCAGACTCCTCTTCAAGAGGCTGGTCCTTCACAATATAAGTGCACTTTTCCTCAAAGTGTTCCTCCCTCCATGGTGTCATGTCTACGTCCTGTGTGTCAGGCATGACTGCTGAGCTCTGCGGCGATCTTTCTGAGGTTAGCATGGCTGTGGTGCACTGAGAGGCCTGTCAAGACATTGAGTAGGGAAACCCATCAAAAGTTGGAAACAGTCTTTGTTACACATGCGCTGCTGGGAATTTCTTACAAATTTTATTGTGATGCTACATTGGCATTTGATGTCTCAATATAAGTGCTAAGTGTATCCAGGACATTTCACAAAATTGAGATAATAATGATAAAGACCATTTTGGTTAGTGAAAAAGATCGTAAATCAGCTTCAGTATTATTTTGTTTTCACTAAGCACTCTGGTTTGGTTTAGAACAGTTTGCCACATTGGGTATGGTAAACTCTGCAATTGATTGCATTTGCACAGCCAATCATATTCTTACTTGATAGACTGTAGTGCATCTATTCACCTGTCAAGGTTGGATAAGTAAGCTCTACACCCCAAAAGAAGGGTCCTAAAATAACATAGGTCTGTATGGATCAGTTATTTTAGTACCCTTCTCAGCTTTTAATAATAACTGAGTGCAGAACCACACCAAATTGAACTAGGCCGCTGAACTTGTTTTTATGTGATTTAAAAACATCATCACCCTCCCTCTAAAGCAACCTGCTCTAAGAGCAACAGCTCTGTTCATGAGGTGTTACAGGTTATTCAGGGAACAGAAGTTGGGTCAGATGAAGGAGAAGACTGTCCTTCTCCCGTGGATGCAGTTTGAATAAGGGTTTGTGCTATGAGAGTGATGTTCAATATGCTAAACGAACAGTAAATAGACTTGACCTTGTCGTGCTTTTCAATCATTTCACTGCTGAAGACTTTTTTTTACACTGCAAGTCACACTCAGACATTCACAGTCTTTCACACCACAATCACATGCTCATAAAAGAGTATGCTCTGTAAGGTGTCCAGCAGTATTATCTGATTACATCCATACACTGCAGCGGGATTAAACTGGGGTGTAGTGTCTTGCACGGGGACACATAGCCATGTGACTGCAGGAGGAGTGGATCAAACCCCTTTCTTCCTGGTGAAAGACGACCAGCAGTGTCGCTGATTCATTGTTGCCTCATTATTCATAAGAGACTCTTTAAATCCTCTTTTGATGTCATCATTTGGGGAAAACAGACAACACAAACAACAGCTGGATTACCACAGGACGTTAACTTCTGAATGGAGCTAAATTTAGACCCCAGAGTGTGAGGTATGACAACAAGTCAGGGATGTTGAGGAGAAAACAGACCTGCCGGAAACTCTAACTTTCCCATTGACCAGTCCTACCGGACAAACAAACTTCAAAGTGCAGATCTCTTCATGCTGGCTGCCCCGTCGCCCCCACTGTCCCATACATCCTGTGACTCTGTGAATCACAGCCCCCCCCAGGCTGTAAGGGAGGTTCCTGTGCACGTCATCCCCAGAGCGGGACCACTTTCACAAGGAAATCAGCGCTTGCAGTGAATCGAGCAGACTTCCTCTGAACTGACTGAGACTTGGCCTTTGGCCAGATGTTGACTCTCTTTCTCTTTCTTTTTCGTCTTTTATCTACACTTTCTATGCAACCCCTCTTCTTAAGAAGTTTGTTTGACCACTAACAGGGGCTGAATTCCTTGAATGATGGAATGAAAATAGGTAAAGAGTGAATGAGGAGACAGAGGGCTTGTAATTAAAAGACAATGCTCATATGTGTTCAGATATGTGCCTTGAGAACTTCCTTTCACATGCTCATCAGTTTGCCTTGAAGATGGTGGAAGATAAGGTTGATAACATTTGATACAGACTCACGAGTAAAATGAGGACAGCCACAAACCTAAATTTAAACCCTTCTGTAAAGTTATTTAACTTTGAATGTATTATTCCTGCATATTAATATATTTACAGATCTTACATCTAAACAGAAGACATTCGTTCTTATTTGTAAGTCAGTTTATTAATCAGAAAGCTCTAAAATACATACATGGATCTGACAGTTGCACAAAAAATGCATAAAGAAGTGCAAGGGATGAGAAATTAGATTTACAGATATTTTAATTCAGACAGGAAAAAAATGCAATTTTTAAGATATATCGGCATATTTTAAGATGAGATACATGGTGAGATTGTATATATCATCGTAATTTATCTTTATGTAAATAAGAAATAAAATAAATGTAAGTCTGCATGCCCAATAACAGCCTATTTACATGAAGAACCACCAACGACAAAGTTTTTTTTACTGCTAGATAATCTCTTTAAAATATTAGCCTAAAATTGGATTATATGTATTTATTTTAAATTCATAAATGTATTCCATTTATGGAGCATTTCTGTAAATATTAAAAATCAAATGATATCTGTTAAATACCACTGCAACAAAAAATAGAAGTCCTAAACACACAATATTGATTTTTTTTAAAAACAAAAATTGCACCCAAATTCCTGATCATTTGGATTAACTGGATTGTTGCTAATATTACATCAAAGTTGATCATTTGTTTATTGTGGCAGACATTTACTTACAGATAAAAAAGTGTTGAGGTAGAATTTTCTTTTACCAAGTAATGCTGCACCAAGCTATAAAAGTCAGGATCCAGTACCAATACCAACACTGATGTTCATAATAAAGCTTAGCCGATTGCCACGCCAATCCTGAGTTTTTGCCATTGTTTTCTTTTTGCTGTTTCTTTCTCAAAATGTCACCACTTTCAAACATTTGATCATGAAACACATCAGAGTTTGTCAAAAGGATCACTTCCTCTTGCAAATAGATCCTCCTTCTTTGATATAAGAGTAAGGTGTGCTAGAAACCAGGATTTTTATTGATTTGCCTAAAATCTGACAAAAATCTGTTCATACCAGATTATAAACAGTAGGGCCAATTTTCGCAAAAAAAAGAGCTGATACCAATGTTAAACCAATGCATGTGCAAACCTACAATGCATGTGCACAGTTTTTGATGATTAAGAATGAAGCATTGCTCCATTACTCCAAATATTGGGTGTCAAAAATGTCTATTTGTGTTGTTATAGGATTAAACAGATATTAGGATCAGTTCATTTTACTAGAATCATATAAAAGCTCTTGATTCTTAAACTGGGATTATTATATGTTATTTACAGAAAGAAATATTAGGAGATATATCATGCATCACCATTAAGCTATAAAAAATATTTTTTGTTCATATTTCCCAGCCATGTGAGCATTTTTATTGTTAATATTCAAATATTGCCTGATGCTTGGTGTCAAGGACTTTTGGTTTCAAACAGGTTTAAGTATTGCTTTATTTTTACTTAAACCATATTTAAGCCTGTAGCAGCCATTTCTTACTTTACAGGAAAAAATAACAGTGTGTAAATTCAGTCCATCTTACCCTGCCCTAGAAAGCATTTTTATGATAAGAATGAGATAGTGGTCAAACTAATTTGGATGTGAACATTTATTGTCCATGTATGGCAGATCTTATTCTTATTGATTTTTAAAAGAATGATGCCTGTATTGTAAAAATTATGTTTCCATTTTCCATAAAAACTAGAAAGCTACTATACTTCTTAATCACCATTCAAACCCCCTTTTTAGGTTTATATTTCCCGCCCCTAGTTTCACCCCTCATTTTTCTCTGAAGTGTGTCACCACAGCTGACTCGAAATGACTGCCACAGGCTCACTACGAAACCCTCAAACCTGGTGACACAGCATTAAATATACTCTGGAAATCAAGACTTGAGTCAAAGTCGCACAGCTGTGGCTTGCAGAGAGAGGTAACAAGTTGAATTTATACTTCACAGGATGAATGTGCAATGCCAGAAATACATAAAGTGATGAGACAGCACTCCAAAATCAAGAATTTTTAAATGTCAAATAATCTCAAGCTGAAGCCTCATTTTACATTTTTCCAAAACAGTGACTTTAAAAGGATGTTGCAGACTTACTGTGAAGCCTTGAGAGGAGCCACACATAAGGCAGCCTGTCAGTGCCCTCCTTACAAGCTTGAATATCTCTGAGCAACCGGTGTCTTCTCGTCCTGTCTCGCTCAGCCGACCTCAGTATCCTGTGTACCCGGGACTGAGCGACTCAGCCCTCGAGTGTCTGACTTCTTGCATGGGGAGGAGGTAAGATGTGTGTCTGAGACTGAAGGTAGAGAGAGAAAGAGAGAGAGAGACTTCCTTTCCTCTCCTGCTCCCTCCTCCCCTTTTGCCCCATGACTCCTCCTTTGTGAGTGTTTGTGTATTTGTGTGTCACTCTTTTGCCCCCGGGCTTTCTCCGGGCAAGGTGGGGGTTGGAGGGGGGTGCTTCTGGCTGTCACACAGCTATGTCCGGATCACACAAATACATCTTCATTTTCTGACAGCCACCCACTTCATCTTAAGGCATACCTGTGCGGTGTTTGGAAGTCAAGGGCAGCGAGAGGAGCAGATGAGATCATGCCTGTGTGGTGTGGAGCAGGATTTGGAAAGTATGTTCAAAAGATGTCACGTCAGTTCAAACTTTAATATGTAGTATCAGCTCTCGTGTTTGTGAGAGACTTGATGAAAGATCAATCATATTGAAAAGAACTGAAACTTTGAGACGTTATATCTACTGCCTGGTGGTTTTTATGAGGTATACAAGTGTTACTCCTTAGTGAGTCAAGGAGAAGGGCGAGGGTTGCTTTTGTGGTTGAGGAGGAACATGAAGCCTTTTGGTCAAAGCCTTTAAGCTTGTTGCTTCAAAAACTGTATATTCAATCTATATTAGAGCCAGTGTTGATATTTGGACAAATTCGGACACATTTAAGAGCTCTTTTGATATCACTTTCATAAACAAAGGATGGTTATGAGGTCCACAGACATTTGATTCCCACCAACATCTGATTGTTTACCCACTGCTTGTGAAAACAAAAGCTTAAAAAAAGATTTTATGGATTTTGTTCCTACTTAACACAAATGTCAACTCAAAGGCCAAGGTCACTGGCTCTCATGTTTATCCTTTGCTTGTTAATGCAATTTCAAGAATACTTTGATTGATCTTCTAGTTCTGCACAAGTGCCCACTCTGATTTAATTTGACTGGTCAGATTGTAGAAGCTTTTAATCTGTAATATTTACCTCCGCCAAGGAGGTTATGTTTTTGGGAGGGTTTGTTTGTCTGTCTGTCTGTTAGTTAGTTAGTTAGTTAGCAACATTACTCAAAAAGTTATGGACGGATATTGATGAAATTTTCATGGAATGTCGGGATTGGGATAAGGAACAAATGATTAGATTTTGGAAGCGATCCCGATCTCCACCTGGATCCAGGAATTTTTTAAAGGATTCTTTAACATTGGGAAATAGGGCAATTTTTGACATTTCTGCATATAACTCCACAAATAATGGTCAGGGCACTTGGGAAAGAAATACAGGACAAGTTTCTAACATGCTCTACAGTATGTCAAAGACTGATCCGGATAAAGGAATAATTCTGGATACTATGATCCAGAATATGAAAAAATAGTGGACCTTTGGAATTTTCATCATAGGAAGAGAACAAATGAAGCTATAAACACGCAACAAACACCATTAAATAGCCAAAGCACTGTGGAATTTGGAAAGTGCCAACGGATTCGCTGTATCTTCAAAAGCTAAAAATGTAGTCAAAATAAATGTGGGACTAATATTTATGGTGCAAATGACAAATAGGGGGAACTGTTGCGCTTGGCGGAGGTCTGCACTCTCCGAGTGCTTTCCAGTTTTAAATTGTTTCTTTTGGACTATGCACAAATGTCCACTGATAGGTCAGAGGTCACAGTCACAATGTTTCCTGTCATATTTGTTAATATAATATCTCAAGAACAATTCCAAGTATTTTCCTCAGTCTTTGCACAAACAACTAGGATTAACTGCTTACATTTTAAGTTCACAGGTCAAAGGTTAAGGTCATTGTCCCTCAAATTTATTTCTTGCTTGTAAACACAATCTCAAGAAGATTTTGAGGGGTTTTCTTCAAGCTTCAAACAAATGTCCTCTGCGACTTAAGGACGTACTTGTATATTTTGGTCCTCATGTCCATCTGTGCAGAGGACCACCTTGATTCAAGTATAAACTGGAAGATTGTGAAGTCATACGCCAAGGGTCAAGGTTATTTGTGCCTATTAATCATCTTGTGCTTATAGGAAAATATCTTCAAGAAAAGTGCAACAGATTTTCGTTAAATTATGCACAAATGTCCGCCCCAACTTAGAGATAGATTTATTAGACTTTGAGGATCTAGGTCAAAGGTCAAGGTCTCTCTTGGGAATATATCTGATCCGAATTTACACAGATGTTTTTAACTAGTAGACTTTGAGGTCATAGGTCATATGCCAAGGTCAGTAGGCCTTATGTTCATTCCTTCCCTGTCAATGTGATATTTTAAGATTTTATAGTGTTTTTCTTTGCACAAATATCCCATCTGCCTCCAAGATGAACTCATTAGCTTATGGAAGTCATAGGTCAAATGTTAAGGTCAAAATGTATTGTACCATTTCCATCCCTTACTTGTGAATGTACAAAATCAAGACAATTCTATGGATCTTCTTTAGTCTCTTTGAAAACAACCGATATGACTCAAGGATAAATTGATAAGATTTAGAAGTCAAAGGTGAAGGTCAGAAGGATAAGGGTCAAGGTTGAAGTCATTGGTCAATGTCAAGGTCAATGGGCCCTATGTTCACTCCTTCCTTGTGAATGTGATGTCTAAATATTTTAAAACATTTTTTTCTGTGGATAACACATAAATATCCAGACTGACTCCATTATAAACTCATTAGAATATGAAAGTCATAGGTCACAGGTCAAGGTCACAGTGTAACATTTCCATCTCTTTCTTGTGAATGTGAAATGTCAAAACCGATGTATGGATTTGGTCCAGTCTCTTTGGAAATGACCACTGTGACTTTAGGATGAATTGTTAAGATTTAGAAGTCAGAGGTCAAAGGTCATTGGGCCTGTTGTCCATCCCTTGTGAAAATGACCCTTAGAAATCTCTGATAGCTTCTCTATAATCTTTGAACAAAGGTTGCTTTTGAACAAAGGTTGCTTTTACTCAGTCCTAAATGCATTTTAGGGGTACCAGGTCCTGGTCCTGGTACTAGCAAATATTCCTACATTATGTTCTTTAAACCATCCCAATGCCCTTCCTCTTGACCCATCTATGTGTTTTTACTGTTCAGTGGTTATATAGTGGTATTTCTATTCTTCCTTTGTTAAGGTGTTTGGTACATTGTATTCAAAAATTAAAAAAAATAGAGGCTTTAAAACTTTATATAACCCTTAATAAGCCTTATAGTTCCATTTTAAAGTGAAAATATGAAGTGCATGAGTATAAAACATAACTTGAGATACAAATAACTAAAAACTCTAATAAAGGGTGTGTTCGGGAACTTAATATATCTCCCTTCTTTTGTCTTGTCGTCCTGCTGTGCAGCTTGGCCGGGTCTTGATGCCCTGAATGTGTTGATACTTATGTCCTGCTGCTGTAGGTTTACTCTCAGCTGTGTTTCCCTCCCTGCCCTGCTCTGCTCTGCTCTTGTTCTCATCTCTAAAGACAACATTTGAGTTGGATGCCTGCCAGCCATCTTATGAATTGTCTACATTTTCAGACTTGTCCTCCACGCGCCCGACACGCGACATGCCATGAACAAGTTTTTTATGAATGTTTCCATTCATAGGTGCATGTTTTTGCCGCACAAACTTCTCTCATTCACTTTCTCCTCTTCAGGGAAGTTTGTGTTGCACCGCCATGTGTCAAGTTGATCCTGGTGCTCCTCGACTCTCCTTCGTTCCTGTAGTGTTTTGTCCTTTTCGTGCTTCCTGTCCAACTCATCACACCTGACCAAGCTACTAATTATGGCTGCTGACATGAGCCACCATGTAATTTAAAATCCACTTCTCGCTTACTGTTTCGCTCTTTCTCTGTGCCTTCAGTCATCTCATTCATCACCTCCCATTCAGCTCACCTCTCCTCCTCCTCCTCTTCTTCCTCGGCAGTGCCCCTCTATCTGAACCCTTTCTTCACTACACTTATTACTCAGACACACTATGCAACTAATTCACATTATCACATCACTAACTTTCCTTATGAGTCGTGCAGAGATCTGAGATTGCTCTCACAGGTTTGGTTTTGTGTGGGTGGATGTCGTGTGGTTAGTTGGTAGTTGGTCTACCTGATAATTGACATGACATTCTTCAAATGACAGAATGATGAGCGGCTGTGTGGACACATAAAAATGGCAGCTCTAAAATGTGGCGAATGTCCAACAAGTAGAACAGGCTCACTGACTGATATTAGCAGAGTTATCGATATCAAAAACTGTTTTCTGGTTGTTGTTTTTAATTAGCATCTTAGAAAAGGACAGAAAATAAACATAAAAAACTTTCTCAGGTCTTATTCACATACATTCACAAAAATCAGTTACTTTGTTTTTGATTGTTTGACATGAATATCCAATTTACAAGGTAAGAAGATGCTAGATGTGACAGTTTGCTGTTAGCAAGCCCCTGAATAAACTAAGAGGTTTTGTTAATCAAGTATCTCTAGTTCACTCTAATTACCTCAAGATGATTTTGTATTTTCACAAAATGCGACTGTGCTAACAGATTTGGCTATCTGTTTGTTTACTAGCTACTGTTACAGCTTGAGGCTTAGCTTAAAATCTGATTAAACTCTTTTGTTCTGATTCCAGGTTTTCTTTAATGCTTTGTATTTAGGTCTTCCTGAAGAACAATTATTACAAACCGTGCAATCTTTTTCTTAAGTTAAAGCAGGATGACCGGATTTTCAGATCTTAAAATAGGGACACGTGAATTTTACAGGGAACCTACTTTCTGCACCTTTCAGCACAGTACAAAGCAGCAGATAAAGAAACAGTCAAAATATAAAAAACTAAATATTGAAAAAATAATTCAAACAATATCAGAACAAAATTATTAGTGTCACAAAGTGTTACTCTTATTATAATAATAATAATAATAATTATTATTATTATTATTATTATTATTATTATTATTATTATTGTTGTTGTTGTTGTTGTTGTTGTTGTTGTTGTTGTTGTTATTATTATTATTATTATTATTATTATTATTATTATTATTATTAGTAGTAGTAGTAGTAGTAGTAGTAGTAGTAGTAGTAGTAGTATTAGTATTATTATTAGTATTAGTATTAGTATTAGTATTAGTATTATTACTGTCAATATATTGTCAAGGTTTTTATTTTTATTATTTCCAGTATTATGATTGTTTTGTTTTTTGTTTTTTTTTTTTAATTAAGAATTCACAAGATATTTTGCCCCTTCATTTCTAAAGTTTTGCATGAGGAGCTGTTGTCCTATCTTGTGTTTAGCTGCATAAATGTGGGTTGTTTTTTTTTAGGTTATTTTGTTATCTGCCAATAAAAAAATGCCTTTAAAGACTCAGTTTATTCCATTTCATCAGAGAAGCATCCCTGTAACCACAAAGTAACCACAGGGCAGCATCAACAGGTTTCAGTGGAAAAGCTCTACATGCCTGAGGCAGTTCTGAAGAAAAAAGTCACATCTGACCTGAATAAGATGTTAATAATAATATAACATTTCATTCACAGTGACTCAAAATCAAATTGCTGATACTTCTTTGTTATCTCTAAATATATGTGAAAGTCCATACACATAATAAGTTGATAATAATGTTGTGCATGGGTGTAAATGTGTGAATGTGTCAGTTTCACCTCTGTGTAAAATGCTTAGAGTGGTACATTACCTGAAAAGCACCAAACTAGCTCAAGTCTGTTTGCCATTTACCTGAGTAAATGCTAATGTCAGACATTTAACATCAAATAAATGAAACTTCTGTAAAGAATAGTATTTTATCAATGGTCACCATTTGGATTCAGTTTTTTTTAATTATTTAGATGTGGTCTATTTCTTTTTCCAGCACCTAATTAGAAAACAGTGGATTTCAGGTGTTTGGTCACATGCACACTGTATCTGTTTATATTTGAGATAATGAGCCTTAGTAGGAGCATGTTGGCTTAAAATGTTATCACTGCCAAGTAATTCCTTCAATTTGAGCTTCCTGTTCTTCTTTTTGCTCTTTTAAAATGTCTTTAAATAAGACAAAATGGAGGAAAGGAGATGGAAGGAAGGCTGGTCAACAGTAAATGAACATACTGTAAATACAGACTCAGGGTTCCTTTGAGGCCTCTGTAAAATCCGTGGGTCTCTTAAGCCCTGTAATTTCCATGCTTGAGTCTGTACCTGCCTTGGGTCATTTCTCGCAGCGGCACTAAAGGCGACCACTCCTTCCCTGTCGCCTCCCCCGAGGATGAGGACAATGATCTTTGGCAGAGAGGCTTGTGACTGGGCCCATTTTATAACCCATTACAGCTGAGATGTTTGAAGAGGCCTCCACCTCTACCTTTTTCTGAAGTTTTATGGCTGACTGGAGGAGAAATATTTCACATTCTATCACAACTATTTTGTTGTCACAGCCCCCCTACTCTCACATGTGTCACCCTCACTTTTCCCTCTGCCATACTGTGCTGTTATCAGCCTGTCAGGCTCTTCAACCTCCCCATCAATTTTGTGTTACTTTAAGTGATTTCCTTTACCCTGCTGCTCTTGTGGTTGAGAAATCACTCATACGCGCATTCATTTCTCTCAGTATTCATCAGTTCGGCTGAGGTCAGTTTGGTTTTCTGACATGACAGAAGTCTGAAGCAGAAGAGCAGATATTTAATTTGTCTTTCTTCATCTTTTTCCCCTTCACGTTTTCTGTCTTAGGTGTGAATAAATGTCAGCATCGGGCTAGAGCCACCACCCACCTAGTCCACCAACCGTCTCCTCTCAGCCGTTGGATGATCTCGTGTTGACAAGCCAAGGGTTATTATCGTGGTTTCAGGGCTAACAGGAATGCTACTGCGCTTCACAACAGATATCTTTTCAAATCTCTACAAAACCACCCACAGAGATGAGGAGAGAGCACGTTCACTGTACTCTGCTGACCTGTAGATGCTGTAACCTTTGAGTGATCGATAATACGACTGGTGAAAGTATGTGTCTGCCTGCTGGGCTCACAGGAAGAAGTTTTTTTTTCTTTCTGTATGCAAGACCGGTAGTCATGTGCACAGACATTTTCTCCAGTAAAAATAACTTAATTTAAATGTTCACAGTATCAGACTAAAACACTTCCAGGTAATTGAAGCAGTACTCACTGTCTGTATTGTTCCTTAAGTGTTAAGTTTCATGTTGACATCTACAATACCGGGAAATCTTTAATGCAGGAGGTCAAACTTTTCAGATCTGAAAGCTGCAGGTAGATTTCATTTGACGTCCTGGTGTCAGCTTGTGTGTAGTTAAAACAGATTCCACTTCCATCTGTAATGTCCCATTTTGTATTTACAAATTTTGTTGTTGATAATCTGGAGGAGGAGCTGTTTATCTGTCCAACTCAAGGTATCAGTAACAGGGATTATAAGCTCAGTAAGAATTCTCTCATGATAGCTTCACATGTGGAAAGGCAAAGTAGATTTATTCACACAGCACCTTTCATCTAACCTGTTGTAGCAGTTTAATCCGCTTGATTCAACGTCTGTAATCAGGCAGATTCATTTTACCAAGCTCGAGTCTACGATTGTGAGTAACCCAAAGTGGCATGGCCCAATAAGTGTCTTTTAGAGCAGGGAGAGGTGGGAACTAAATGCAAGAAGACAGCAGGAAGTGACTGTTTGTATACAGGGTAGCATAGATGCTAACAGCTTCAGAAGCAGTTTAATCAGATCTGGACCGCATTTCTTTATAAAATGAAAAACATATAAAAACGCTAAAAGCACTTCTCGATAGAAAGGGTATTTTCACTCCACTTCCAACATGTTTTGATGATTGTTTGTTCAAAGAAGTGGCTCAAGGTTTGTATTTTACACTGTAGGAGTAGCACCCACAGACTACATTATCTGGTTAGCCCATAATAAATGTGATTGACAGAACAGTTGTCCAATCACCTACTATTGAGAGCCCATTCTGGACTAGTGACAGAAATTGAACAGTCCATCTCGTGTGTCAGGGTACCTTTCACCCACAAAGGCAAGCTTAAGTGCTTCACAAAAACTGAGACATACAACGTGTGAGACAAAAAGGAAACTTTACTGAAGCTATCTGACACCATCTCTAGCCTGAGCTCTTCATGCACTATGTTCCACACTTGAGAGGCATGTTTATCATGTTGTGAAATCATCACTGACTGTTTAAAGAACTGGACAAAAACAGGATGAAGTTATGACAATAACAATTTTGGAACACTGTTTGTCAATATGGACACAGCAATACTGTAAATACCTTCTCAACCTAACTTGAGATCAACCTACTGACAGACAGGGTGGTCAAGTTGAGTGCTACATAGGGCTTTCTGATCAATAACAATACCACACAGCCTTTCAGTCATGTTTATCATGTACCTAACTTTCCAAAACCGGAAATCCTTGATAAAATCAAATCAGGCACAATACAAAAAAATCATCTGTCTACAGAGAGAGGCATATTAGATATGTTCACTGAAACAGTTTGCCAAATAGGCTGTTTAGGCACAGAATTGTGTAACTTTCATTCTTTTTCTGCAGCTAGCTTTACATGAACACTCAAGGAACTGAAGTTGTTTGGCACTTCTGCAGTTGCTTCATTTTAAAGCCCTGCAGGTCTCCGCATGGAAATGATCTCTCTGATCCAAGCGGTGTCTTTGAGATTGTTAAAGAAAGACTCATGTTGGTTAAGGTTTGAGTTCAGGATCATAACAAGCTATCAAACTTCCTCTTTACTTGTCAAGGCCTAATTAAATAAGCTCTGAGTGATGTCTCATAACAAAAACCATTTGTTTCCACATTCAGTTTTAAAATGTTGTGGGATATCCAACTATGACTTTGTTTGACATTGTCCCAGGCCGTCAATTTGACTGTAATCATTTGCTGAATTTTTATTTAGAATTGTGTGTCAACTGAACACAATTGAAATGTTTTTGAGTGTTAACCTCAGCTAAAGTCTAAAAGCAAAGTTAAGTAGCAGAGGTCTGAGATTTGACTCATGTGGAACTCCTCACATAGACAATTGATGGAAGAGCCTCTAAAACAGTGATTCAGGACCTTTTTTTATACAGAGACCTCCTAATTGTACCTGAGAAAAGTTGAGTCATGCCGTGTCCCCAGTTAAAAAGAATAGTTTTACATTGTTTTCATTAATAATATCCAGGTAGATCTCTGATGCAGCCCATCAGAGGGACTGGATCACTAATGGGAACTAAAGCTGTGTCTCAAGCAAATGGTCTTGTTTGTTTCAGTGCAGTTTGGTGAAGTGAGCCTTAATCTAGCTTGCCTTTTAAAAGCGATGCCCTTACTTGAAGGCCAGGGTATATGCTGGAAGATGATGGTCATGTCAGCTCTGTAATTGTATGACATCACAGCAGCACAACACAATAAACAAAGAGTAAAAACAGAGGACATATGCCATGATCTTTCTCCATGGCATGTGGCTATTTACTACAACAAGACACCAAGCTTTCTTTAAGAGAACGTTGTCAGGTGCATTGAAAAATAAAGCTGAAAAATACAAGAAACTTTGGGAGGCAATACTTCGAACCTCAGATGTGGAAGTGACGATTGTCATTGGCATTGTTTCGTGAGAAAATTCTTTAGAGTAACAGCAGTGAACAATTCACTCTAAATCCATGGCCTATTTAGGTATATCGCTCGGCTTCAGAGGGGTGCCAAAAAGCGGGATGCAGGGATTGGTTATTTGGGTGCCATTTCTTCTTTTCTGGCCGTGGAAACACCTGTATTCATGTACAGAGCCAAATTGAACTGCATGGTGGAAAAACAGCTTAATAGTTTGGTATTGTACCAAACCAAACTGAACTGGACTGCCTGTTGGAAATGCATCATAAGGTTTTAAAATAAGGTTACTGGCTGACAGACAGAAATTTCTGTCATGAAAGCTATCATAAGAGGACCACATATTGAAAGTTGAACTGCATGATTCATCAGTTTCAGTCACTAAAAAAGTGACAGCCCCGCACTATTCATACTTTGACTGTGTTGTGTACATTCCATCAGTGTAGAGGGCACTAACAATGTTGCCATAGCCTTATTGGTATTGCTTAATAGATACTTGATTGCTTTTTGGATTGTGAGTTCAAATTTGTTCTGTTGCTTTCCAGGTGTTTTTTTTTCTCAAACCTGACCATGAAGTTGGCAATCACAAGGATTAATACTATTGTTTCAACTCTATCTGTAGCGCAGAAAAGCATGAACTCTATTCATTGTTATCTCAGTTTAAAGTGAACCATCACTGACTAAATCAAGTTTCTTCTGCATGGATAAAGGGCCTAGACCTGGAAATTGAAATCATAAATCACAAGCAACAAGCAAAATGTTATCCAGGCTAAGAAAAGCATCAGTGACAGATGTAACCCTTGAAAATAGGTCGTCTTTATGATGCTGCCTTTTGTAACAATAAAAGTCACAGCCTTCAGCCCATAGGAAACTCTACAGGTTTAGGCTTTTTTTTAGCCATGCAGAGCAGACGGACCTGCCTGATTCATTGTCTGAAATCCTGACTAGTGAAATATTTCCGTGACGGATATATGGAACTGTCCGTCTGGCGTGTCAGGTTAGGCTTTTATTTACAATGGCAGTCAGACTTTCACAGACTGAACCTCCTTATGATTTATTGTTTTTATTTAAACCATCAAGTCCATGTGCTTTTGGATGCCTTGTCATCCATTGTCATCAAAATTGTTGACTGGTTGCTGATCAGAGGCTGTATCCTGCCCTGAGAACTAAACATGCTGTGGTTTGCCCTTAATTTGAACATACTGTCAGAAGAAAACATCCGCTTTGTGTATTTGTCTTGATTGAAGTGCTTCCTTTTTCTCACACTTGCTCTGTACTTACAAGCTTATTAGCCTGTCTCTATGGATAACAAATGCTGATTTAAAAAACTGATATTCCTTCAGCTGACCTCTAAATTTACACAAATACACAGAAGGACTCAAAAACATGTTCATCCAACCATTCTCTGACCTTTTTGCTCGTGAACTTGAATTGTCTACATATGAGTGAAGCTGTACAGTAAAACTTCATGTCCTCAGCTAAAATAGATGCTTTTACATCAAAAAAAGGCTAAAATGTGGATAGCAGTGCAGCTGAGGAAGTGCAGACCCCCAGGAGCCACACCTGACTGTATTAAAGGCTCCACACATTGTTTTGTCTTCCTCTTGATTACTAAGGCAGACTGTAATAATGACCAGCAGTGAGACTCATCTTCCGGGAAGGATGCACGCAAACTCGTACACAACCACACACAAAAAACCCACTCATGTCCTGCAGACCTTAATGTGTTTTATCCAACTGAGGAAAATTAATCTAGGAGTCAAATAGTGACAGAATTGTCGAAAAAGGATTTGTTTTTTTAGTGTTGTACATTTGTTTAAATATATGTACTTAACGTCAGTATTTTCCCTGGAAAACATATTATTCTCACTCAGCTAAATTTGATGGACAAATGTACTTCACACTTTAAATAATCATATAGAGATAACCTACTGTAAATTGTGCTCAACCTCCTTCAAAATAGGCTGATGTGTGAATTGTTTTGTCTTTTTAAGGGGGGTGGGGCTTTTTCCCTTTTATTGATAGTGAAGAGAGAATGGATGGAGTCAGGCCTGTAAGAGAGCAGGGGAAGACACATAGGAAATGGGCCTCAGGCTGGAATCAAACTCATGCATTACACAAGAGACGAGAGCCTCTTGGGTTCTCAAACCTATCCCACTCAGCTACCAGCACCCCTGGGCTGTTATACATTTCTGTGTTGTTCATGTGTCGGAGTTGCAGAGAATGCTCACTTTCCAGTAACAAAAATGTGTCCTCCCTGCACCACTCTGTTGGTCAGGTCAATGGAGTTCAGAGTCATGTTTTCTGAAGTTCTGCATTGTTTCTTTGGTCTATGCTCTGCACTGGGCTTGCTACCCTCTGCCAGCCAGATTCTGTCAATTGCAACTGGATCATAATAGTGTGTAGAGGAAACCGTGCTAATTGCTGCACTGATGGAGTAAGATTTTTTGGTGGCAGCAATGTGATGGTGTGTGGTGGCATCTCCCTCCCTGGAAAAACAAGTCTTTGCGTCACTGGAAGCAATCTCGATGCAGAGAAATATCAAGATGAGATTCTGCAACCAGTGGAATTCCCATAGTCTGGGTACAAACTCTGTCCTCCAAGATTACAAGAATCACCCACACAGAATAGGGTTTATCAGAGACTACCTCCAGAATTTGGGAGTGGAGAGGATGGAATGGCCTGCAACCAGTCCTGACCTCAACTCCACTGAACGCTTGTGAGATCAGCTTGAGCGCGCTGTTCGTGCCAGAGTGACCAACACAACCTCGTTGACGGAATTGCAACAAATGCTGGTTGAAGTGTGGGATGCCATCCCACAACGGTGTGTGACCAGCATGAGTTAGAGGTGCCAGGCTGTTGTGGCTGTGTCTGGTTCTTCCACACACATCTGAGGCTCCTGTTCATTAAATTAATAAATTCTTAAAATGCCAATATGTCTTTTTTCTTCAGACTTCAATCATCCAATCCACCAAACAAGAGTCAATAGCAGAATAAACTTACTTACAAATGTGACATCATTTTAAAAGGAAAATGAACAGGCTTTCCACTTATAAAAGATTGCTTGCAAAGAAGCACTGTTACAACAAAGAAATAACCAAACACTAATTACCTTTCTGTTTGTGCTACATTTTTAACTTAAAAAACATGACCCTTTAAATGTTTTACAGGTAGTTGGGTGACTTGGTTCCAGAACTTATGATATGGATGTACAGTCTTGTCAATGCTAATGAGTTATTTGAATATGGACACTTCATTTCTTAAATGAAGTTGCAAAAAAAGGGCTGTTGAGTTCTGTTATGGCTACAGCAGAGGGGAATGACGATTATCCACCTGAACACCTATGGTCATATCTTACACCAGTGTTTAAGGATTTTTTTTTATTACAAATAATTCATGACCTTTTGTAAATGTGCATCTCTCAAGCATTTTGACTGCTCTCATGCACTGTCAAAATACATTGAAAGATTTTACTAAAAGTACTTTGAACGCTCAGATATGCTTTATGGCAAGTGCTCCAGAGATATCAAGATCAGAAATATCTATACTCTGGGTCAAGCAATAAATTTCTATCTGTTTCTGGCTCTTAGGGGCAGCGATAATTCAGCTAAGTCACCCCTGGGAATCCTGCCCTTCTCAGATTCCTGCCATATTTCTGGACGTCTGCTGAACAAACAGAGGTAAACCTGATCCACGCTGTCTCACTGTGGCACTGGGTAGAGTTTCCCCTGACTTTCTCTCTGTCAGACACACTCACACGACTTCCTGCCATATAAAGACAGTAGAATAGCAAAGTGCTTCTCTGCATGAGGATGCGATATGCTTACATACAATCGTGCATGCACATTCCTCTTGGGCTCTGTAACACCAATCCCATCCGGTGCTTTTAATAAAACACCAAACAAAGAATCTTGTGTAACCTGTTTAGCAAAACACTATCAATGCATCAAACATAATAGTAAAGAGGACTTCCACTGACAAAAAAAACATTAAATGGACACTGTTTAGCTCTTACTGTTTTGACAAAAAATAGTCTTTGACCAGGGCAGTCAACTTACATGTTTGCAGCTCAAACAGCTTAAAAAAAAGAGCATGACGCAAGACACAGTATGACTCAGCCCCTGTCCACACAAAAATGAAAACAATTTATTTCATTTAAAAACTTTTCCATAAACAAGGCATAGTTTCATGACATGTGTCCATCCACACAAAACCACTAATATATATGTCAGGACTTTAAGTGGCACTGTAACTCTGCAACAGACATACACCAACAACAGAGAAGAAGGCATGGGTTATGCGCATAAAACATGTGCAATGTAAACAAACAGAAGTTGTTCTCTGTGATGGATTTAGAGTCATGTAGCGTGTGCTGTTCTCCATGTCCACTGTTCAGGCTCAGTACCGTCTGCAGCATGAACACGACACTGTATTCCACTGTTGTTTTTATTGTTGTTGGGGTTAGCCCATGTGGTTTAAGGAAGAGGCGGGGCTATGAGTAGTTTCTGAAAATTTGTGTATCCGTTTTAAATGAGAAAATGTAAGGGCAGCGCTTTGAGGATTATTAACTCTGGGACCCAGTTTCAAAAATGTGCTCCCAAAACTCAAGCCCTGTCTTGTCACAACTTGTCACATTTCATATGTGCTCCTCACCTTTTTTTCTCTGGCAAAAATCTAATGCACACTGCTGCTTTAGCTTATGGTGATACACAAATGCAGACAACATTGTGCCTTCAGCTATGCTATGCATCTATGCTCAACTAAACATAGGCGTCAAAGGTTTGCACAGAAACAATGCAGCATTTGCTGAGCGCCTGCACCAGTTTGGGTCCAACTGAGAATTTTGCTTGTGTTGTACATACTTTGACAGGCCAGGTAAGCCAGTAGATGCTAAAGTATATAGTTCAGTGGTCCATCTGGGCAACAGCCCAGAGAAAATGTTTGTGGAGGGTAGGACATTTTAAAAACATAACCTGAAGGTCACTGGATGATCATTCTGCCATGGGGTGAAGTACAGATCGTGAGTCAAGTCTTGCCAAAACCCTTTAGGAAAGGGGCGGAAACATATTTTCCCTAAGAATGTTTTCAGTGTTGTTATTTGTTCTTCATTTTGCAAAGAACTGTTTTCCAGTTCTGATGGTAATGTAACTAAAGCAGGCAGCATCTATGATCATCTTTGTACAAACAGCCATTGTTTACAGGTTTGCAGTCACTTCTGACTGTCTTCAGGCTTGTAGCTCCCACCTCTGTCTTCTTAAAGGACACTGATTGGGCAGTGCCAAAGCAGATCGAGCTCAATCAGAACAGTTAGGAGCTTTGCAAGATGGATCTGCCTGATTACAGACAATGGCATTCCTAACCCTGCCTCGAAAAATAACTTTTTCTAATTGGATTTAAATGCTTTATGTGAAATATATGACTTATCATTAATCTTATAAAGACTTGTCATCAAACAAACTCTTAAAGGGAACCCTGGCTGTGAAGACAAATAGTCATAAATATGCTTTAATGTTTGTCTAATACTAGAATGTGTTGTTAAAAAAAGCACAAAGAATTGTTATTTCTCTAAAAATTGCATTTTTTCCTAACCTTCGGACGCAGCCATTGTTTTACTCGCTCAATGCATGCTGGGTTGATGACGTTATAGGGCTGCACTGTGCTGAGCTGCTACGTTTACTCACTGGCTATGAGGAGCGAGAATACCATAATAATGCCACATTGTGCTACTTTTGGGTGCAATTTTCAGTCAAGGGGAAACAAGGGGAGTGATGTAAGTCTACACAGCTTCACAAGTGACAAGAAGAGAAGAAAGGAGTGGGAAATCGCTTGTGGACGTACACAACTTCTAAAGGACCCGCGGCTATGTTCTCGCCACTTCTCTCCAGATGCATTTAATGCATTTAGCCGAGCCAAGCTGCTGAAAGAACTCACAGGTGCTGCTAGTTACATAGACTAAAGCCAAATGCCTTGCCTACAGTTTTCTCACACAAACAGACAAAACGCCCTCGGTAGATGACGTGTAAGGGTTGCACCGTGCCGAGCATGAAGACATGCTTGAGGAAATGCCATAGGTAGGAGACACTTGGTGTTCTTCTACGAGAATGTCAACAACTCGCTCCTGCAGATGTAGCTGATGGCGAACCATCGAGCATGACCACGATCACAGAGGAAGCTGACGACGAGTCTGTAGACTTACGGACTGCTGTGTTGACTGATTCATCTGCAGGAGTGAATTACTGATATCCTTGCAGGAGAACATCCAGCGTCTCCTGCCTATGGCGTTTCCTCTAGCAGGCTTCCCTCATTTCCCGAGGGCGTTTTGTCTGTTTGTGTGAGAAAACTGTAGGCAAGGCATTTGGCTTTAGTCTATGTAACTAGCAGCACCTGTGAGTTCTTTCAGCAGCTTGGCTCGGCTAAACGCATTAAATGCATCTGGAGAGAAGTGGTGAGAACATAGCTGCGCGTCCTTTAGAAGTTGTGCACGTCCACAAGTGATTTCCCACTCCTTTCCTCTCTTCTTGTCACTTGTGAAGCTGTGTAGACTTACATCACTCCCCTTGTTTCCCTTTGACTGAAAATTGCACCCAAAAGTAGCACAATGTGGCATTATTATGGTATTCTCGCTCCTGATAGCCAGTGAGTAAACATAGCAGCTCGGCACAGTGCAGCCCTATAACGTCATCAACCCAGCATGCATTGAGCGAGTAAAACAATGGCTGCGTCCATAGGTTAGAATATGTGTTATAAAATGCAATTTTTAGAGAAATAACAGTTCTTTGTGCTTTTTAAACAACACATTCTAGTATTAGATAAACATTAAAGCATATTTATGACTATTTGTCTTCACAGCCGGGGTTCCTTTTAAGAGGTTGTTTTGACAGGGAGTGCTTAATTAACCTGACCCACCAGATGGACTGTCTGAAAAAGATCCCATAAAAAGTGTTTTTCAATGGGCAGAACCTTTCTAAGCATATTTGGCAGGTGATTGGATGATTGTCCATCAATTACATTCATTATGGGCCAATCAGATAATATAGTAAGCGGGTGCTACTGCTGTGGTGTAAAGGACAGAACATGAGCCACTTCATAGAACAAACTCTCAGCAAAACCAAAAACATACAAAATACCCTTTCTATAGAGAAGTCTGTAGTGTTGTTTGTTTTTCAGTTATTAAAGAAATGTGGTCCAGATCTGATAAAACTGCTACTGAAGCTGTCAGCATCTCTGCTAATCCTTGTACGAGCAGTCACTTCCTGATGTCGTCTTACCCCCAGCTCCAAAGGATGCTGATTGCTCACAATCATTGTAGATTGAAGCTTGGCAAAGATGGATCTGTCTGATTACAGACATTAAATCAGGTTGATCCATCTGCATTGCAAGGTTATTGGTTAATCACTTTGTCTGTCACCTACCTGTTACCTAGATATGAAGCATTAAAAGTAACTTAACAGAAAGTGTAATATTGTTACTGCTGATCTTTTGTAGCTCACAAAGCAGAATCAGTGTTCATTTCAGTCTGCTGCTGAAACTCCACACAGGCACTTTAAACATGGTGCTTATGCCCTGTGCAATAATGTACTTTCCGTATTGAGCAAGAGCAGCAGAGTTGTCCATCACAGTGTATTTAAATGGTCTGTGTTACTGCTCAGGAATGGTGTCCATTATAAAATGGGAACTTTACAGCCACACAGTGACAACATCAATGACATCACCAGGTGCCACAGTGTCTGTCTGCACACCTCTGTCTCCGTCCAACACTCTTAACACACAATCACCCACACACACACACACCTACTATCTCTATTGTAGGACCAGTCAGACAGCACTGTCCTCCACCTGTCTCCACTGTTACCTGTCCCAGTCATTACCAGGGTCCTGGATCCCCACTGTAAGTGCACATGTCAACAGCAAAATTACAGGGCCTGTGCACACACATATTTGTTTTGCCTTTTTAAAGGGTAATATCCGTCTGCACGCAAGCGATACGTTTCATTTTCAGCCCTGCACCCTCCTCCCTTTCTTCTGTATTTTTTTCTGACAAACCCAGAAAACAAAGCAGGCGAGGTTCAAAGGCAAAAAACACAGAAAGGGGACATGTGCAGATGATGGACACACACTGGTGCTATTTACTGGTGTAATAACAAGGGGAAACTCATGTTTGGCAGACCTGTGTCTCTGGTCAGAGTGGATTTTCCTTCAGTGATTACAAACCACTTCCTCTACTGTCATCACATCTTAGCTTTGTTCTCCCACTTAGCCAGACTAATTAAGACAAGAAAGTGTCCTCAGATGTTTGTGGTGAGAGTGCCTGTCTAAAAATGTGACTCTGGCGAGACTTTAGAGAGAGGTGTTGAGGCTCAAGGTGCACGATCAAGTTTGACAAGGACAGAAAGACGGAGAAACAATTTGTTTTGACAGACAGATAAAGATCTATATTCAGACGGTGACATCAGCTTTTCTTTCTCCTGAAATTATCTACGCCATTGGATTTACCGCCAGTATAAATACACCATGGTGTTTTTGTAAATGTCGTCCTTTTATCCTTACCTCTTTCACCAGGTTGGCTCTGGGTAACCTGAGTGCTTTCTTTTTCTTTTCAACGTGATCTCAGTAAACAATGACAAACTTCCTCTCTACTCAGGCTGATTGACTTGGTCTTATTGTTTCTTTATTTTATGTTTTTCCTGCTGAAAGAACCCAAGACTGTACTTCTGAATAGATACTGACAGAACCTCATTACATGTGGCCTCTTGAAACAGACAGAAATGAAGTCACCCCTTGACAACACTGGACTTGTTTGCACATTCAAAATTAAAAGTCTGCTGCAGCTTTTTTGTAAATCAAAAGCAAAGAGAATTATCCCTTAAAACACTCAGTGTGTGAATTCTTCTACCAGGAGCCTCTCAATCAAAATAATTTGAAAACTAGATCTCATTTATAATAGTTTTTACCTAAACAGTGACAGGGACTGAAAGTCCAGTAGGTCACTTTGTCTTTGACCTTAAACCTTCCAAATTTAACCAATTAATCTTGAAGCCAGAGAGTGTGTTTGTGCAAAGTCTGACAGAAATCCCTAAAAGAATTCTCAACATGTCAAGTTCACAAGTGACGAATGATCATGAAGCCTAAGAACATTTGATCCTGTCCCTCCCAAAAGTATACATTTTGTTTTGTTAAAGAAAACACAAATGCTCCCACATGTCAAGGTTGAACATGAGACTGTTTCTGTAAACAGCTCATATTAGCCTGAACTTCTTATTTGCATATTTATTTTGATGACTGCTAGAGTGTGTTCATAATCTCTAACATTCAAAAAAACCTCTGTTAGAGCTCCTGCGTCTTTAAACCCCTCTTCCGAATGTGTGCACAGCCCGCTTTGATTGGTTGACCTATCTACTCCGTGGCAATTGGTGGATTTAGCACTGCTCTGTGTTATGTTGTCAACAACTCTGCATTCATTTGATTATCTTTGCTCTGCACTGGGCTTGCTGCCTTGAGCCAATAGGCTTAAACTGATGACAAAACAATGTTAGGATGTCACACTGGTAGGTCTTTTCCATATCACAGTGGAGAAACGCATGTGTTCACCCCAGACCTTGTTCAGTCTTCGTGACAGGACATGGACAATAAACATCAAAAATGTTACTTGTTTTAAAAACTGGTTTTAATATTTGAAATAATGTAATTACTTAACAAAAATATGGGCGCTTAGTCTTTTTGTAATCAACTGTAGACATTTCAGTACAGAAATTCTTCACGCTATATCTTAAAAATTCTAACCAATAATTTAAACTTACAGGTATAAGTAGGCAAACAAGCTGTAGATATATGTTGAAAGACACATTGACCATTTCCTATATTTAACACAAAATCACACCAGTCTTTCCATACATTGTAATTTACCCGATTTGATCCTCTGTAACATCCTGTTGTCTGAAGACATCTGAGGGTTTGGACAGGTTGGACTGACCCTCCGCCACATCACACACAGGACAGCACAGATCAGACGGTGTTATCCCAGCCCAACTAATGACAGCTGAATGAGAGAAAGAGGCAGGAAGCTGTCCCCTGTGATCTCACTGCCTTATTATTGCTTGTGTATTGTTTTGTCGCGTCGGGATCCTTTTTGATGACTATTATTAGACTGAATGACTGTGACTGTGTGACAGCAGGCTTTGGCTGAGGTTTGGTGGGATATCGTAAAAGGAAAAAGAAGATCTACTGTGCTCATGATGTCATTTGTGTAAAAATCAAGGGACACTGTAGAGTAAAAGAGAAATACATTATTGATCCCCTCTTGGGATCAGTAAATGGGAGAGGTGATTCGATTTTGGTGATGATACAAATTCGGATGTGAATCAAGGAATTTTAAAGTGATTTTTCTAAGCTGTGAGACAGGGCAGTTTTCTTCATTTTTATCAACAACTCGGTCAGTTCTCAATGGATTTAGTTGACATTTTCAGAGGATGTAAGTCATGGCACAAGGGATTAGATTTTGGTGGTGATCTATGTCCAGATATGGATCTGGCAATGTTTTCAAGGATTTGCTAACAGTGAGAGATAGAGCAGTTTTCCACATTTATGACAATAACTTGCCCAGCACTGTTAGAAATGCATTGGTGAAGGTTTGTGCTCTTGAAACAAGTCAAGTTAACTTAATTTTTCTTTCTGGAAGGCATCTTGAGACCCCCATTGTCAGCATCACGCAACACTGAGAGAGGTCATTACTCCAACTTGGGAACTACTGCTCTAAACAGACTGATTTGGTTTAAGTCAGACTTTTGGCTACTTCCCTTCATAGTATTCCCCACCTTCTTCCTGGTTTCAGTCTTATCCAACAAAGGCTCAAAAAGTCCAACAAAATTTTCAGAATGAATGATTATCAAAATAAATTAAAGTTGCTCTCTCATAGCCAGAAAATAAATCCGTAATTCTGTGTTAAATCAAAAATAAAACTATTACAAAAGTTTGTTTAATATCAGAATGAGTTGCAACTTATCTGTGTTTCCTCTAAATATGATACAAAGAATGTAATCACGTGTTGTCTGGCAGGAAACAAAATCTCTGCCAGTAACAGAAGGGGTTGCGTAATCTGAAAAACAATCCCTGATGGAACTTCAAACTAGTTCATCCACCATCATGAGTAATAACATCATGGTCGGTTATCTTTTCTGCTTTATTGAATCTTTTGTAGGAGCATTATTTTAAAACATCGCAAGTCCCTCACAGCAAAGTTCAAAAGGTTTATGGATGACCTTGTGACCCTGCGTATGGGCTGAAACAGAACAGGTGGTCATCCTCCTCAGAGACAGGTGCTTCCGTCTGCAGCCGACAGATCACTGTTGACTCTGAACAAAGGAGGAAAACAGAGGAACAAGAAGGTCTAATTCATGCATGGCCATTTCCTGAGAAGCCCAATTCTATGTCAAACACAACTGCATAAAACCGACCCACTTCATGAGTCCACATTTCAATGCAGACACAAACACTCTCATTCAAGGTGTCAGTGTTATTTTTTTGTTCGGGAAACAGAGACATTAGCGGACAATCGATCTGTGACCCGTTTCTGAGGCTGACACAAGCAAACAAGAGGGGATTCCCTGAGCATTGAAGGATATTCCCGACTACAACTTAAGGAAGAAAGGGGGTGTGGGGTGTGGGGGGGTTGTCCTCTGGCCTTAAAAAAGATACCAACTGAACATTTAAACCCTTACAGCTCCCATGAGGAGTTTTTAACTGCTTTTCTCAATAACACTAACCTATTTGTGCTGCCATGTTACTATTTGAAGGAGGAAAGGTTACATGCCTTTTTTTTGTTTCCTTTTTGTCTCAACTTTCACTGCCCATTCAGCCGTGCAAAGCTGCCATACTGTCTGGTCTTTTTTGTAAAATGTGTCTCGACGGCGTGACAGCTCTGACACGCTTCACTTTGAATCTGAAAGTAACAACTCTCTGGAAGCTCCTCGAGACCATCTGACCGTCTGATCAGCATTGGTATCCAAACAATGCGTTGAGTTACCTCTCTGACAGAATTACTGCCATGTAATTTCACCTGTCTGGAGGCGCTTATCTGCATAGCTGTGGAATGACTTACTTACAGTCATAATGTGGCGTCACATGGTAATAACACGACAGCTTTAACAAGAGAGTTGTTGAGAAACACGGGCTACCACTGGGAACACATTTGCATTTCAGCACGACTACAAAAAGCCCAAATGCAGTGAATCACCCTCCTAAAAGTCATCATTAACCTGAGAGGAAGGACTCATTTCCTCCAGTTCAGCTTCACCTCAGAGTCCTTATCTCATACACTATCAGTCATTGTGTACGAGAAGGTGCCGGCGATAATGAGGCTCAGATCAGGATTGATTGATTAAGAGGAAGGAAGGGAGCGGAGGCTGATGGGCAGAAAGAAAGAAGAGCGAAGGGTTGACCCCGCACCTCTCTCTGTCACACAGATAAGAGCGGTGATGTAGATTGACTGTGGACTCAAATAACCTTTTACTGAAGCAACATCTCAATGAACGACTGCTCCAGTTTCTCTACAAGATCAGACCGGACTTTAGAGCTTCTAGACAATGACTTTTATTGCTTATTTTCAAAGAAAGGATGTACATCTTATCATTTTATTCAGGATGTGAGGCTGTCGTACCAGAAAATCCACCAAACTCTGCAGACCAGTAAAAGCAAAAATTCAACAATGTGGTTCAAAATCATATTTAATGGTAGAAATGGGTTCACTTGCATGAGGGTGTTATTTTTAGGGATGCACTGTATTTGATTTTCGCTGATATCCAATATGTCGATATTTACAAAGTGCCACCTTATTTAAAATTGCCCTGGTCCTTGAGTTGGGAACAGTTGTGAAGCAGGAAAAATAACATTTTATATTTTAATAAATGACCCTTCTGATTTATAAAGGTGGACATTGAGTGGTAATTATTTACTTATTTATTGTTTATGACATGGACACACAGTAACATTAATGCTGTGATATTTAATTAATAATATATTAATAATAAATATACACAGGTCCCAAATGCACCGCTGTAAGTGTTTATAGCACAGTGCTAATGTGCTAAAAGGTGAATGAAGAAGTTCCTTCAGGTAAACATGTATACAAGCAAATGTTTTATATGTGGGAACAATATTATTGCTCCTTCAGCCATGCCACACCTCAGCCACATTAGGTAAACATCATCATTCAATTGTATATTTTGGCAACATTACAGCCAAATTCTTTCCATTTGTAAATGTCAAAATGTCGGCTGTAAATATAGACATAAATGCTCATATCTGCCAATACCGATTATCAACTTTTTAGGTAAATCTCTGCCACTACCGATATTGGTCCAACTACTGGTATATCATGCATCCCTTGTTATTTTTAGCAAAATGTATCAATGTGCTTTACTGTAGTTTATTATCAGAATTGTATTTACATACTTTTGAAAAATGTCCTCAGTGTTTGAAATGAAAAATGACAATAGCTTAAATGAAACTTAACTAAGTATCATACAAGTGAAAAAAATAAATGTTTGTTACAAAAGTTTTAAAGTTTCTTAGTGTTTGTATTTAGAAACATCTCAACCGTTTTATAAAGGTCTTAATGCCTAAAATATATGTAGTGCTTAAGTTTATCAGACCACCTGTCAACCCTAACCCTAAAAATTAGGGGAACATGAATATTTTGGAAATGTAAAAAAATTGTTTAACACTAAACATGTTTATTGCTGGTTATTTGGTAAATAGGAAAGAAGAATTTCAAACTGGATTCACCACGTTATACCCAAATGTTAGCCACTCACTGAACTTCTTTGAAAAGTCAGACATTAATCCAACATCACATTCAACCACTAAAACAAATTTTTCTGTTCAGGAATTCAAGCAGGGCAGCACAGTGACGCAGCAGGTATTGTGCATGCCTCACAGCAAGAAGGTTGCTGGTTGGAATCCTGCGTCCGTCAGGTAATCTCTGTGTGATTTCTTGAAATCTGAGAGAACAGAATATCACAGTAACACAAAAAAGTTGCCAAACCAGCTAGAAATGTATCGTAACACAAACTGAATAGTTGCTCCGTAGAAAATCAACATGATATTCCTACACACACCAAACACTCTGAGTCGCCGGAGAAAATGCATACGTTGGTGGATTCGGGCACCGACACCTGCCACTTGTGTGTGCCAACTTAAGTTAGTTAGTGATTTATTTCATTCATATATCTGAAATAAAACATTTCATTCAAGCATATAAGCATATAATTGAATGAAAAGGAACAGAAAGAAGAACAATCTTATATTATCTGCCCCTTTTACACACATAAAAAAAATTTCAAAAACAACAAAACAACAACAACACAATGATCAAAATAATTCGCAACAACAATAATAATAAAATAAAAAAGCCGTCATCAACACTGCTGGTCTCAAATCCTTTTTGATTCTCAATGACAACAACAACAAGCAACAACAACCAAAATAATACTAATAATTATAATGTTTGTGAGATTTCATCAATCACAAAAATGGTAATGGTACTTACTTAACATACTGCCCTTCAATGTTCTTTTAAATGTAAATTTTGATATGGATTGTTTAATTTCTTTGGTTAAATTATTCCATAAATACACCCCTTTAACAGAAACACAACAACCCATAATTTTTGTCCTAATTTTTTTTTTCTTTTTAAATCTCTATTCCATTCATTATTAGTGTGAACCCCCAGGTATTTATAAGCACATTTCTTCTGATGTTTTATAATTATTTTATTAATTTGTCTTTACATTTCAACTTTTATTATCCTTTTCTTTTATGGATTCATTATTTTATTAATATTGCTGTGGGCAGAAACATTATTTCTTTTTTGTTTTATTTATTCGTCTTTATATTTCCGCTGTCATTTGCTTTTTCTTTTATACATTTCTTTTTGTCATTTGACACTCTCACTGCTCCACACTGTAGTTCAGACGTTTAATCCCTGCACTCTGTTGGTCCTCCTGTTTTCTGTGGGTTCCCTCGTTCACCAGCAGGGGGCGCGCTAACTCTTCTGCTGCTCAGCTGGCAGGCAGCGGTCATGTCTTTAAATCCCTCTTTGGCTGATGTAAGCGGGGCACCTCTTCTGCAGCTCCAAGTTGATGTTTACACGGATCCACAGAGTCATTTCAAAACCACTGCTCCACTCTCTGAGGCGACTTATTTTGATCCGTGATTCCCGAAAACTGACATCCAAAATGGCATTTCAGTACCCGCTGGCGTACCGCGACACTGCAGTTGTGAGTAGCTGTGGCTAACTGTGCAGCATAGCATGCTAACGAGCCGGGGTGCTTATTCATCATGCTGTTTCATTCATTGGCATGGGCGACTGCTTTGTTAGCATGCTAGTTAGCTTAGCATGCCTTGACAACTCAGGGTGATTGTTGACAAATGCAGAGGCCACGTTTACAGCACACACCTCGGTCTAATACCATGTCAAGGCTTCATTTAACGCAGTAAACCAGACATCAGTGTGTCAGCTCAGCTCTGTCTGCTTTTTCACACTTCACTCTCATAGTTTTCATTCATCTGTCTCCTGTCCAGGTGGATGACTATCATGGAGCCAAAGTACCAGATCCCTATAGCTGGCTGGAGGACCCGGACAGCGAGAAAACACAGGTAAAACCAACTAACATAAGAGTCTTAATCTCTACTGTAATGGTCCTATGTCCTGTTAAATGTATTTTTCTTTTTTATTGAACTTTATTTAACCAGAAAAACTCTTTCAGATTAAAAATCTCATTTGCAAGATTGTCCTGGCCAAGACAGACAGCAGCACATTTACAAAATTACAAACATAAAACAATTTACAGACACATAAACAGTATATCAATCAATTAAGTCAGAGTCACAGAGCAGAATATTATCAGTCAAAGTGTCTACAGCCTGCTTCTTCTTCCTCTAAAGCAGTGATGTTCAAACTTTTTTCACCGAGGGCCACATCCACAAGTATTCAGGAAGATGGGGCCACATTTACATGCCTTCCTTTAATGTATGTAGGTCAGTGAAACCAATCCAATTATGCTTTATAAATTACCTATAAGCCCAATGATAAACAGTGATTTAAGGCTTTGAGAAGATGCATGCAGATATAAAACATCACCATAATCAATCAGAGGCATAAAAGTAGCAGCAACAAGCTGCTTTTTTGTAGCAAAAGAAAAACAAGGCGTCTTGCTGAAGTAAAAGTTTTGCATTTATTGTTGTAAGAAGGGGCTCAGGGAGCAGAAGAGCATGGCAACTATGACTAAACTCTCAATTCACAGAGGAATAACTTATGCCTCTTTAAAGAAAGTGACCCTTAAAACGCTGCTTTTCCAATTCCTGGGATTTATTATGTCATTGCTCTACAGCCTTCACCTACATGTGTGTTTTCTGCTGATCACAGGCAGGCACCTTGACTGGAGGTGTATACTGGTCAGCATCCGGCGATACAATGTGTATCACAGTACGGGGTGAAGATATGATATATCCCGCTCTATCATAATACTATAAACGTGGGTGATAGATCACATTTGTTTTTTTCTAAAAAGTCTTACTTTCATGTTTTTTCAATGGCAGTATGAACCCACAATATTGTATGCATAATAATACAGATTCTACTCAGAGTTATTTATATCAAGCGTAGTCCCCTGTAACATTAATGTAGGTTATGTCTGTCTCAGTGACAGAAGTATCAGAGAGACAGCGTCAAATGATTAAATGTCTTCTGCCTTCTAGTGGCCAGAGTGTGAACTAAAATACAAAACTAGTATTCAGAAGTTTTATAAATGATTGATTAATATGTTGATTAATAAAATACCACAATTTAGCACTAAAGATATCGGTACAGTATTGTGCCAGAAATATCACAATATCTGTACTGATATTTTCAGTACAGATACATCCTGATTTGGGTGGGTGGGTGTGTCGGTATATATAATTTTTTTTTCCTGGATTTGCATCCAGATTCGGATCACCACCAAAATCTTATCACCTATTCCTTGTGCCATGGCCACCAATCCCCAAAAAGTTAATCAAAATTGTTAAAAACATAATCTCCTTTGCTTAGGTAATGAAGTTAGTCTTAGGTCAGAATGGCATGGGCCAAATCACACAGGCACTTGTATTCAAAATATGACCGTTTTTGAAAAAATGTGATAAAAATGATTTTATACATATTAAATGTAATTATGATTGTAATCTTGTGGGCAATAAGCACATAGTTATAATTAGTAGATTTGACCGTTAATGAGCATTTGGCCTTGCATCTCTTTTTTTCACTGCTCAGATAAAGTTGGTAGTAATGAATAATGTTATTTACTCCTAACATAAACTCATATTATACAAACAAAATTATCAACATCCTGTATTGGAACATGTCTCTATCTCTTGAAAACTTAATCTATTCCCAGCCCTTATCAACTATGATTCGATACCATTGCAGTGTTTTCTCAGACATTTTTTGGAGTTGTGGCCCTCTCCTCCACCACTCGCAAAGAGAGGCACAAAATACCACATTTATCCTGCAGAAATCAGAAATAATGCTGACTTACGCAATGACCAGGCTTTATGATTTGTCCAAAATATGATTGTTGGCTAAGCATCTTACCTGAAGAAGATGGGTATGTTTTTGTGTTTCATTTACAGCTCTACTCTTCTGGTTTATTTCTCTAAAACCTCTACCATACTGTGATAGTTTTTTTTCTCCCCCTCCTGACTTAAAATACTCAACTTGACTCACTTGAGAAAAGCATCTTTCTCTTGATGTGCAAAAATATAGGGCCCACTGTGGAACTTTCTTTACTAAATTGTTGTTCTTATTTTTAAATGAAATGTGCATTGGAAAACAAACAAAGATGTCTATGTTTAAGTAGGTAAAAAAAATGTCCTCATATAAACATCAACACACAACATCAACATTTTAAAACAAATTTGCTTGTCCGCACAGTCACTGGTGCAAGCATGGACAACTTCAGTAGAAGCCCGTTTCTCTGAAGAATCTGGATAAACTTCTCTGAGTCAAACCTCAAATGTTTTAAGATTGTTGCATTTTTGTTACATTTGCTTAATTCACATAAAACCTTTAACAGCAAGGGTTTAGAAGATGTTTTAACATGCTGGTGTGTTTTTGCAAAAGTATTCTAAAATTCTATGCATAGGATCTTGGGACTTACCCCGTGCTGTTTGTGCAATGTTGTATGAAACCTCAGTGTGTTGTTTTTGTGTGCTCTCTTCCTCCAGGCTTTTGTCACTGCTCAGAACCAGCTGACTTTACCATTTTTAGAGCGCTGCGAGGTGCGCGACCTGTTTAAGGAGCGGATGACGGAGCTGTATGACTACCCCAAGTACAGCTGTCCCTTCAAGAGAGGGAGCAGGTGAGGAGAGCCCAAATGTAATCATGCTTATAACACTCAAGCTGCACATATATTTTCAGTTTAATGAAGAGTTGCTGGGTTTTTTTGGTGTTTTTCCCCACTCAGTCAATATTCTATCATTGTTCTCATGAATGACCTATTCATGCTTTTCTGAAGATCCTCTAACATGTCCTCTCTTCATTTTAAGGTACTTTCACTTCTACAATACCGGCCTTCAAAACCAGAGTGTGATGTACGTACAGGAGAGTCTGGACGCAGAGCCCACCATCTTTTTGGATCCAAACACATTTTCAGATGATGGAACGGTTGCGCTGCGAGGTACCGGAAATTCTGCTGATATACTGTTTTATTTCAGTATCCATTTCATCGTAAGGCCTTACTTGACTCCAGCCTTCGACTGTGAACTCAAACAGTCTGTGAAAGGCTTTCATGACCCGTTAAAAGCTGTAGTTTGAGTCTGTGATGACTTCATGTCCTGAAATAGCTGCCTATTTATGGCCTCCACTCTTACCAGCTTCATAAATAATGTAAACATTCACTTGTGCCTTTAAAGATGTTCAGTTTCTGTTCCTGTGATTACGTTCAGGATATGCATTCTCTGAAGATGGGGAGTACCTGGCTTACGGCACCAGTGCCAGCGGTTCAGACTGGGTGGAGATCCGCTTCTTACGGGTGGAGGATGCAGCTCCTCTGGAGGACCGACTGGAGAGAGTCAAGTTCAGCTGCATGTCCTGGACTCATGATGGGAAGGGACTTTTCTACAACTCGTACCCCGACCAGGAGGGCAAGAGTGATGGTGAGGTCATGATGATAATGATTGCAGTTTTGTGACCCTCAGACTTTTCTAAAGTTGGCGTTAAACACTTAGGGGTTCTTTTTTTGGTAATTAAGATTACCAGTCATTTCAATACATCAGGATTTCATAGAAAATAAACAAGATAATATTGTAAGAAATTATTTAGCCACTTTTGAAGAAGAAATCAGACAAAAGTCTGTGTTTCATACATTTAAACCATGGGCATCCAAACTCTGGCCTGGGGCCCAAATGCGGCCCATGGTGCACTTTAAATTGGCCCCAAAACAATTGATTGAATACTGTCAACTGACTGCAGCAGCAAAAAGGCAGTAATTATGCTGATTTTCAGCACTATGTGCTCCATCTCAAGGTCCATTTCTGAAAGCACATTGCACTTTTAATCTTTAGGCATCAACGGCCCTACAGAGTTTGGTAGCATCTTGTCGTTTACTCTTTTTTTTTTTGGCTGACTGAAAACAAGCAGTCAATTTCTTCTTTTTCTTCTTCAACCATCATTACTTTTAACCTGGCCAGAGATGACTCTCTTGGTAGTAAAGGCAAACCAGGAGCCCCTAAAAGTTGACAGGCCATCCCCAAATTCTAAAATCTTAATTTTGATTCACTAAAAGTGAGTTGTAATAAAATGGCCCATCCATGTATTTTTTTTAGCATTTGTTTGGACACTCCTGCTTTTTACTTTTTTTTTTTTTTTTTTTTTTTTGCATCCTGCTTCCTCAAGTTACAAATACCACAACACATTTCAACAAATGAAAAAAACTATCACAAATGAAAAAAAGCTATCACAACAAATGTAAACTTATGATTTAAACTTGTATGATTTGTAAATAACTAAAACGTCCATAACCAACGTTAAATACATTACTTTTCATTCCAGTTCACCCTAAGTAGTCTTTTTAAATTTTAAAGTCTTGAAAAACCTCGAAAACTGCAGGTGTTTCCTAGTTCAACCTATAAAAGAAGAAAAGCTCCTTAGAAAAATAGAAAAATAGCATTGCTGGTTACTGGATCAAAAATGGAGAAAGTACAGAAATCTCCCTGGGGTAAATCAGGAGATTTTCTTCCTTTTTTTTTCAGCAGCTGATTGTAATTTCAACACTTTTTTTTTGCTGCATTTCACTTTTTTTTCCATCTTCTCCTGATTACAGTTATTTTTCAACATTACCACTAGAGGGCAGAAATCTTAATTCCTTTTTTCCCTCTTAAGGCACCGAGACATCCACAAACCTGCACCAGAAACTTTACTTCCACGTGTTGGGGACCCCTCAGTCTGAGGACGTGCTGTGTGCTGAGTTCCCTGATCATCCGAAATGGATGAGTGGAGCTGAGGTGAGCTTCAGAGTTTTCAGTTTTCTTCATGAAAATCAAAACAATCAACTTAAATCTGTGAGTTGGTTAAAAGTCATCGAGGTATTAGAGGATAATCTAACCAAGACTATCAGCTGGTACTTAAATGCTTCACAAATATTGCTCCAAAATGACATTGCAGTTACTGTCGACAGAGTGCCTTGGTTAAGGTTGGGTGTTTTCTGTGTATTTGTCAGGTGTCAGATGATGGACGGTATGTGCTGCTGTCTATCAGGGAAGGTTGTGATCCAGTCAACAGACTGTGGTACTGTGACCTGAAGACCACTCCTCAGGGTATTACAGGTAAGCTACAGTTTGTGTTTCATTCTATGGATCAAGGTCTCCCTTTATTATCACCTCTGCCCAGGGGGTAGTGTTTTTGCTGGTGTTTGTTAGTTTATAAACAGGATAACTCATAAAGTTGTGAATGGATTTTAATGACATTTTGAAGGAATGTTGTTCATGGCCCAAAGAAGTGATTAGATTTTGGTGGTGATCTGAATCCTGATGCAGATTGTTTATCAACCATCTGCTGCATGTTTTGCTCTGCTCTCATTCCCCATTTCCAAGTCTGTCAACTGTCTCTCCAAGATAATATAAAAAAAAATATATACCTTCACCAAGGAGGCTGTGGTTTTGCTGGTGTTCTGCATTTTAGCGACTAACTCAGTAAATTCTCAACAGAATGAAATTTTCATGGAACGTTTGGTCACGGCAGAGGGGACACGTTATAAGATTTCGGTGGTGGTCCAAATCAGGAAGTAGATCAGGGAATCTTTTCAATGATTTGTTAACAGCGCAGAGTGGGTCAGTTTTTCACATTTTTGACAACAACGATGTTGGAAATGCCTTGGCACTGGAGCGCTTCTAGTTTTTCCTTAATAAATTTTGTTGTAACATGCGTAGTCAATCTTTAATGGCTCTGTTCCATAGGATTGCAGTATCAATATCAAGTATCGAAGTATCGATCTTTTATAATTACTGTTGGTATCGATTACTCCCCTAAAATATCGATGCCGAAGAAGTGCTCAACAAAATGGATATCTCTGATGTTCAATGGACTGTTTTCAGTCTTTCTTTTTTCATGCCGAGGCGGCACCACTTTCCGTGTCATGTGACTGCAGTGACCTATCAGACGTGTTGGACAGTACTCAGCTGCACCCGCAGGCTTACACACAGAAACATAAAACAGTGTCGTGGCAAATTAATGCAGAAATGACTGAAAGAAAACACAATTTTTTTGATTGTTACTTTAAAAAAAAAGTCACTTTTTAAGTAAGGTAAAATTGATCATGCTTCGTTTAAAATAATTTATAAATCAGTGCAGCAAAGGCCTACATCAGTGTAGTTGCTTCATTTGTATTTAATTTGAATCACCATCATGTCATCTAAAATATGTGCAACTTAAGTCTATAATGGTGTAATAACTACTAAATTGATTGTCTTTGGACTAACAGTAAAAGCTTAAATCATTTTAAGACCTGATAGTCTAAAATTTTGACTACATGTTTTCTTTATGTGCTTTTGAACAAAGACAAACATGAATTCATTAGATTATGAATGCGTTATAGTAAATGATTGGTATTGGTATCAAAAAAATTACAGCAAAAAGTATCTGTATCTTCTCAATTTGAAAAAGTCTATCACCCATCACTACTGTTCAGGAAAACTACAGCTCTTATTTGGGGGATCTGTTTTGTGGTCTTTTGTCTTGAATATTTGTGCTGAAACTATAATTAAGCTAGATTAATGTCAGGTCTAGCTGAAAGAAGAGGTGACTTAACCCTTCTGTTTGTGTCATGTAGCTTTTAGATTTGAGAAAATTATCCCCAATCTTTTGTAAAGTTTAGGACATTAAGTTTGTCATGATTAGACTAAAACACTCCTCTGCTTTCCAGGACTTTTGCCATGGGTGAAGCTAATTGACAACTTCGATGCTGAATATGAGTATGTGACCAACGAGGGCACTTTGTTCACATTCAAGACTAACCTCGAAGCCCCCCGATACCGCCTCATCAACATCGACTTCGCCTCTCCTGATCCAAGCAACTGGAAGGAGCTCATCGCTCAACACGATAAGGATGTTATTGGTGAGCTGCTGCGACGCTCACACAAAGTGCACCATAAGAGCATTCAAACTGATCAGATCTCAACCTTCAGTCATTATGTTTCTCCTGTAGTTTTTGCCACCTGTACGTACTCCAGCTACCTGTTTGTGTGCTTCCTCCACGACGTGAAGAACGTGTTGAAAATGTACCGTCTGAGCTCGGGGGAGGAGCTGAGGACTTTCCCTTTGGATGTCGGCTCTGTGGTGGGATTCACTGGACGGAAAAGGGACTCTGAGATCTTCTACTATTTCACCTCTTTCCTTTCCCCAGGTATAACACATTTATGATGAGCTTAACCTGTAAAATATCTTATATTCTCAGGTGTATGTGTTCAGAAGTAGCAGAAGACTTTTTGTTAGATGTTCAAACACTTACAGGATTTGATATACTTTGTCATATTGCTGATCATGTTCAGTTTATTTGGTTTTATCTCCTGGTGGGCATAATGTCAGATATTTTTCAACCAAGCTGACAGGTTTCGCTTCTCTTGCCTTCAGCCATCATTTATCACTGCGACCTCACAAAGGATCCACTGCAGCCACATATTTTTAGAGAGGTCACTGTGAAAGGTTTCAACCCATCAGAGTACCAGACAACACAGGTAATCACAGTTTTCACTTTCTGCCCAAGGGGCTGTTTCATAATGATGTTTTGTTTTAGTGGCACCTCCATTTTTTCTTTACAAGAGCAACACATGCTGTTTTTGAAACACTCAGCATCAAAACGAAAAACAAAGTATCATCCCATCCATGTTGCCCATTTTACCCCCACAGTTCCCCTCCAGGACCTCATCTATTCCTCTTTATTTTCCTCATCACTCATTTGTTTCCATGTTTCTGTCAGATCTTCTACCCCTCCAATGACGGCACTCAGATCCCCATGTTCATCGTTCACAAGAAGGGAATCAAGCTGGACGGCTCCCATCCAGGTTTCCTTTACGGTTACGGCGGTTTCAACATCTCCATCACACCGAGCTACAGCGTCTCACGACTCATCTTTGTCAGGCATCTCGGGGGAGTCCTGGCTGTTGCCAACATTCGAGGAGGGGGAGAGTATGGAGAGACCTGGCACAAAGGTGAGGGCATTTTAAAGCACATTACAAAGATTATTTTAAAACATAGGCCCCGTTTACATGGAAACGATTTCACCAGAAACGGAAATGTTTTTCCTTTGCATTTTCAAAAACGATCCACGTTCAGACTTGGGGACGCAAGAACGACTGAAAACGCTTTAGCGTGCATGCCAGGCCAGTAGATGATGAAGGTTTGTAGAGAAACAGCGGTGTTACAACACAGGTACGCTTTCTGGTGAAGACAAACTTTTCACGAACAACAATGGCAAGTGGATGCACTAAGATGTTGGAGTTTCTTGTCTAGACAACAAATCTGCCTGGATGTTTTTGTCTGGATAACGAACTGAGCACGGTAAGCAGCACACATGTTGCTCAGTAGACGGTCGAAGCTGCTGTTGTTCCTGGTATGATCACGCAGTCTTCATGTGAAAGAGTACTGCACATGCAGAATCTCGTCTACATGGGGACGGATCCAGATATGTTTTCAAAACTTTCCACTCTGGACCCCGCTTTCAAAAGTTTCCAGATTCAGGCACTCTGGGTACCGTTTTTGTGTAAACGGGAGGCAAAACGCAGTGAAAACTCTCCGTTTTCGGCTGTATTCGTATTCGTGTAAATGGGGCCTTAAGCTTGTTCTGCATGCTGCAATGTGCTTAGGTCATCTTAAAAGACAATAAGAAATATATATGTGAGTGATGTCTTGTAGGAGGCAGATGCTGTTTTAAATTACCTCTTTTTCAATCCTGCTGTAGTGTTCAATGGCTGCTTCAAGGTATCCTTCTTTCAATTGACAGTTTAGCTCTTTTCTTTTAGCTGGCATGTTGGCCAACAAGCAGAACTGCTTCACAGATTTCCAGTGTGCTGCTGAATATCTCATCAAAGAGGGATACACTTCTCCTTCAAAGCTGACCATCAATGGAGGCTCCAATGGTGGCCTGCTTGTAGGTATGTATATTGCTTGTTTAATATGTAACTCCTTTTTTTGGACCCAAAGTATCTGTAATTTTCTGGAAGCAAAAACTTTTTTATTAGTCTTTCCTGAGGCCACATAGAGGCAACATTATTTGGGGAAAATTGACAATCTAGTGTGCAAGTTTCACCGTGTATCGCTCTCTAATGTGATTCACAGAAATGACTCCCAAAGCTTAGCAGTACCTCAGTTTTTGTTTGTTAGTGTCTGAAATGTCAAAGGAACAAGCTCCACCCAGATAAATCCTGTACTTTTGTCAAGGCGCATTATAAAGGATGTAACTTCGAGTCTGGGGTAAAGGTCCTGTATTAAAATGTGTCAAAGTTCTACCAACAGAGTTTTTAGTCCCTCATGTTCATCTGTCTCGCCTTCAGCTGCCTGTGTGAACCAGCGGCCCGAGCTGTTCGGCTGTGCGGTGGCTCAGGTCGGCGTCATGGACATGCTGAAGTTTCACAAGTTCACCATCGGCCATGCCTGGACCACCGACTTTGGCTGCTCAGAGAACAAAAATCAGTTTGAGTGGCTGATCAAGTAAATGCAATGCTTTTATGGTCTACAGCCAAATTGAATGAATGTTGTTCATTAAATGTTTTAGTTTGTTTAAATCCCGTTAATATCTCACTAACACGCGCTTTCTGTTTGACTGAGTTTAAAAGAGTGTTTCTCCGAGATAACAAAACTGTGTTTGGCACAATTTTACCATTAAAAACAAATGGCTGTGTTCTCCCGCCTGTGCACCTTGGTTCAGTCAACCTGCTGTTTCACTCTATGGACTCAGGAAGACATGAGACAGAGGAAACTTAATACCGAAACCAAATAAGAGTGATTTTAGGGATTAAAGATACAACAGATTTCTGTCATTTTTGTGTTAGTAATTACTGTATAATTTTGGTCATTATCAAACTTGCATGTGATAGAAAATTAAATTACTTTTTATTGACAACTTAGTATTTCATTTTTATCCTGATGTGCAACTGTTATAGTATATTCTGTGGCATTTCACTGAGCTTAATGTAGCTTTTTTTCACATCAACTACGTGATGTTTTACTTACTTTTTGGTATCAAACCAAGCTTTTGTCCTCCTAATAATTTAATCTCATTAAACCCCCTAAAAGCTGAATCTGTGCTCTATCTAAACTGAATTTGCCTTAATGTTTTACCTCCCAGATCCTGTTCCACAGTTTTTTTTTTCTGTTTACACATTTAATCTCCTCCTTAAAATTGGCTTTATTTAGGAATGCCTGTAAAAAGGTGACAGCAGGTTAGTTTTTTTGGTATACTGCAGGCTGTCTTTTTAAGCATTACAGTTTCCTAAAAGAAGCCACAAAATTGTTGTTGAACAGTAGACTTAAATGGAGGTCATTTATGTTTCCTAGCTCCGCTGCATTTTTTTTTTCCTTTTTGAAATTTTTCAGTCAATTCTTGTTCCCTGTGATTTTGACTCACATTCCTTCACTGTGGATACATGGGGTTACCTTTATGAATCGGAGTTTACAGGAGAAGAAATTCTTAATAATGAGATTTGGTGGGTGGAATCAATGCGCACAGGTGGACGAACACATATCCATTTACTGCACGGCAAAATACAGAGACTACCCAGAGGAAAGATGAAGAACTCTTTTAACCCAATTGTACATTTGACCCAACTTGAGTGGCTCATTTTTAGGTAAAACTCACATACTTCTGCAAAATGACTGTATCTACCAACAGCAGTGTATCTTACTGGTAGTCTGAGCTCGTCCTCCTTAAAGGTGCAGCGCTGTCGCCACTTCACTGACTGTTGTCAAGTACCTGATACAAGCCAACCTACAAAATGCTGAAATTTCCCTTTAAATGATAAAACAAATCCCTTAAATGTAAAAGTTGTCTGCTGTGTTTCCATGCATGAAACTTAAATATTAATTAGATTAAACTTACCGCTCTTATTTCTTTGGGTCATTGTACACTCAAGTAATGGGCCTAATAATGAATTATGCCAATTTTATAATGATCAACTCTAAGGCTTTAACTATTTGCACCTTAAAGTGTTTTTTAAACCTACAAATGTGCTAAAATCTAAACTCAGTACCATTTACCTCTCCTCCACTCCAGATACTCTCCTCTGCACAACATCCGCGTTCCAGAGGGCAACGGGGTCCAGTACCCTGCAGTGCTGCTGCTCACAGGGGACCACGATGATCGAGTGGTGCCTCTGCACTCCCTCAAGTACATCGCCACCCTGCAGCACATTGTGGGCAGCAGCTCCAAGCAGACGAACCCTCTGTTCATCCTCGTGGACACAAAGTCAGGCCACGGTGCGGGCAAGCCCACCAGCAAGGTCATCCAGGAGGTGGCCGACACGTATGCCTTCATCGCTCGTTGTCTGAACATCAGCTGGGTCAAATAGTGTGAATCTGAAAAGGGTGTGGTTTCCTTTTGTTCTCTCTTTGTCAGCAGCAAGAAGTTTTTAAATACGGTTTCTAATGGCTGTTCACACATTGTTTATAACTTTCCAAAAACAATTCTCCTTTTTGCCCATTTATGTTTGGTTATCCTGAGCTCCTTTCACACATGCCCTGCACTTAGGAACATCTTTATATCCATTCACCTGAACTTAAAGCTGCCTTCTCCTGCCTTGCGCTTGAGCAGTGTCAGGGTTTAAGTCCATCTAAGCCAACATGTCTCTAGATTGTTTTTATATAACAATGGTAAAGTGTCAGTTATGCCACCCTTTTGTTACTGAACATACATTTTTAGGTCAAATGACGGAGGCTGCCATGTCTGAAATGCGCACCTGTCAGTCAGATAAGCCACACCCCTAATCCTGCAACCTTCGGGACAACATTTGTTCATGAAGTCAAATTGGACGTGTTACACCATATCTTTCATAGCAGACATCAGCACACTTAACTTGTTTCATATTGGAGTGCCCTCATGTCATGCTAGGGGTGTGGCACAGAGCAACATACCAGTTTTCTTCTCTGTTGCTTTTGAAACATGGATGAGGAGAGAGGATTGAGGTAGACCCGATCCATTGTGTACGTCAAGAAGATTTTTTTTTTATAATTTCTATCACTTTTCTGACCCAACAAAGCATGTTTGATGTTTAACAGAGGAGATATTGGTGTTAAAAATATCCTCATCCATGACTGACAAGTATCTGAGGCAAAACTATTGAGCGCATCGCTATCACATGCTGTCAATTAACTTTGTTTTTTCCATATTCAAATTAAAGGAGATAAATGCCATGCTGTTGCAGGAGAAAACAGAGTGCACCTTCTGCTGCTCTATACAGTGTTTAAAAAAATAACATCTGGTCTTTGTCTGTTGGACCTGGTGTTATTAAATTCTTTTCAGCTGGATTACAGTGTGAACAACTTCAGAAATGCATAAATGATACCAAAATCTTTCATTGTTTTGGGCTTTATACTTGTTTATTTCTGCTGTCAAAATGGGCATTTTTAATATGGGGCTCATTGGGGATTTTTTTGCTTTTGGGTCCAGCCTCTAGTGGGCATTCAAGGAACTGCAGTTGGTTTTTGCTCCTCCACACAGGCTTCATTTTGCAACGCCTGAAATTTCTGCTTGATGTGTACAAAAACACAAATGTCAGGACTTTTTCAGGGAGTTTTGCTACTTTTCACTACCTTACTGCTTGCTATAGCTGCAGGTTTTCTACTTTTGATTTGGGGTACGAAAAACAGCCTTGCTGTTTTATTGCATGCTTTTTTTTTTTTTTCAAGATTTTTGGAGCTCTCACCCTGGAAAATTACTACTTGCTTGTTTGCACTTTTCCTTCACAACAGAAAGTTTTGCTCTGTCATATTGGGGCAGAGGTGGTCAATGGAAACACTAGTCGCAGGCAGAAAAAAATCAGGGTCAAGACTGGGTGAAACACCAAGCTGTTTGAGCTCTCTCAAAGAGCTTATCAAGGGAATTTTTTCGTGCATGTATTAAGGCAAGGGATTGGTGTGGAATGGGAAAAATACAAAGGCACTGGCAGGAAAAATTTCAAGCAAAGTCGGGGAATAAATATGTCTGTCCGTGTTTATACAGTTACCCAGAAAAATTCAGGAAAGAGTTTGGGTTTTCTTCATGTGTGAATAGGTAAGGAAACTGCACAGCTGAACCACGAGGCGTATTTACAGCAGCGAGATGGGCTCTGACACAGACAATCTCCCTCCTGTGTAGGACATGTGTGAAGGGCAAGTCCAGTAAAATTGTCAGGAATTTGTGTGTGAACGGGGCTTCCTTTGCCCCTCCCCCTCTCAGTGTGAGCCTGTGCGTACACAGACTCTTCAGGATCTCAGCCAATTTACAGCACTCTCAGTTAATGTATAGCACTCTGTGGTCGGCCATGTTTGTAGTCCTGTTGAGAGAAAGAACAAATTAATTGACAAATAGTGAGTGATTGAAAGTCAGATGGTATTTCCACTGTTATAACAATCAGCTAATCAGATGTTCAAGTCATGAGGTTAAAGTGGCAAAAGTTCATTTCAAGATTATCTGTGTCATCATCAACATACCTTCTATTTATTTTGTGCACAGGGCGGTGCTGTGGGATGTTTTTCTTTAGCATGCAAGATTCTGACAAGACACCAAGGTGCAGGATGTTGATGCTGTAGGTCAACAGTGTTGCTGTGGGTGTGTAGAAGCTTGAAAAAGATAGTACCTTGTCTGAAAGTGTGTGGGTGTGTGTGTTTGTATGTCAGTCCCTTCTTTTCATTAAGACTGATGATTTCTACCTCTTGACATGTGCTGATTGTTCACCTTTGAAAGGGAACAAAACACAATGCCACAAGTTAAATAAACAACTTTTTAAACAGTGATTGATCACATTTTTTTATTTTGTTGTAATATTTAGAGGTTAACAACTAAAATGCTAAAATAACAGCTGTTCTTGTTTAGAGTACTTCAGGGGACTCGTGTCTGACTGAGGAACATGAAATGGGGTCAGGTGACAGATTGAAGACTTTTAGGATATGAAATGTTTTTGAGTTTGTTGTTTGGGTTGCTGGGTTCTTACTCATAAAAATCAAATTCAAGGTGTTTTAAGATCCAATCTCTAAAAATATCAATACAATTTTTTCACTGCAGAGCAAACAGCTTTAACATAGGCACGGCGTGATTGGCATGGTACTCCTTTCTTTGTTATATACACTGAAATGTTTATAATGTTTTTAAACAAAAAAGTAACAAGCTAGGATGCTAGATATGAAGCCTACAATAAGATATCAAGAACATTGCTCTTCTAAAAGTGCAGAAAGACAATCATGATAGATGGCATGCGTTTGAGCAGAGAACTGATCATACTCATTATGTCCAGTGTCCTCCATGGCAGTTTTTTAAATAGATATGATTAACACTCAAGAGATACTAGATGCTACTTAGTTTTTTATTCTCAAACCATATTGGCTGTGTTGTAAGATTGTAGCTCAAATATAATAGCGGATATTTTTTTTTAGATTATAGTTGCCGTTGCAGTTCCTTAATTTAGCCTAAAACAACTAAGCTACACAACAACCGACAAGTTTGTTCTTTACAACAAAAACATGGACATACAACAAACTAATGTATTCCTTTATGTTTAGATTTTATTTTGGACCACTAGCTTTCATTTTTTATATTTCTCCTCCAGATGGTGCTATTTTCTCCCATTGAAAGCATGCCTCAAAATATCACACTTTTTACTGTTTTCTGCAAGGGTTCCTGCAAAAAAAAAAAAAAAAAAAAAAAGCATTAAAGTGAACTTTGCTGCCAATCAGGGATCCCTCTTATAGCCTAATCACTCTTAAATGTTTTATTTGGAATTTATTGCTATTATTTTCTATTTAAAAAACAATAGAGTTGTGGAAACATATTGGCCTTTTAAAGGGTTGAAATCCCTAAAAGAATTAATATTTGTAATGTACATAAGGGCAAGAAACTTATAAAATAAGTTTTGAGGACTAACATCTGTATACACTGTTTAAAAAGCAGTGAAATATGTGAGCTTTAAAATTCAAAATAATAAAATGTCAGTTTTATTTTCATCTGAAATATGTCTTCAATGCCTGAATCTCTCTTCGTCTGTAACGTAAAGCAAGATCAGATCTTCACATTCTGGTTGTTAAAATAGTTCTTTGAAACTCTCACTGTGTATTTTTTTAATTGAATGTAGTGTGTAAAATATCACAAATTTAAAAAATAAACAGAAAAAAAAATGATGAAAAACACAAAGAAAATTTAGCTTCAAGATTAAAAATACAGGGGTAATAATTGAGTTCTTATTTTGCCTAAGAATTTCTGTTTATCCCAACTATGGATTTGACTGCTTATGATTTTTTTTCTTTGAGTGATTCATATTTTATCACTGGTAAAATTTTAATGAAAACGGAGTTTGCTGAAATTATATCAGTGAAACCCCCTTTGTGTTTTAAAAATTATTTACCAAAGGCATTTAACCCTCATACCTGAAGGGGACAATTTTGTCCAATTACTGTGGAAATAAATGAATACTTGATAGTTATATTTTGGACTGAAGTGGATTAAAAGGTTTCTGGAAAAAAATAATTAAATTGATATTTTTAGGGTGTTTCGGAAGGGGTCAGAAATGTCCCCCTTTCAGAAATGAAGGCGTTTCTAGTATGAGGGTTAAAGTCATGTAACTCCTCATTACTTAAAATTAAGTTGATCCATTTTAAGGCAGCGCAGGGGTCCAGGTACCTTCTCATCCACCAGGGGGCAGCCGCTCTGAATAATGACCAACACGTGCTGCAGGAGCAGAAAATGAGGGTGGTCTGACAGAGGGCCCCATGTGGATTACTCAACATACATGTTTCGTGTTCAAAACTTCACATTCATGTTTGAAGAGGACATTTTATAAAACAGTTTCTCAGAAAAAGCTTCACAAAGCAGGTCCTCAACCTCAGAGCATCTCAAATGTCCATAAAGGACACAAAAAAGAGCAAAAGACGAGGAAATTCAGTACTTTTTCATTTTATTTAAAAGGCTGATATATTCTTTGGAATGATTTGCAGAATTCACACAAATGAAAAAAGAGAAGAGAAGAAAAGAAAAGGCTGCACAACATCCACACATTTACAAAACCAAACAGAAAATATCTCAGTTTCAGCTCACATTTTAATGTTTTGTTTTAAGACACATTTTCATCTTTTTCGGTCCATTATTTAGGACTAAATCAAAAAAATTAAACCTTTATTGGTGGAACAAATTTGAAACAAGACAGCATTGGATAAAAAGCTCAACTTTCAATCATGTGAAAAGAATTGTCCTTTTGTAAAGGAATAATTTTTATATATGTTCACTTTGACGTCTTACATACAGCAAAGGACAAATTCAATTATTCAATGTTTTTACAGAAATACACTAAAACTTCTGTATCACTTTGTCATAAACAAACAAGTCATGCATGTAAAAAAAACAAACAAACATCTAACAGTTTTATGACATTAGTAAATCACTTCTAGGAGTTAAAATACACAAACCACTTATTTTATGTATCTTTCAAGAAACAAACAAAAATCTAAAAATCAGAGGGCTTAAAATTATTGTCCAATCTTTTAAAATCAAATCAGCCTTAAAGGACCAAACAGCATCAAAAAGTTATTAAACAACCCTAAAAGCAGATGTTGGGCAATTAAGTTCTGAGTTTTAAGTGTTGGTTTCTCTTCACAAAGAAATAAAAACAGTCTGAAAATGATACAGATTGTGTTTTTGCTCCTTTTTAGTTTATGTTTAACTGAAAATCAAACTAAACTATAAAAATGCTTCAATCCTAACAAAGAAAACATGGCCAATAATATTTAACAAGTCTTTTTTAAAGTAGCCTCATGAATTTCTTGCAAACCTTTGACTCTCAGATCAATGTTCAAGTAATCAGAGAAAACAGCAAAGAAAGTAAAATAAAAAATGTAAAGACAATTCACAGGCTGTATTCAACTTAAACTCTGATGGGCTTTTTATTAAGGTTTGTCTTCACCTTTGGTATTGTGTGTCTTGTAAATTAATGTAGAGTCCATGTTGTTCTGCCTGTTGCAGTTTTTATTAACTTTATTTTAAAATTGTACACCTGTAAATAAATGCATTAAATCAACCTGCCAAGGACTACCAATGGATATTAACCCATGACTACAGTCTGGCACATTTACAAGTCAATGTTTATTAATGTGAACTGTCCCCTTATTTTAAAAATATAATAATAATAAAAAAGGGGATGGAGATGGAAAATAATAATTATAATAACAATGAAATTTGAATCAAATCAGTCTTATATACACATTCTTTGCACATAAGACCATAATTAAATCTTAGACCTTAATCTTTTTTCTGCCATTTATTTTCTTCCTCTTTTCAGAGCTGAAATCTGAAATTTATTAAGGCTTTGGGAACTTGCTTCTTGTTCTTCTTGACTTTAACTTAATTTACAACTTTCTACATCAAATAATCAAAATTGAATAAAATTGTGAACCCTAACTTCAAACGTTTATTGTAATGAATAAATAAATAAAAAGTAGACATATAACATTGGGAAAAAATCATAAATCACAATCCTGTAGAAAATAAGTCGGTCTTAGATTGCATGTATCTGAAACGTACTTAGATTTTCTGAACTTTTTTCTTTTTTTTTTTACAAGCAAAAGGAAAAAAGAAGGGTTAAATAAATAAAGTTATCCAAACTTCACAACTTTATAGTGAAATATCGAAAGGATGGAAGCCAATAATAGCTCCATGTATTTTGTATTTTGATCTCTCCCTTAGAAAAATGAATATTGTTTTCCTGTAGGGGAAATAATACTGATGCAGGCTTCGTTTCCTTAAATAAAAGTCAGCGTGAATAAATGTGAGTGCATAAAAACAGCAGAGGGCGCTTCACGGGTCTAAAACCAAGAGGAAAGTCCAATAAAACACCATTAAACTGGCGATTTTTCAAGGGTCACTGGAGAAAAAAAGCCCTTACAGAGAGATACTGTACAAACCAGTGCTACGGAGGCTTTAAATTACAAACACATCATGTTTTATCTCCCTTGTCTTGTTTTAAAAAGTTAATTTTGCATAAGTTTGAAAAGAGGAAATGACTCTCAGGTTCGGTTTGAATTCCGCATTATTCCTCTCCTCCTGTCCTCAGCTGCCTCGTGAGACCCATGAATCGCTTCCTTATTTCTGATTGGCTGACACATTTGAAGACGTCCTGAAACAACCAATGAAAACACGCTCTTAATATTAATGCGCCGACCGGAAACCCACCACTCACCAACCGCCGAGGAACTATTTCACTCGGCGGAAGAAAAGTGGTTCATTCAACCTACAAAACTGAGTCACATTTTTCTCTCCAGTTCCTTTGTTCGACCAAAAAGTGCTTTAAATTGAATACAGGAGCAAATATGCAAAGGAAACGAACTTTTATTTAAAACATAAAAAGCATTAAAAACCGTAAATGTCAGAATTTATTCCCCAGATGCTCAGAAAAAAGAAGCAATTGTTTCATGTTAATAAGTGGCTGAATGTTCAGGGATAGGTTGGCCTTTTTTAAGATAAAATTAGCCTGATTGTTCTACTTTTTAAAATCCCATCAAAACCTAAACACACAAAGGAAAACATGCTTCTGTTTGGGGAAACAATACTATTCTACATTTTAAACACTTGGGGAAAAAATGAAGCATAAAAGAATATAAGTCCACATCATCTGCCCCAAAAAGTGAGTTTCACAACTGTTTTTAATGTGTAGTTGTGATTTATGTTAATAGGTTTCAGACACTCAGGATTGTGCTCACATATGTAGAATTAATGTATATTTACATTGGTTTAAAAAGGATACAAAACTCAACAACAAAAAAACAAATTCCCCACAAATCGTTCAATTTAATCACAGAAAAATTGTATCAAGGTTTCATGCTAAAGATAGTTTCATTAAAACAATCAAGCTCTCCTGACAGATAAAGTGAAATCTTTTTACAAATTATTTTAAGTTTTATCATTTTAAGGTCTGAGTTTTCCTCACAATAATTCCTGATTTACCAATAAAAACATTGATGAGATTCCTCACATCTGATACCTGGTTTTGCAAACAAATAGTACTCAGTTTTTCCTTACAATAATGTAAGTTTTTACCAATAGGCCTAATTATCAGAGCTATTGACTTATGAATCAAGATTTTCTCACAAATATTACACAGTTGTTAAAACAACCTGAATAAATATTTTACAACAGATAGCTTTAGGTTTTGTAAACAGCAAAAGCAAGTCTTCCTCTTCAAAATTCACTTTTGTCCTTAATGCCATCATCAAGTTTTCCAATAAATTGTCTTTTTTTAGAGATAATTTTGTGTTAATGAATAAAATACTAACAACATTTTATTTACAAAAACACGGTTTTTTTTCTAATAAATACATTTCCAAACACATACTATCAATTTTCATAACAAAATAGCCCAATGTTATTTAAGTTTTCCTTGCAAGAGTTTTTCAAATAAAAAATCTGCCAATTATGCCAAGTTTGTCTATTCTGTACTAACAGTTTTTTTTTCACAGAGAATGTCAAGTTTTACGAACAAATAAAACATTTAAAAAAAAAATCAATGTCCAGTTTGTCTGACAAAAAAAAACCTTTTTATTACAAATTCTACCAAGTTTGCTAATTATTTATTGTTTTCCTCTCAAAACAAATTTTCTTTAAAAAAATAGCCAGTTTTTCCTCACAACTCTTTACAGAAACTATTTATTTAATATATATGATTGAGCTGTTTTTTTTAAAACAAATAACAGAGCTTTACAGATTTTCCTCACAATTAAGTTGTCCATAAAAATACCAATATTACAACGCAACAAAACTAAACTTTTACCACAAATCAAATCAAGTTTTTCTGAAAATGTATATGAAGTGCTTTTAACAAAGTTAATTTCTCTTGTAAAATGCTAAGATTTTCTAACAATTTTACCAAGTTTATAAAAAAAATAATGTTTTCATAACAAGTTTCCCTAAATGCCTTCTTTTTTTACAATCATGCCTAGTCTTTACAGTAAACGTCAATCTTCACACAAGCACTGCATAGTTCTCCAGGTGCCAAAGTGAACCACTCATTTTATTTATCTGGAAAACTTGATCGACTTTGGAGTCTTGATTTTATTGGTCATGAAAAGTTTGAGGTTAAAACAATGTTTTTCACCCTGAACTTTTCTCTTTGGCACCAGAATGTCATGAGAGAGAAGAAAACTTCAATAACTCATGAAAATAGACCTCACTCTTCATTTTTAGTTGAAATAACGTTTTAAACAGTGAAGTGACTGAAGGGTCTCGATCTATCTGTCTATAAAGACCACCTCGACTCTTAAAGAGCAGATGGAGGGAGCTTTTTATCCTCTGGCCCTTGAGCTCATCAACTTCCAATCACTGGACAGATTCCTTCTTTTCTGCTGACTGGAGACCCCAGGCTGGTGAAGAAATCTGATCAGTTTAGATATTTCAAAAACAGAAAATCAGGATGTTTGGTCTCCATGTAAAACTGTTAGTCACTTGTTGATTTCTCTCAGGCATTGCTATTCAAAGAGTTGGTTGTGAACAAGCATGGGAGGGGGCTTTGTGGTGGGGCTCTTATCACCAGGAGGCTGGAGGTGGGGGGAGGTCTGCAGAATGGTGGGGGTGGACAAGGGTGCCACATGGTTAGAGGAGCCATGATGAAGCTCAGAGACAAGAGGAGGATTGGGAAGATGTGGTCTATAAGAGGACGATTGTGACATCTTCATTATGAGCTTCTTACACAATTCAGGTCACATCTATTAGCTGAGAATGGGAGACAGCTGAGAGGCAGACTTTAGCGGAAAATTCTAATTAATAACGAAAAATGTTCCTCGTTGATGGATGATTTTGGAGTTTCCTGATGTGTCATCAGCAGCAACATGAAGCTTCAACCCTCAAACTCAAAGGCTGTTTTATCAGAAGGGAAAGAGAGGTTTCATGTACTACAGGGCCTCAAGTTTTAGTCGAAATGGTGGGCATGAAATACTTCCAGTGATTAAATGGTGTCTTTTAGATGTACTGCACTGTGGACAAATTGCACAAATGCACCAGAAATGTTTGAACAAGTGGGTGAGAATTCAGGAGAATACACTTAACCAAACACTGACAACACATTTGTACAAGTTAGACGGCGTCAAGAGAATTTTCAGCTGCTTTTCCAGCAATAAAATAAAAAAAAAAGTTGGAAACCTATCTGTGCAATTTCATCACGAATTAAAGTTAATTATTTTGGTAAGAAATATCACTTGAGTTTTTCACTTACTATAGTTACTCAAAATTGCAAACAATGTCAAAAAACTCTTCGGATTGTAAAAACTGGGTGGTGATTTTTGGTTAGTTATGTGGGCAAAACTGACAAGTTTTTAAAGAGGAAATTATATTTTTTGTGTGTTTCTTGTTGTCAACCTTTTAGAGCACCTCTGGCTGAAAACATCCGAGCAGACTGCTGCACACGCTCTCTGTTGGCAACATACAGAGAATTGTTCTTGGAAAACTGCTCTTTGATAGTTACAACACTTTCCCAAGAGATCTTATTGCAAAAATATGTTTACAACAAGAAAAGCACAATTATTGAAATCAAAAACACAATTTTATTCATAAAAAACACCAAGAATTGTGCATGATTCTCCTGACACTCTCGATCTGCACATATGTCTGGACAAGTGATTTCCTTGGTTGCAGAGTTTGGCTTTCAACATGTAGTCATCTGTTTTATCTACATTATTTTGCTTTAACTACTTTTATTATTTTTATTTTTAACAAACCTCTATGTGCAATTAAATCAGTGCTCACGCTCTCAGCTGACCATTTTACAGACGGACTCTTGCACACAGGGAGGTTGACAACATTTGGTTTAGAGGGTTGATCAGAGGATTTTTGCTCCTCCACAGTTTCATGGCTTTGTAGACTAAAGACTACTAAAATAACGGAGCGAGAGAGAACGAGCACTGTCTAAACTACAGAAATAGGCTGGTAGTTTTCTATTAGAAGAAAGTATTTTTCAAAAGGAAAATAATGGTTTAATTGATTGCAATCTCCTAACACTGTCTAGATTGTACACAAAGTTTGGAAATGTTTAGACTGGTGGCTTTTCCAACCCCTGGAGGTTGCTCCTAATATCTGGTTACTGTGAAGTGAGGAAGGTTACTCTACTGTTGGTTTCTTTGTGTTTGTACCAAACTAGAAGAGGGATCAGGGAAATCATCCTCTTCAAACATCATCAACATTTTTGTGTAGTCTAGACAAGACTCTCGCTCTTTTGTCTAAAAACAAAAGGTTGGCAACATGAAACTTGAGCAAACAATCTGAACAAAGCATGGGGAAAATACAAAAAAAGTTAAATCTGCACTTTATTTGTAGAAATTCACTTCAAATTGCAAAAAAGAAGGAGAAGAAGTGGCTTTAACAGGCATTTGGTGTTTGGTTTCTGAATAATTTTGCACCCACTTTGACTTAAATTCATGCAAACTTTCTAAATTGAACAAGCAGGTTTGCAGAGAGTGGATGAAACAGGACTCCTCTCTCTTCCTACAAGTTACAACCAGTTCTCTGGATGATGCCAACATATTTGAGCTATTTCTCTTCTAATTAATAAATATTTATGTGAATGACACACAAAGTAGCACAAAAATCCTGGCAAAGCCCTGCACAGTTTGTGTGTCTAAAAAGATTAGCTGGTAATGTTTGGTTTAGTAAGTTTCACTCAAGCTTTTAGAGTTTTTGTCCAGTTTTAGACATCTTTTGGCAGGGTTGAAGACATCTTTTTGTTTTTTTCCCCCAAATTATTTTGCTCCTCCTTTAAGTTGACAACCTCTCTGTCCAGTTTCGATGGCTCCCTCTCTCTGTCTGTTTGGAAATGCAGAAAAAACTTCAGTGTCTGAGTGTCTCAGATGGTTTGGCAACATTAAGAAAAGTGAATGGACCAAAGTTTCACTCACTCCTTCTGAGTTATTTCCGAATGTTGCCACCACATTTTAAAATGTCCTACTTATCCAGACAAATATGTCACCTCAGCGAGTAACATACTGAAATCCAAACATTTTAATGCAGTCTGTATGTTTAGATGGCATTTTAAAATTGTTTTGATTCAGTTTAATGTTGCCGACCTGTTTGTGAAACATAGACGGTGCTTTCAGTGCTTTGGAGTTAATATTGCAGGAAAATTTCTGTACAAATGATGTGCTCACAAATAGGTTGGCAAAAGATTTTTACATTATAGTCACAGATGGAAACAAAACACAGAACATCATTTTATGTGTAAAAATGACTTTAAATAAAGAAAGCAAACTTCTGACACCATCTGAGGGCACAGATGAGTCAGAAGGGTTTGAGAAGTGGGTGTAACTGGAGAGCTAAAGCAATTAAATCACATTTTCAGAATTAATATTTTTTCCAATTTTCCAACTTTATGTTAATAACCTCCCAAAAGCTCAAACCCATTGGCTAGAGATCCTAAAGCATAGTACCACAGCCTCTTTCAGTTCATCAAATAGGTTGACCACACATTTTTGCATTTTTTTCATAAATTACAGAAAGTCAGTAAAAAGTCATTTGTGTCAAAATCAGAGACTAAAAGTGCAAGTAAATTCCTGACACTGTCTCCATTCAACAGTTCAGTTGGTTAGATATACGTTTGTGCTATTTAGACATCTGAAAGAATGTCATTTACATTTTCAACATTTAAAGTAATAAAAAGTATTTTTCTTTACTATTTGCATTTTTTCCTGAATTGAAATGCTTAGAATTAAAATGACAAACCCATCCTCCTCTCCTTAATGATTCCTAACTTTTAATGGTGAAAATCAGTCCATTACTAATCGAAACAAAGCAGTGCAGATGTTAATATTTTATTTCATAAAATGATTAAAAATAACTGCATAAATACCTTAAATAAGCTGCCAGTGTTTGGTCAAGTGGATGAAGACGCAGCTAACATTTCTGTGCAATTCGACAGTTTTCAATGTTTGATCGTCAGTCTTTGTAATCTTCAAGTAATAAAAGAGAATTTTTATTAAGTATTTTGCTTTCCTTTGCATTCATTTGATTTGGTTTATTGTTTTGAACCTATTTGTGCAACCTCGATGGTGCACCCTCTCTCTTTAGGATGACAATATTTCAGATAAGTTCCTGAAACTCTCTGAGCTGAATAATAAGTCAGAAACATCCAGAAAAGATGCTGTGGTTCTACTCATTTTAACAAATGCTGAATGTGAAATTTCGACAGTGCTCATTCTTTCTCTCTCCCTACTTTGTTTAAAAAGAGGAAAAAGAGACAATCACATCTCTGAACATCAGAAACCCTTAAAAAGCCCCTCTGCTGACCTGCTTGTTTTTGGCTAAATGTTTTGGGGGCCTGGTTTTTGTCCCAGCGCCCTCGAAATGGCTGAACCCATCCCTGTCCACGCTTTAAAATCTGCCTGTGCCTCAGTCTGTGGCTGCTGCAGCTTGTGTTACCCCAGTATAAAATATTCATCCATGGAAAAATGGCTTTGATTCCAGCCTCTCTGTCTGTGACTGAGCTTGCAGCCAGCAAACTCAAACCATCCTGAACATGTAACTCAAACTAGAGCGTCGGCTGGCTCCAGCTCAGACAGCCTCCACTTTTTTTTCCTCCTTCACATTTTGATCCATTAGAGGGGACAAACGCGTCTTTCTGTCTCTGCCATCTCATTCATTCAAAACCGAGGAGGATGTCGGCTCCCTCTCCTACAGGTGAGTCGCTTTTTACGCACGAATCTCCTTCTTTGCGTCAAAGTTCTGGTGGAAATTTGGCTGTAAATTTGAGTGGGCTTTGGGTTTGAACTGAGCTCACCCCTCAACCTGCTTTCCATTGACCTGAAATGACCGGCTTTAACAACATGACACAGTGATTGATCGGCTCTTTCATTAAACACATTCATTAAAGTTGGGACGCTGGAGACGTGCGCACATGGCATAAATCCAAGCGCGTTAAACTGGAAGAAATTTCACGTTGAAATTGTATCAAAAGTGAAGTTTTTGGGGGGGAAACAGGCCTAAAAGAGGGTCACCCAACCCAAACAAAAATCATACCCTGTGTCTCACCTTAAACTCATTCCCCTTTTTGAACATTTTTTCGATATTGCCACAATATTTCCTTGAGGGAATCGATCAATAAATGCGTCAGGAGGCACAGGAAACATTCCAAGTCAAACTGGTGCCAAAATTTAAAAGCTAAAGCTAAGTAAATCCAGAATTCTCAAATAAAGCCAAACCTACTCCATCTTTAAGGCTGATTTAGTCTTTATTATTATTTTTTCGATACTTTAAGCATATTTCGTTGAGAAAATCGATTGATTAACACGTCAGAAGACACAGGAAGCATTTCCAATCAACATGGAGGACACATTAAAAGATTAAAGCTAAAGAAGCCAAAGAAAACGTAAGTAAAGCCATACATACCCGCCTGGAAAAATAAACTGAACGAATGGTATCGATAAAGTGGAGAATCAGAGGAGGATAAACTCGTATTTGTTTCCTTTGTGCGTAATTTTGTGGCGCACCGGCTCCACATCCGCCCCCTCACACACATCCCCCCACGTGACGTCAGCGAAGTTTCATTCATGGTTTCAGCCTGTTTACTACAACTCCAGAGGACTCTTTAGCATTAGAAAAAACACAGAAGACAACAGATTTCACTCAGTGAGTTTATTTGTGGAGTCTGTGTCTCATTATGAGGTGAAAACTTTTAAATAAATCCTGCTGCTTGGGTCAAGAAGAGGGGGCCAGAAGTGTTAAGCCATGGGAAAGTTTTTCAGATTAAAAGTTATTTTTAATGTGAGGACGACAAATGAGAATTTGCACTTATTTGGAAATCATAATGTGCTTTTATTTTGAAGCAATGGAAATGCCCTGCAAGCTATTATTGAAAGTCCTTTTGGAGAAAAATGTGTTTTCTTTTTTAATTACATCTTCAGCCTTCTTATTTTTTGTTGGGTTGGTAAAACACTAAATGACAAATAACTAGTGTCTTACAGTTTATTTTCTCTTGTTAATGTCTCATTTTGGGATGAATTTCACATATAGATCAAAGTTTGAAAAGAAAGAAGCAAAAAAACTTTTGAAGGACCACAAAACTGTTGGAAAACATCCCGACGTGATAGCTTTTCATAATAAAACGTTTCTTTTTATGTGAAGACAATCTCTCTCTCTCTCTGTCTTTAGTGTTTGGGAAATCCAAGTGGTACTTTAATTTTGAAGTGATGAAAACAGAGACTTCCCACCGTGAGGCTTTCCTTTCTCAGTCACATGTTTTGCTGTTTCATTCATGTTTTCAGACTGTTTACTGTCAGGGTGGACTTTTGGGGGGAAGGCCAAACCAAAGATCTCTCAGAGATTTTTTAGATCCTCTTGTCTTTCCTTAGAAACATTTTAGTAAACTTGGATCAGATTTGAGGGGAAAGAGTCTTGAGGCATATCAAAGTTTTTTTTTATATCAAAAGTTTTTCTAGTGAATGCATTAAAGATGTGCTTTTATTTTAAAGTAATGATAAAAAAAGAAGTCCTGAACGTTTTCTTTAGCTTCCCTTTTTGCACTATATAGGTTAATTCATTCATTCAATACTATTCAAGTTTAAATTTTGGGACTGAAAAACACTTCAGTCTTGATAAATAACCCCTAAAGTCTTCATTTCGTGAATGTTGTACTTTTATTTTCAAGTAATGAAAAGAGAGACTTCCTACCATTTGACTTTCTTTTGTCAGTCCCACTTTATTCATATTTTCAGCCTGTTTACTCTCAGAGTGGGTTTTTCTGGGGATGGGAAACATACTTTAGGCCAAATGAAAGTCCCCTCAGGGTTTGTTTTTTCTCTTGTCTTGCTTTAGAAATCTTTTAATAATCTTGTGGATCACAGAGTTGAAGGAAAAGAGTCTTGAGGCCAGTTTTCGTTTCAAAAGCTCTTCTAGTTAATTCATCAAACGCACCTTCATCCAGAATATAGTCAACAGAAGACCTGCTTTTATTTTGAAGTAATAAAAAAATACAGAAAGTCCTGAAAGTTTTCATAGACCTCCCCTTCTTTCTTTCTGAAGTCTTTATTTTCAGAATCTGTCCCTCTAGTCTCGCTCAAAAGCCTCTGAGGCATCTTGTTGCCTCGGTCAAAAACTGGGGGAAAGCAATCTGAAAGCAACTTTATGGTTTTCAAATTCAATTTTTTATTTCTATTGAAAGACAATCCTCACAAAAATAAAGGTGGTGTTTTTTAGTCACATTTTTCAGCCAGTGATCTGCTGTTAAGTCAACTCTTTGAGATTGGAAAACGCTTCAGGCCAAATAAATGACCCCTTAAAGTTTTCTTTGAGATGTATCTCTCTCTAACTCTTCGAAGCTGTTTTTTTAATCACATAAAGGGGGAAACAGGCTTCAGGCATGTACATCAAACAGGGATTTATCAAACTTGGAGATGACAATGGTGCTTTTATTGGGGAGCAAGGGAAAGAATTAATTTCTTCCTCTTCTAGTCAAATACGAAGCTTTTTCATTCATTTTCAATTCATCTGCCGCTCTTTTGGTCAACTTCTATTGAAATAGAAAACCACCTCAGGCCCAACATCACCTAAAAGTAGGTTTTTGGATTTTAACTTTCTTATCTTGCACTTTTGAGCCTTTGAAATTCTTATTTTGGAGGGTCAAAAGTGTGGCAATAGAGTCTTTAGACATGTTCATTCTTTTAACTCAAAAGTTTTGTGTGTGAAAACATCAAATTGAACCTTATTTGTGTTTGTAAGTCAAAGAGGTGCTTTTATTTTGAAGTCCTGCACTCCTATTTTAGGCTCTTTTCAGCCAAAAATGGTTCTGGTCATATTTTCAGAGTGTCTGCATCTTTTGATTAAAACACCAGAGGCCAAATCAATTTAAAAAAAAAAAAATCTTTATTCTGCGTTTTTAATCCTTCTTAGAATCTTGTTGCTTAATTAAGCATGTTAATGTTTTCAGGTTAAAAGTTTCCTTGTTCAGACACTGAAAGCAACTTTAAAGGGTTTGTATGGCCAAGATGAACTTTTATTTTGATGTTGCCAAAAGAAAATCTAAAATTCCCTGCCAGACTTTCTTTCATCACTTTCAAATTTGTGGTCAGTTGTTCACATTTTCAGCTGGAGTCTTCAGATTTTAGTCAACTTTATTTATTGAAAAAAGTACTTTGGAGCAAACTGATTTACTCAAAATGAAATCTGAAATCTCTCACTCTTGTCTGCCTTAAAAAACCTTTGAAAATCCATGTAGCAGCGGTCATAAACTGGGGCAGAACAATCATGTCCATGTTTGAGTTTTTCAAATTAAGAATTTTACATTATTATTAACATATTATATTTCATAAACACATAAATGGTCTTTTTGAAGAGGTGCAATTAATTTAACAAATGAACACGGAAAATATCCTCAAAAAGTTTTGGATTTCTTTTTGCATCCACATGTGCTGCCATTTCATTCATATTTTCAGCCTGCTTACAAATTTTTGAGTTGTTAATTTATTTGGAGAAACAGAAAAGACCACAACACTTACCTTTAAAGTTTGGACTCAGTCCATTTTACCTTTCCCAAAAAACCCTCCTGGAAACATCTTCTGTCTTTGGTCAAAACTCAGACAAAATTCTGCAATAATTACTCAGATCAAGACATAAAAGGTTGGAAATACAAGTGATGCTTTTATTTTGAAAAGCCTCCTGGAGTGAAAAGACAGAGAAAACTTCCTGAAAGTTTTTTGGCTTTCCCATTGTTGGTAATGAGGTGCTTGTGGCAAAAATATGTGTTTTTCTGTGGGACTTGAAGCATTTTTCGTTGATTTAATTTACTTACAAACGAAATTTGAGCAGAAGTTCAAGAAAACTTCATTAAATGTTATTTTAAATCATTCTGAATTTACCATTTCTTTGACAGAACAAATCCTCAGAGATTGTGAATCAAATCCCAGCACAGCCACACCACTCTGATTGTATAATTTCTTAATGATAAATGATGTATAGAATATTTGATTTTTGCATTTCTGCTCCTCAGAAGTCACATTCTCCTTTTCTGGTGCCCTCACCAGGAGCAGACGAGCTGTTTTTGTAGCCCTGTTTACTCCCCCCTCGCTGAAGGATCTAAAAAACAGTGCAGGATTGGTGTCTGGAATGCATGAAGTAAACGACAGAAAAATAAGCCCCTCTCTGAGAAAGAAAAGGAGTAAAAAGAGGAGAGGAGAACTCAATGAACCCTTTGAACTGCACTGACAGCAGCAGCAGGATGAAGGCAGGTTTCCTCTGGGAGGCTGCAGCCTGAGGAGTGGGGGGTTGGGTGGGGTTAGCCGGGGTGACAGAGTCCAAAGTCTGCTCACAAAGTTTGGTTTTCAAACAGCTCAGGAATCTGCTGCTCGACCACACCGTTGTGCTCATGATGAGGTTTTCAGAGCAGATAACAGACTGATGGAGACAAAGATCAGGACGGCTCGAGTTTGGGCTCCTCAGCCTCTCAGACACGTTTCAAAGATGTGAGTCTCAAAATCAAGTCAGGAGTGGAAAAGTGAAATAAACACCAGTTTATGGTGCAAAGATGAGAGAACAGAGGACAAAATAAACCCCCAGACAAACACAAATCCACAAACAAAACAATGAAATGATCAACATGTGCGACAACTGTCAGGATTTGTTTCAAACTCAATACTCTTTGTTAAAAAACAGGAACTCTTGGTTTTATCTGAAAACTTCACTTTGTTGGTTAAGAAAAGGAGAAATCATTCTGGTCTTATCTGTCAAGAAAAAATATTTGGAGGGAAATCGGACAAACGTGATTTTTTTTGTGTAGAAAATGACAGAAAATCTTTGTTTTATTTTCAGGAAAACAGCTGATAAAACCTGTTTTTATAAGAAAAATATTCAGAAAGTATGATTGTGTTTATTCGAAAATTAAAGAAAATCTTTTTGTTTGTCGGGAAAAGGACGAAAATGGGACTTTGATTTGCTAGAATAATGTTTTCCAAAACTTTTATGTTGTTGAAAAAATCATGAGAAAAAACCCCAAATATTTTATTTGAAACAACTGTATTTGTAGGAGCATTTTAAAAGAATAATTAAGTTTACGTGTTGAGGAAATGACAGAAAATCCTGAGCTTCATTTGCACAGAAATTCATATTAAACTACACTTTAAATGCCAGAAATATGAAAGGAAGTCTTGATCTTATTTGTAAGGGAAACAACAGAAAAACTGGGCTTTAAGCTAAATTTTACTTGTTGAGAAAATAAGAGGTCCAGAGTTATATTTTTAGGAGATGTATGAATTTTGATCCTTATTTGAAAGAAATTAAACGTAAAACTTAAGCTCGTTTGTCAGGAAAACACAGCTAAAACATGTTTTTAATTTGTGAGGAATTTCGTGGAAACATGATTTTTTTTATCTAGGAAAGAAAAACAGGAAACCTTGGTGTCATAAAGTGACTTATAAACTTGTTTTTATTTGAAAGGAAAACTACGGAAAAGCTGAGCTTCAATTTGTAGGTAAATCAACTTCAACTTGACTTTATTGATTTTCTCTTAAAGGGTGATTGGTGTGCAGCAGCTGATCACAAAAACACTCACAATAAGGCAGTAAAAACAATATAAACTACAAAAAAACATTAAAAATAAAAAACTGTCGTGAAATCTGTCAAATCTTGAGAAGACTTGATTTCATGTTTTGAGAATGTAGCTTTATTTATCTGTAAAATGAACGAAAACTTCAAGGAGAAAATAAAATTGAACCTTTCATCTATTTGTAAGGAAGTGGCTGAAAAAAACTGTAATCTTCTTTGTATGAAAAACTTGTTTACTCCCACTTTCCTCTGCTCAAGAAAACTTGTTAAAACTTGTTACTGTTTGTGTCTGCTGCTTCTAAACCGTGAGAAAAACTTTTCAGTATTGCTGAGGGACACTTTCCGTCAACAAATTTGATGTAACTTCTCAGAAAACTGTGATATTAGGATAGGAAAACAAATATCCTTTGGACGGACAGACATGTTTTGCATCCTGTCCTACAATCATGTCGACGCCACTGGCTCGGAAGAGAGGATCAAACTAGAAATGACTAACATAATGATTAATAGACTAACATACTTTGGGTGTCAACTTTCAGAATTATTGTTTGCTGTAATAATATCAAACAGGGATCATCAAACACATTTTATATGAGGCCAGTTTTCACCATCAATCAGTCACACCCCAGTGACCCATGAACCCTGTTGTTTGTTGGAGGTCTGGCCTTATTAACAATGTCATTAAGCACATTCAGAGCATAAATAAAGATCCTCTAAAACAAGGTTGATCATTTACCTCACACTAAAAACTTTTAAAGCCCCGTCCAGATCAACCATCTGTCCCACCCAACAGCAACGACAGCACTGAGACAAGCTCACGAGACTAAACAAACATTTAGTGGTTTTGTCACAGTTACAGTGACTGGTAAGGAACTTCTACAATTTTTTTAACATCATAACAAAAAGCAGTGAAAGATTATTCACCACAGCCTCTGCCACGCCCTCACACATGATGTCACGCCACTGAGGACTTGTTATTTTGATCATGTGATGTCTCAACTCTCTGAAAACTAAGTTTAATTTTTTGTTGATTGGTAAGAAAACACAATCTCTTTCATTAAACTGTACCACCAACCTCACGGCCTGTCATCCAACCTGAATTCACCTTCAGAGGCGTTTTGTTGAGGTCAGTTTAAGTCTCATAATTCAACTTTTTTTTCTTTTTTTTTTTAGGTAACTGTCCAACTTAACTTGTAAAACTGTTCACTCTAAAAGTCAAAAAGCTGTGCTCTGAACTTCAGGGAAACTGGATTTTTAGGTTTTGGGTCAAACTCATGATTGAAGTTGTGATAAAAACTTTAAATCAAGACAACAGGGGCAGGCAGACATGCAGTGGGACGAGATTACTTATCACTGCACCAAACCAGCGCCCAGCAGCTCCAGTCTGGACCAGACCGTGTGCAAAGACCCTGGACCCCAGACCAATCATGTTGTGTTTCACCAACTTCAGTTCAGAAATGAGACCAACTTTACATGAAAACCTGAAAAAAGATAGTTGAGATGAATACTTCGATAAAGTTTATGACAACAAAAACATGTTTTGTTTACTGAAAAATGATATTGTTGCCAGTGATTTAACTTTTAAAAAATGAATAAAGTAGGCTTAATCCTGTACCTAGTTCCTTGTACGACAAACTGATGCTAAATCTCTCTCAGTTGCTCTCTACAGGCCCGCCTATAAAAATGTCTGTGCTCCTGAGAGGACTTGAGAACGGGCCCTTCTCAGATGTGATATAAAAATATCAATATTAAGAAAATACAAGTAGTCTCACGGTTAATTTTCACAACCCATGTCGAGGATGTAGTCTACTCTCAACTCCTGAAGTCAGAAAAAGTCCACAAATAAAGAAAGCAACAAAAACAAGATGATTATAATCAACATGTGCATGTGTGGAAGTGCTGGGGACGTTCACATTCTGGGCAGCTTTGGAGCTGCTAAAATAAATAAATAGATAAATAAATAGATAATAATAACAAAACAAAAAACATAGAATACAATAGAATTCTTTATTGTCATTGAAAATATACATCGCACATGAACAAAATTTTGTTGTAAAACGGCTCAGATAGCGACACTCAAGGTACAAGTCCTTAGAATAAAGTAAATGTTTAAAAACAAAAAAATATTTTAAAAAATCAGAAGGTTCAAAAACAGTCAGGACAACTTATTAAAGTGATAATAGTTTAAAACTGTAACAATAACAAGAGAAAAGTGCTGGAGGTCTTAGAACTGGAATGTGAACAACTGGATTATTGCACTGAAATTTTCTGAAATTACTGCAGAATACCAGTGGATTATTGAATTAAATTATTGCACAATTGCATTAAAGTATTGCACAGTTGTATTAAATTATTGCACAGTTATTTCACTGAAACATTGCACCAGATTTTTTATCATCCACAGACCTAACAACAGACTGCTAAACATAAACTTGTAGGTTTAATTTCTATTCACAATATTAACATCATAAAAATAAGGGCTGTGCCATTTCAGGAAGTTGAAGTTCACAGTTCTTTTTTTTGCCTCAATAAATGGTGAATATTTAGTCACAATCACAGGAAATCATGATTTAAGTTCAGGATGTCTCTGGGGGCCCCTCCATGACTCTGGGCCCCAGAAAGCTTCCCCTTTATCCCCCCTTATGAGCAGCCTTGGTGGTCTCCCTTCCTCTCTAAAAGTAGTTTTTTTAAAACAGGGACAAATTTGAGTCATGACATGCCTGGTAATGTTCCAGATTACGGCATAATTTAAGAAAAACAAATGTAGTGAAAAGATGAAACAGTGTTAAACTCTCCTGCAGCACAAACAGAAATGAAGCTTGTTTAAGGTGGAGTAGATTATGGGACAAAATAAAGTCAATGATAAATAAATGATGTTAAACGATCTATCTATAAAAAATAACAGATAAGTTTAACTGTGTGATGTTTAAATGGCTAAGAACATCTCTGAAATCAGTAAAGCAGACATTTATTCTTGTGTACTCCCAAACATGTTTTAATTTGTTGATCTATTTCCCGTTTTGTCCTCAAAAGAGCGGCTTTATGTGCTACATGAGCAGCCCTGTGCCAAAGTTTGATTACATGTCTTTAACAAACGTCTGCCACGTTCTTTGTCCACTTCTTGAACAAAACTTTGACATAAAAGGACATTTACTGTGTTGATCCTCTTAAAACTTGAAGCCGTTTCTCATAAATGTGTATTTATCTATTGCTATTTCGTATTTTGAAGTATTTTGATAAGTCATAAATTGTTTTTGTAAACTTGATTTCTGAGAGGTGCTGTACAAGTAAACCCTGTTATTATAGTTTCAGCCACCATGAACTGATTCTTTAAAGTGTCACTGATGTTTCATTTATGTAAATAACTCCCTGCAGGATTTGGTGTCAAAGTTTACAGAGCTAACTGTAAGTAAAAAGAGAAACAGAAATGATTTATGAGTCAAAATCAGGCTGAAACAAAATCTGCTGCAAAAACTTTACAAGTCAAGTTCAACCTGATGAAGCTTATGAGTCAGAAGATAAACATTAGAGTGAAAACACTTCTCACTGAATGGTTTTGGAGATTATTAGAAGATCCTTCATTAAATCGATTAAACAAAAATGGTGATTCTGCATTTAAATAAGAGGCTGAGGTTTTTCTTTCAGTTCAAGAAACTTAAATGCAACTCATCAGCTTGATTGAAGAAGCACAGACTGCTTACAGCCAATAAAACCAGTTTAAGAGGTTGAAGTTATTTAATTCTTACCTCTGTCAAGGAGGTTTTTGTTTTTCCTGGTTCAAGTTTGTGAGTTTGTCAAAAGGAGAACTCCAAAATGAAATTCATTACATTTTCAGGGAGGGCTGGTCATGGTACACGGGATAACTGATTTGATTTGGTAGTGACTTGAATCTGGACGTGGGTCCAGATTTTTTTTAAAGGATTTGTTAACAATGCGAGAGGACAGTTTTAATTGTTCTGACACTTGATAATTCACTTGTCTGTGCTGGAAATGCCCTGGCAGAGGTTTGAGCTCTCAGAGCACTTTTAGTGAATGAACAGTTTTGAATGTTCCTTAAATCAGAGGAAATATTCTTTTAACTTTTAGACAGGAAGAGGACAAGGTACATGACTGAAGAGAAAAGAACTGACATTTTCATAAATGTTTTAAAAGGACAAGAAAAAGTTTGGTGAGGAAATGTTTTGATGTATGACAACAATCTAAACAGCATCTCAATATGTTGAGAAGAAATTGACAGTCAAGGGAAAATAAAGTTAATGCGTGAAAAAAGTTTAAGTTCTTAGGAAAAACGTTGAAATGAGAGCGTAGTAAAATGTGACATGCTATGGTTATGTGTCAAAAAGGCAAAAAAAAGGGGAAAATATGAAGGAAAATGGGAGGAAATTATTTTACAATCAACACGAGGAAAAAGTGTAATTGACAAAGAAGTAATTGAAATAGTGGGAGAAGTCAAAATGCTGAGAAAAAACTAAAACAGTCAGCAATGAGAGGAAAGAAGTCAAAAGGAGGAAAAATGTTACTGATCAGGACAAAACCAAACTGATGGGGAGAAATGGTAAATTTATAAAAACCTAAAAAAAAAATGGCAAAACATCATGGAAATAAAATACTAATGACATGAAAGTGTTTTTTAAAATGTCAAATCAAAATGAAAACAAAAGTCAAAATGATGGCAGCAAAGTTCAAGGGTAGGGAAAATGATTTAAACATTAACAAAAATGTTGAAATGAAAAATAAAAAGTCATACTAGAAAAAAAAGTGTTAATGTTCATGAAAATAAATCAAAATCTAAAAGAAAAATGCCAAAAGTCTAAAAAAGAGTTTGAAAAATATCAAGGAGAAGTTAGCAATAAGGACAAAGCCAAACTGATTAGGACAAAATGGTTAATTTATTAAAACCTGAGAAATAAACACTGTAATATCACAACACTTTGGCATGTAAGAGGAAAAATGACAAATCAAAATAAAACAAGTCAAACTGAGATCAAATAGTTTGGGAAAACCTTTGAACATGAACAAAAGGTTGAAATGAAAAATAAAAAGTTAAACTATGAGGAAACAATGCGTTAGTGTTTCAAAATGTTAAAGAAAAATGCCAAAATGTTGCAAAAACATTTTGTGGAAAAAGTAAAGGATACCAAGTCTAAAAGAGAGTTTTAAAAAGCTCAAACACAAGGAAAAAAGTAGGAAAATCTTAAAATGTTAAGAAAAAGATGAAATAGCTAGGAAACTGCGACTTTTGTAAATTCAACAGTCAGGATAAAAATCAGAATATCAGGGAAAGCAGTTAGCAAAATAAAGACAAAGCCAAATTGATGAGGACTAAATGGCAAATTTATAAAAAACCTCAGAAAAAAACACTTAAATCTTTGGTACAAGAGTAAAAACATCATGGATGACAAGAAAACTTTTTGACATGTGAAAGGACAAAAGTAAAATCAAAATGTAACTAAGTCCAAATGACAGCAAAAAAGTTTAAATGTTGAGAGAAAATGTTGAATTGAGAGATAACTAAAAGATTATGTGCTATGGAAAGTGTTAAAGGATGAAAAAAAGTTTAAATATTGAGAAAAAATGTTGAATTTTCTGGATAAAATGGGAGGAAATTATGTTAGATCAAAATGAGGACAAAGAAAAAACTGAAACGACAAGAGAAAAGTCAAAATGAAATACATGTTCACTATTTTGTAAATCTTCTCACCTCTATTTTCAAAATATTTTTCTTAACATTGTTAGAGATTTTGACCTCTGTCTTCTGTGTATGTGTGTGTGATGGAGGAATCCCTCTCCTCATCTCCCCTCCTTCCTGCTCTCTTGTATTTTCTCATTGTTTCACTCTGAACTCTTTTTTTCTCTCTTGTAGACCCCGCTCTGATATGTGTTTTAGCTTTCCGGCCTCTTCCTTTGACAAACACACACACCCAAACGTCCCATATCAGACTCTCTCTCCCCGTCCCGAGCTGGCACACACACGTCTGCAGTGGTTCCTTCAGACGTGTCCAGCTCCTGTCTCTGAGTGAGGGGACATCAGGTTGGACGTTGGGGTCCAAACAGTCGTTCTGGGGCCGCAGCGAGGCCTCCTCTGCAAAGCATCCTCAAACACAGGCCTGAGCCCGCGCGGGGGCAGGGGCTGAGGGGTGTAGGGGTGGAGGGACGGTTGGTTGGTTGGTTGGATGGGTGGGGGGCAGGGGGAGAGAGAGAGAGAGCTTGTGAATTCCGGAGGGTGGGCTCTGTAGCCTCGGTGGGTGGAGATGGGCTTGTTGTTGTTTCATTCTTCCAACGTGTTTTTCCTCTTTCCCCCCCCCCTCGTACCCGGAATAACCCCTCTGAGAAAAACGTCCCACCAGGGTAGATGTGAGATAAGACGCAAGTTTTTCTCAATGAACTTTTTTTTGGGGTTGTTGTTGTTCTGCTGTGTGGCCTCAAGTAACCGCAGATCTGCTCGGCTCTGTTTGTCCCAGCATGGTGGAGGGACGTGGAGGGAGACTTTAGGGAGGACATGAAGAGGGAAGCATTAAAATAAACGTAGAGAGACATTAATACACATTTTCAAACATATTAACTTTAACTGGAAGGAGCACAGGAGTAATAAGCATTCAAAAAGTTTTGAGAATATGAGTTCAGTTAAGAGATGATCAAAACAATCTCAAAATAATTGTTTAACATGTTTCACAGTATCAAACTCTGAGAAAGACTGAACATACTTTCACTTTTTATAAATGAAGCTCAAAGCAGAAAACAACAAGAACAATAAACTTTAAAGGGTTTAAATGTTTGTATGTCCTGTCATGAGTTCACCTATATTTTTTAAGTTTTGTCTTTTACAATTTTGAGCAGGGTTCAGTCAAATCAAATCATATTTTGTCTTGATGGATGGAAGTGTCTTTTTTTTCTATTCTTTAAGGTGACAAAATCTGACGATTAAGGAAACAAATTGATCTAGGTTATTCACAAAAATGAAGTTGCTTGAAACATTTGAGATTACTGTTCTTTGTTGTTTTTTTACTCAAGCTCATATTCATTTTTAAAGAGTCAAACTGATGCCGGTTATTTTAAAGTGTAAAAAATAGAAAACTTCACGTTTTGATAGCAAAAAAAGTTCAAATGTCAAGAAAAAAGTTGAATTGAGAGGGTAATAAAATATTACGCACTTTGGAAAGTGTCAAAAGGATGAGAAAACGTTTAAATATTGATAAAAATGTTTAATTGTCTGAATAAAATGGGAGGAAATCATGTCAAAATCAATATGAGGAAAAGGAGTAAGACAAAGAAAAAAAATGAAATGAAAAGAGAAAAGTCAAAATGTTAAGAAAAAAGTTACAAAGCAGGCTTTAATTTGCAAATCTACAGTAACTTTACTTGTTTAATTTTGGTCAAGTAGCTAAAACTACGGTAATAAAACCAAAACAAGTCATAAAGTTAAAACGAAGAGGAGAACTGTAAAGAAAATTGTGGGTTTATATTTATAAAACTTAATTTTTTTTTTCTTAACTAGCAAAGTAAAAGGAATGGAATTTACTGCTTTAATTGAATGTTTATTTGGAAGAGTCATTAAGTTCATTGGCAGGTAACGTACAAGACATGAACAATACATATTTCAACAAGAATACAATCTCAGATGATAAAAGTGCAACTGACGTGCAGAATGACTGATAGCTTTCTCTTAACCATTTATTAAGTTTTCCTTTTTAGTCAAAATCATTAAAGTAAGATTTTTTTCTTAAAATTGTTTCCTGAATTTTCCCCAACAACAATCATCAGCTGAGGAAAAAGAATTAAACTCACTCAAGGTTTATATAAAAAAATCAAAGATACAAATCAAATGCATTTTTATATTTCTCGAAATATTTTTGATTGTTTTGCAAAGTAACCGTTGTCAAAGTTAAGTGCAGGAAGATAAAAGTCAAATAAAACAGTTTGTTTTTCTAATGTTCATGCTCCAATAAATATTAATGATAATATAATAATAACTATATTTATGTTGCATCTTTTAAAACAGACATTGACAAAGTGCTTTGGCAGTTATTGGCAGACTATACTAAAATTAACATTAACATTCAGGCTTCAGGTGATAAAAGAACAAAATCAAACAGTGAATCAACAGGAAGGAAGAATAAATCAGAAAAAGCGTTTAAGGGCAGATCTGCAGAGACAGTCATGGACTTCAGTTTTAATGCAACATAGTGACACCAATAAAAAAAATTAAAGAATCAAGCAGATAAGTTACTGACAGAAGATAAAGGCCTTAAGTTAAAAGGGTTTTTACACTTTTTAAATCAATTTTTATTGTTTTTTTTTTAAATTATCAAAGTCAGAAAAGACGGATAAAAGCTGTATAAAAATATATTTCAAAGGTTATTTCTTTCTCATGGCAGAAACGATCAACAAAGGATCAGAGAAATTAAGTGAAATAAGCTTTGAAGAGAGCAAAAGGTGAGTTATCAGCTGTTTTTTTTACTGAATCTTTGTCAGAGGTTTTTTTTTTAGTAAAAATTAAAAAGGTTTGTAAAAACAGATCAAAGTTTTCTTAACAGCATTTTACATAAGAAATCTCGCAAAACCCTTTTTCCAAGGCAGGTTTCATGTCCTCAAAGTTCAAATCAGCAGATATTAAATCTAACTTTTTTTCCAAATTTATCTAGAGGATAAAAGTTGTGGGCCCTTAAAACATTTTTAATTCATAAATGTTTAAAGTTTTCTGAATCAATACGCCTTAAACTCAAGAATTAAACAAGCAAAATTCATGTAAATATAAAGATAAAGGAATTACTGACAGTTTAAATCTATTGACCTTGTATATTTTCCTCTTTTTTCTTAAAATGATAAGAGTCAGTTTGAGGTAGATGAGAATTATGTGCTCTGTGAAAACCTTTTTAATATAATTTAACACATTTTCTGACGCAGTGAGGATCAACAAACTCTTGTAAATGTTTTAAATGCATTTTCTCCAAGTACCAATAAACACAGTTATGTCTCTCTTTGGCTAGAGAAAGGTTAAATTTGTGTAAAATGCATTTCATTGTGAAACTCAGCCGGATGTTTCCAAAGAAATAAGGATTGACTTGGGTAAAATAATCAAACTGCAACCAATGTTAAAATAAAAAAGTTAAGGTTTATTGTATATTTATGATAGTTATTAGCAATTTGTTTAATTGCAACCACAAAGTTAGAAAGACAAAAGTTTTTCTATTGTCTTTTCCAAATAAATGGCACTGAAGTTTTCAGAATCCAACTAAAATAATTATGAAACAATTTCCATTAAAAGTTTTCATCTTAATAAGGTTTTACTTTAGTTTTATATCTATGTTTATTATGGTCTTTTAACATCCCAGCTGACAAATAAAATGTTTTACCTATATTTATTTTTTTCTATATGCTTTACCATGATCCTTTGGTAAAGTCAGAGTAAACTAGTCCATAACTCTTAATATGCTGATTTTATCCTTCAAAAATGCACATAAAGTAAACATAAATCTTTTCCTATGCCCTCCTGAGTGCTCTTTAAGCACCATATAAGCCTTCGTTTTCTACGAATTGTCAATACAGTGTGTTTTCTCCCCCTGAGGATTGACTTTCTCTTGACAACAGCAGATCACAGAGCGAGCACATCAGTTTTCAGGTTTGTTTTTCTGGGTTTTCCAGTCACATTCCTAAGCTGTGAGTTCAGCTCTCCTCTGGTGCCCAGTATATGATGCTGGGAGGTAACTGGTCGTGTGTTAGCAACATGAGCTCCAAAACAACATGAGCATGGAAATAATCATTACTTTTCTTTTTACCTTTATCAGATATTTTGATTTCACTCAAGGGGAGGCAACAGAAATGCTAGTGAGATCTTAAAATCTGGGTTCCTCTCTCATTGGTCCTTCATTATTTGATACAAACAAACATTTCTCTGTGGCATTGTTTGACTGCTGCAGAGGCAGCTTCAGTTTTGTGGACTGTGTTTAGAGAGCTTTCAAAGATTTTAACCTAGAGACAGCAGTCCAAGCTCTTTTCAAAGGATTCAATGGGAATAAACTAACATGTTTTTACTGCAGTGATGATTTTTTTAAGTTTTATGTAGACCATGTAGAACTGGTGGGCATGTTTTCCAAACCTAATCTGGGATTCCTTTATGAGACTGCACTGAATGATTGACTTTAAGAAATAACTTCAGTTGAGTTATCTGTTTTATGTGAACAGTTTTGACACGAAGCAGTGGCGGATCTAGGATATTGCTAAGCAAGGGGCCATCAAGGGTCCACATTTCTCATAGAAGGGCAAAGTAGTTGTCCAACATGTATGCAGTGCAGTCACATTTCTGATAAAGCACACCCAGTCACACCTTTTTCATACATTGTAATTAAAAGAGAGAGAATTCAAAGGAAATAGTAAGAAAATAGTACTCAAAAACATGTTTCACATTTTCGTATTCAAACACATGCACTTTTTACTTTCATTTAGTGTTCATTCAAATGATGGTCTTCTTCTGTCAGCTTTATTGACAGTGGACCTGTCTATTTGGTGCACTACTGCCACCAACGGTTGGTTGCACAATCTGATTGTCCTTCTCTAGCAAAGACAGATGAGTGATAGGACAGGGGCACTTCAGGGGGGAAAATTAGATTTCAGATTGGGTCAATGCCCCTGTGGCGCCACCCCTAGAACCGCCACTGACATGGAGAGCACTTCTCAAGATATAAACAAGGAGGCAGCAGTCTAGACTCATTTTTTAATGCTTATGTATGACATTTGTTTTACTGCTGCAGGGGTATTTTCAAAGTTTTTTTTAGATCGTGTTATCTTGAAGACCTTTTATTCTTTTTCATCTAATACGGGAGGCAGCAGTCAAGGCTCCTTTTAGGACAGCTTACATGAGGGAGGGACATTATCTATGACAATAATTCTACTAGTTGTACTTTTATCTGAAGTACAAGTATTGAAATGGAAAGCAGTTCTTGGAATCTTCACTTGGAGGCATCAGTCTAAGCCTAACACTCAAAAGACTGTAAAGGACTGATTTTATTCATGATGTGTTTCACTGCTGAGTGATGTTTTTTTTTTATGTTTGTTTTATGTAGACTTGCATGTTTTTAAAATCTAATCTTAGGGAAAAATAAATCTATTATGTTTAAGCCAGACTTTCCATTCGCAAATTCCACTTGAACATTGTGAAAACTGTGTGAAAGTTCTTTTAATTTATTTGTGAACTAACATGGAAATTTTTAATGTACAACATTTTTCAGTGCCAGGGCTGATTTGTTTTTCTGTTGCCTTGACCCCTGTTGACCCATGTTTGCAAAATCTATACTGGGAGGCAACTATATAGTATTCATCTGCTGTTTTCAAATATGACAGAAATTAGGTATAGAAAGATGAAAGTTTTCCTTAAATGTTTCCAGTTTTCTTAAACTATAATGTAGCAGAGGTTTTTCATTTATGTGATCATATAAACTTGGAGAATCTGTTTTTTTTTTTTTTTTTTAACCTAAACTAGAAGTCTAAACTTTTCTGGCCATTGTTTTCCTGTTCCGCCTTTCATTTAAACTTAAATATTTAAACATAATTCATAACTTTTTACTGGTGTAAAATTTGCATGGTAGGTTTGATATGAACAATTTAAGAAACCACAAATTGTTGTGTTTACAATTTTGGAACAATAAAATCTGGAATTACTTATTTGCATCTTTAAGCCTACAAAGGGGAAAAAATGTCCTAACTACTTTATTAACAGCTTTTTTTGTTTTTACTTGTGCAAAGGTATTTTTGAAGTCTACTGAAGACTATTTTAACTTGGAGAGCACGGTTTCAGGATTTAAACTGGGAGGCACCAGTCTAGGCTTCCTTTTTAAGGCTTAAAAAAAGTTTTGTTTTTTTTTTGCATTAAATTTATCTAAGTGATTCAGTTGTATTTTTAGAGCTTTATATGAAACGTGATAACTTAGAGAACCTATTTTTCATATCTAAATGATGTGGCAGCAGTTCAAGCTTCTTTTATGTTGCTGTTACAAAGTCCAGTTAAGTAGAAACATTCTGTTCATAATCATGTACTTTCCATGATGTAACATTTTGAAATATGCTTAGAGGTCCACATATGGATGATTTCAGGGAGGAAAAATTAACAAAACATTAAAAAAATGCTAACTTGGTGGATGAAAAATGTATCCAATGCAGAAGTGTTTAAAAACTGCAGTTCCTCAAGTGTCCACTTGGGACTGGTTGCAGAGGCACCTGAAGTCACATACACACTCCATGATAAAATGTTCATTTTCACAGTGGAAATAAACACGTTTGCGGCCAGGTTTAAAAAACTTTCTTGGTTGAGATAGTTCATATTTTTTATGGCTTCACACGACAGAAAGGATATAGTCTTTAATAACTCAGCTAGTTTTAATTTATTAAGGATCTGATCATGGTGTTATAGGGGCAAAGCTAATATAGCTACAAACCAACACGTTGTAGTTGTTAGTCATGAGCCATGAGACCCACCTTAGCTCCGCCTTTTTGGTTAAGAAAGTTAGCTTAAGATGTTTTCAGTATGTAGACCACCACACACTGGCTTCCCAAGACCCCCTTGATGACCAAATGTTTGAAATAACCCCATCCATTATTTTCTACAGTCTGTGTATTAAACTAAACCATGGGTGCATCCCTACTTGATTTGCCTTTTCCTCAAAGTTTTTGCCTCTTCTATTGTGTTTTTTATTCACTCAGTGTTTGTTTTCCTGCTGCTATGACTACACCCCCCACCCTAAGGAATCATTAAAATTTAATTGAATCTCATCTAATCTAATCTCAGTATAATAGCTTCATGTGGCCACACCAACCCATTCAGATGCAGTTTTATCACTCCCAACAACACACGGAACAAACAGCTCAATATGCAGCACGCTGGAGGCTTTTAGTTTTATAACTCCACAGTGCTTTTTCAGGGTAAATAGTCTAGGTTAAACAGTTATGTTTAGCTCTACTGGTTAGGTTGTTCAGGCCACATATAACTTACCCGTGGATGTAGTTGTTTATTCCATCAGTATTTACAGGTTTTCCCTATGGAGATAGATAGATAGATAGATAGATAGATATTGGAAATTCAAGTTCCAGCTGTTATGTTTGCAGAAGAAACAAAGGCAAGAAATAAAATAAAAAGGCAAAATGTACAAATACTGTAACTAAAGAGCAAGCATATATACACAGGGTGAGATATCAAAGAAAAAGTAAAAAAAAAAAAGAGAAACATATATGCATTAACATAAATTAAAGTATGTGTGCAAGGGTGTGAATGAATAAATAAAGAACAAGAGCATGTGCAGATTTACAGTAGTAATTTATCAAGGAAATAAAATATTTTTTAATGAAATAAAGTGGACCAAACCAAATAAATAAATGAATGTGTGTGAAATGGCTAAAGTGAAGTATAAATGACAGAAGTTAACACACATGGAATAAAGTATTGGATCATTAGTTAAATGAACAGGGGTATGCGTGCATGGACTAAAGTAATGTACAATAAAAAAGGAGTGCAAATGTCAATAGTGAAGATATATTGGATGGGAACATGTCTGCATGGACTTGGTAACGAAATAAGAAAATTACATGGAATAAATGGTGAATAAATCAATTAGTGAACAAGAGTATGTGTGCATGTGGACAAAAGTAATATGTTAACAAAAAGAAGTGTGTCAAATGTGCATGAAATAAAGTGGTCAAGTAAATAAATGCTCATGTGTGAATGAGAGAATGGACCATAGTTGTGTATGAGTAAAAGCAAGCAGAAGCTAAACTTATTGTCACTATTCTTTTTAAATCAAGTATTCTTAAGGCCCCTATTTATCTATAAGATTAATGAAACAGGAAGCCACAAAAAGGAGTAACAGTATGTGAACAGAACTTAGCCCTTTCAGTTGATGATAATATCAGTTACACAAGTTTAAGCCTTTGATGGATTCACATCTTTGCCTCTGACACTTAAGTTTTTTAACAGCTCTTCCCCTCAGTTATTGCAGTCACTGATATCAAATAGACTCTTGGTTCAGTAAATTGATTTAAGTCCTGGATAAATAAGAGAACGGGTGGTAACTGGACTAGAAAAAGTTAACCAAGACCAGTAACCACTTGGATTAAGTTTTGGATGAAGATCTACATGAGTGGGAATGGGAAAGACTTCCAAACTATCTGTTGTTCAGAACAACTCTAAAAACTTAATGCTTTATTTGTAAGATAAAGCATTATAGTACTTTCTGTTCATAAATCAAGTCTTTTGAGGTGCTAAAACACCCCTTAATTCTGTCCAAGCATCCCTGAAATGATAACAGCACACATGTCTGTAGGTATTTGAAATCTGAGGGGAAAACTAAACCACTCTATGTTGCACTGTTACAAGTCAAGGACTCAACGATGTTGTTCTGGCTAAAAAATGCAGAAACTTTGTGATGTTTCTTCTTTCAAGTTAAACACATGGATTTGGTCTGTAAGTCACAAGTAACACATTTCTAGAGACTACCTCTAAAACTTTTTTTTTTTTTTTTTTAATGGAAAAGTTCACTATTTATGAACTGCCATGTTGTGATACATTAGCCACAGTGATTGTGATCTGCTCTGCCTGGACTAGTATGGAAGTCAGGCTTTACATTGCAGCAGACTGGTCAAAGGGCTATGCATGGTTTGCTTAATTTTGAGTAAAAGCTAAATAAAATAGTGTTGAGATGTTTTACACTGCACCAAACACATTCACAAGGCTTTACTTTAATAATAGCAAGCGTCTTTGTTTTGGTCACTCCAGGCAAAAGGACATAGGCTATGCAGTGTGCTGAAGTAGTAACAAAACAACAGGGCTGACCAGCAGAAATGAATAACATTGTTTATGCTACAGTGCAATGTACAGTCACCCCTAATACCGTTTGTTATCTGTTTGTTTTCACCCAAAATTTAGCAACTTGTGTGGAGCTCTTGGCCCCATTTGCAGCAATGTATAGCCTGGTGCAGGTACATTCATATCAGAGTCAGAGCTGATCAGAATCACTGTGGCTATATTATTTTTTATTCTACAGCATGGTATTAATGTACTCTAAAATAAAAGTTAATTTGTAAATTTAATTCTAGCTGTAGTTTGGTGAATTTTATATACATTTTCTGCCATTTTGTAAAAAAAAGCTTTATAAAAGTGTTCATAGTGATTTTAACCAATATTGAAATAGCCTATATGATTTGCAAGTTATTACCTTCCCCAAGGAGGTTATGTTTTTGCCTGCGTTAGTCTGTCTTATTAGCAAGATAACTCGAACAATTATGAACAGATTTTGATTAAATGTCCAGGGAATGTAAATCAGGGCACAAGGAAGAGGTGACAAGATTTATGCAGATCCAGAATTCTTATTTTTCAGTATTTGTTAACATTGCGAGATTGGGCAAATAGTGTCAGAAAAGCGGTGGATGTTGCTCTCAGAGTACTTCTAGCTGTATCCTAGGATTGAGGGAACAAAATCTAGGTATTTATTTTTTAAAAGTTAGTAGAGTACGCCTACCTATAGGCATAAAAACAGATTTTAAAATTGTAGTTAGGAAATTATCAATTGATTGAGACTAACATCAATGACAAAATGTACATGGTAAGCCATTTCTATCTTTTCCCCTTGATGTTGATTATTATCTAACACATTTCAGATTCATTAAGCCTTGAAATATTTCAGTTTTGTATTTCATTGAATTGCATGCAAACATTGTGCAAAGTGGTTAAACAACAACTATAGCAGTCTCAGTAGCTATTGAAATCTAGTGGTGTGAAGCTATAATCTGCAGATATGCCTGTTGTAACTCCAATATCGTGCATCCCCACTGTAATTCATAGGCAATGGGCTACAAACCAACCTCTGTGGACTAATATTCGATATTCTGCACAATTACGTTATGATATAATATACGGTTTTAGACTAAGTGATTGGATGCTAAAACTCAAGGCTGAAGCTGCTAGTCCCATTCCCTTCTCTTCCTCTTGCACTCTCAGGGCAGAAATTAGCAGCAAGAAAGCATGTAATTGACAAAGTCACGTGTTCTCACTACGGGAACGGGCACAGCCAGCTCGGGAGCGAATGAGAGCGAAGAGAGAGAGAGAGAGAGAGAGCGAGAGGCGAGGGAGGGAGAGAGAGAGAGAGCGAGGGAGCAGCACTACAGAGGTGGTGTGAGTGAGGAAAGGGGCTTGAAGGGAAGAAAGAGAGACATGACAAAAATATCAAAAGGCAGAAAGCACGCCGTACCATGCGAGCTCAATTGGTGACCGATGGGATCGAGGATGTCGGATTAATGGTGACGACCGCAGCCCGTTTTCGCAGAGGAAGCTTCTCTATTGCAACTTGGGCGCAGAGGGTCCGCGGGGAAACATGGCCGAAGGTTATTCTGCAATTATTTTCCTATTTTTCTGCTTAGTTTAGAGAGGCGGCGAGAGGGAGGCGGCAAGGTGCAGCGTGATTGTTCTTTCAAAAAAAAAAAAAAAAAAAAAAAAAGCTAACGAAATAAGACTTGAACCGCCCCTCGCCTGCCACACATCCACAGCGTGTTTGGCTGCGTTTCGATATAAAGCATTGTTACAGCGCTCTTCTGCCCACTACTAAAGCTCGGGGAACCATGTGTACACCTGCCTTCAGGATCCTGGAGCCTTATTACAACTCCATACACTCGTACAGGAGCGGGCTGTGGATACAAACCCTCCACCAAGTTCCTCCACCGAGCATGCCTGTGCACAAGACAGAGGCGAGCATCTGTCATGGAGTCACAAACAACTTTTATTTTGAAAAACAGCCTTTTTACGCACACGGGGGCACGACGCGCCAAATGTGCTCTCGAAATTACAAATAGTAGTAAAGGAAAATTGCACCAGCCGTGAACTTTAGGTAGACGAAGTTTGGAAGAGGAGGGGATTCCCAGCATGCTTTCTTCAAGAAGTTTTTTTACGCAGCGTCGCCCATTCACCGAAAATAGAAATTGTCGGACCTACTTTGAAAAATGCTCCAATTGGTAACGAGCAATTTTTAGACACAAGTTCACGGTTCAACTCAAGTGAACTTCCTGCTACTTGAACTGAACAGGCTTAACTTAATAACGGCTTGTCATCAACGAACAATTTTGATGTATGTCCAACAATTACGCTTTTTTGGTGTATGTTTACCAGTTATAGCCATATAAAATGTGCAGACTTGCTGTTTATGCATCCACTCTCAATCTCAAAGGAAGTACAAACATTTGTATGAATATACTCTGGATTATATACACTGAAAAGAAAGAGAAGCTGCTGGATTAAGTTAAAATGATCTTAAATTGTAACTTCATGCATCCTGTTTACTTTAATTACATAAACTGCAAGTAATCTTTTGATAAGTTCCAGCTAATTTTACAACGCTCATAAACCTGAGTTTAGTCAGAAATGTTCACGCTTGATCACTCTGTTAATACTATTTATCAAAAAGCAACTACAATTTTTATGAGTAATCTCTGGATGATATACACTTAAAAGGAGAAAGTTGTTGGACTTAGTTAAAGTTAGCTTAGTTTTTTAACTCCATGCATCATGTTTACTAAAGTTCCAGAAACTGAAAGCAATCTTTTAATAAGTTCTAACAATTATTTCCAGTGCTTATAAACCTGAGCTACACCAAAAAAAAAAGTTCAAACTTGCTTAGTGTGTTTGCTGTCTCCATCCAAAAGCAGGTACATCTTCATGTGTACACTTGCTTTTATACACTGAAAAAGAGAACAGCTGTTGGATTGATTTAAAATTTGATTAAATTTCAACCTCATGCATCGTGTTTTCTAAAGTTCCACAAAGTAGAAGCAATCTTCTTTAAAAAGTTCCATCTGTTTTTTTTTCCAGTGCTTAAAAACCTGAGTTTAGCCAAAAAATGTTCATACTTGCTCCTTATGCATCCACTTTTAATTCAAATCAAGTACAAACATTTTTGTGACTACACTCAGGATTATATACACTGAAAACACTGTTGTTGGACTTATTTAAAATTTGCTTAAGTGATATCTTCATATGTCTTGTTCACTAAAATTCCAGAAACTAAAAGCAATCTTTAAATAAGTTCCAACAATTTTTTCAGCTCCAAATAAATATCATTATAGCCATAAAATGTTTAGATTTGCTCCTTATGCACCAATTTTTGATCTCAAAGCAAGTAAACATTTTAATAACTGTACTCTGGATTATATACTCTGAATAAAGGAGAAAGTTGTTCGACTTAGTTTTAACTTTTAACTTATTTACTCTAATGACATAAACTGCAAGCAATCTTTAAATAAGTTCAAACTATTTTTTCCACAGCTTTTAAACTTGAGTTTAACCATAAAAATGTTTAAACTTGCTACTTCCACACAAACTGTCCATCCCAAAGCAAGTACAGAAAAAAGATGTTGGACTTGGTAAAAATAAAATAAAGTTTCTCTTGGTAACAAGCAATAGAAAGATATTTCCATAAAAAATGCAATGTAGGCCAACTTTGTCCATCTTGTTCTATTGAAATCATTAAACTGAAGCTGGTTTTAGTTGCAAAGTGGGTCCAACTGTCTGTTTTTTCAGTGCACATGAACCTGAGTTTAGCCAGATAAAATGTTGAAACTTGATTCTTTCTCACCCTCTCAAACCTACAGAAAGTAAAAACATTTTATATGACTGCCCTGTGGCTTGTATACACTAAAAAAGTAATAAAAAGTTTTTTCACGAAGTTGCAATGCAAGTGTAATTGAAGCAACTTGTGTATTTGATGCACTACACCTTAAGCTTTTCTTCTAAATTAAGATTTTCTTAAATTTTCTTTTTTCAACATATTTTGATCCAATATGAGCGAGCAAATAAAGATATTTTATAGATCTACACCTGCTAATGCACTCTGAAAAAAAAGAAAGCTGCTGGACAACACTTTCAAAAGTTGCTTTACTTAGAAAGAGATAATGTTTCTTTTTTCTATCAGTTTGAAATGCAAGCAAACTTTGTGCAACTTGTTAATTTGGAGCAATTTTTATAAGTGGGTCCAACCATTTTCTTTTTAGTGAAAATAACCCAATTATAGCCACGTAACATGTTTAGAATTATTTCTTCTTTCCCTATCCATCCTAAAAGCAATGAAAACATTTAAATGGCTTAACCTGGACTTGAATATGCACTGTATAAAAAAGTTGGTGGATCCACTTTTAAACCTCCCTTCACTCTGTAACAAGCAGTGTTTTTATGCCAGACTGCAACACAAGCTTACTATATCCAACTTGTTCACTTAATTCACATCCAACTTGAAGCCTTCCTGTAGCCACATGAGATGTTTTAACAAGCCACTGGCTGGAGGAGTGACACAAATAAAAAGTTTGAATATTTTAAATGGCTAAACTTTTACTTATTTACACTGAAAATAGAAAATTGTTGGATCTCCATTGAAATTATTCATTCAGTAACAAGCGATGAAATATGTTTTTACATCTTGTTAACATGTGTTGAACAAGCTTGGCTCAATTGCTTGTCACCAAAGGAAGCATGTACTAAAGCAGGTCCAACACTTTTTTTCAGTGTATGTTAGTCAGAGTTCAGCCATATAAAATGTTCTAACCAGCTTCTGGATGAAGAATGTTTTATGGCTATAATCGCGTTCATTTACACTTAAAATAGAAAATTGTTATTAAATTTTTCCCACCTTTACCTTCAAAGATACAACTCAGGGTAACTTTGTGTAACTTGTTAACTTAAGTTGACGGAACTCGATTTATTAGTCTTGTAATGTTATTAGAGTTTTTTTTCTGTTAGGTTCATCAGTTCCCTTAAATTATTCTATATATCAAAAGTATAGCTACATAAAACATCCTAACTCGCCTCTTCTGTATCCTGAATAATGCTCAGGAGGGCCGGGTAAAGGTGGTGGAGAGGACCCCACCGAGCAGGAGGACCGGACTCGACCCTCTCAGGTCCTGTCGGGCTCGGGCTTCTGCAAGTGGTTTAACGTCCGGATGGGCTTTGGATTTATCTCAATGACCGGCAGCGAAGGGAGCCCCGTCGACCCCCCTCTGGATGTTTTCGTCCACCAAGTAAGTTGACGTCCTTTGAAGCACAACACAAGGGATCTAGCATCTGCATCTGCCTCACTTGGATCTGCTATGAAAAGCAGCAGATGATTGATTAGTTGGGTCCCCTCTTGCATAGAAGCGAGACTGGGGTTGGCTGTTGCATGTTTTATTCGTTTGCATGATCAAGGAAGCTGAGAACAATCAGTTCTTTTGGTAAAATGGATAACTCTTTCTGGCTGTTTGCTCGAGTAGAATATTATGACCATTCGAGACGTTGACCCTTATCCTAACCAACCCCTAGAGGGGTAAAGGTTAGAGGTTGGATGTCACAGTAAAAAGGATTGGTTGTCCCTAAAGTTATCAAAAGTTTTTTTGAGAAAGTGATCCAAAGTGAAACTTAAATTTTTGCTAAAGACACCAACTCCATTTTGAATAAAAAGAATCATCATTAGTTAGCTAAAACGAGGCTCAAGTCAGAGCTACCATTCGTGAATGTTAGTTTCTCAAAGGTTTTATGCTAGCTTTAATGTGGCTTTAGCTAGCAAGCTGTAGCTAATGCCTACTACTTTTTTAATCAACTCATTTAGCTGTAAACTATGCTCAAGTTAAAGCTACTGTGCTCCAACTTTTGGCAATTTTGTTGTTCAAGGTTTTCTGTCAGCTAATGTGTGGCTTTGGCTTGTATGTTGAATCAAGGCTAAAACTGGAGTAACAACAGTTAGCCACCAAATGTCATTAGCTAGCTAGCTGAAGAGACTCAAATTGAAGCATAATATTACACATTTAATAAATGTTTTATTGTCAAATGGTCTTTGAGAGTTGTCATGTGGCTCTGTAAAAAGCTGAAACTTGACTCAAATTGAGAGCTACTACATCCTGTGTATCTGCGCCAGCTAGCTAAATAGGCTACAGCTGAAGGTAAAGACTATTTTTTAAAAAATGTTTGATTGTTAATGATTTTGCTTGTTATAATTTGATATAAGCAAGCAAGCTGAATCAGGCTCAAATTGGAGCTAGTCTGTCCCACTTTTTTTATGCTAGCCGCCTCATGGCTTTAGTTAGCTAGCTGATTAGGCCCAAATCACAGCACTGCATGCCTCAAATAACAAGTGTGAAATTGTATGCTTTGTGCTAGCTACAACAAGGGTTTAGCCAGCAAGCTAAAACAAGATTCAAATGGGAACTCCAATTTTTTTTATGCTTGTTACCATATGATTATTATAGCTAGCTGAATAGGCTCAAAACATAGTAGCTATGGACAACTTTTTAATAAATGTTTGAGTTAAACATCAGATGTAAAAAAAGCTTTCACATGGCTTCAGCTAGTAATGTGACTCAAGGCTTGAATCAAAACAAATCTCCACTTTTCATTATGCTTTTAATTTTTTATGCTTCATTCAAGATATCACATTGCTAGACCATGCTTAAGTTAAAGCCATAACTTTACGCTTTCTATTAAATGGCTGTAAATTCACTAATAACTTAAAAATTTCATACACAAAATCACCTATTTGAAAAGTTTCTCAACTCAGAGATTTTGCTGGACTCAGAATTTCTAGAGAGGTTAGCATTACATATGACCAAATAATGTGTATAATAAGCATGCTGGAACAGAGCTCCATTGTATCAACCAACCCTGGTCTCCCCTATTTCACTGTCACCTCGGCTCCCATCTTGATACCCTCAGTCCCCTCTTTAGTCCTCTTCCACATTGTACCATCCGGATGTTTTGCATTGGCCAACATGTTAGTGTGTAATCACACGTTGTCCACGGGCTTGACAAAAACACGTTTAAGTTTCCTCTTTAAGCCACATGCGTCCAGCTCTCCCTCTCTCCCTCCCTCTCTCCTCTCTCTCCCCTCCTTCCTCCCCTCCCTTTGCTTCCCTCTGCACTGTAAAGGAAAGGGAAGAAATGTCGTGTGGCTGTGACACGGTTAGTTTCACACTTGGCTCTAATGGACAGCAGAGCTTCGCTTCATACGCAGCCAGCCCAACATGTCGGAGAGCATGTTTTCAAAATCCAAACAGGGAGGCAGCAGTCTAAGCTCCCCTTCTTTTTTTTCTGTTGTTTTGTTACTCGGACGTCCAGTTAAACTAAAACATCCTTTCCGCTCACTGCTTTCCCATGATTTATTGCACATGGAGTTCATTTCTGAGGCCTTGTTTTCTGCAGCAAACAAAGAGCACTGCAGTCCTCACTTCTTTTCAAGTCGTCCTTCTTTACAGTCCCATAAAATGGCTCTAAAATAGTCGGGGAGGGACGATGAGAGGATGAGGAGAGGCATTTTCACTGGTTTTCATTTGACGCCCTCTCCTTGAGGTGTCTTTATTGTGGACTCACGGGATGTTGTGTTGAAACTGGTGGAAAAAGGGGGGCATGTTAGAGGTCAGATGTCAGCTGTGATGTAGAGGCAGAAGGAGATGACATTTTGGATCATTATTCAACTAAGCAGTCGTGCCTGAATACATGAACTGTGCTCCATATAGGGTTAATTATATCTCTAATCATCAAGTGCTTTTACAAATTTGATCATTTTGTGCTTTTATTTTTCAGAATTTTTCCACAGCGCTCTTAATCAGATATTTTGCACATCAGCATGATCTCTATATCCACATGTAAATGGTATAAATAGATTCAAAGAGTTAATTGTAGGAGCCAGTTGATTTAGAAATTTCTGTTTTTCTGCCAGTATATCAGCCTTATAAATCGACATTAGGTTGATGGAATAGGACAAATTATTTTATTTTGATTTATATAAGCCTTTTAAAAGAGGCTGACACTTTTTATGGTGCCCCACAGCAGGTTATTAACAGTCCCATTAGTGGTGCTCAAAAAGAGGCTTGAATTTTTTGTACTTTTGTTGTTCATTTTTAACATAAAATGTACATAATCCAAAGAAATAATAATAACTGATCTTTAAGAGTTACATATTTGCTGCCAGACTGAAACCACATACCTCCTTCTTTTCAGGAAATAAAATAAATAAATAAATACCTTACTATCAAAATTTCCAAATGATTGAAATTTCTGGTTGGTTTAATATTGACTAAAAACAGTCATATGCATGGAGTGTCATTTATTGTTTGTCCTGTTTTCATGTATTTTCTGAAACAGGCGAGATGGCCATAATGACAATAAAATGAGAATTTTAGGGAGACAGCAACTTGGTGTTTTTTACGTTAATAAAGTGTACATGTCTTTGTCAAGCATAAAATGATAAAGGAAATACCGGTATATCTGATATTGACAAAAAAAATCCAATATCCCACAACCCTTATTATGTGAAGGATTTTGACTGATCATACCCCCACCCATATATTTATATATATATATATTTAGAAGCTAAAATGGCCATGGAAACCTGGCTTTCCACAGATGTGTTGAGTTGTCAGTCAGTGGGACAAAGGGGCTAACCAGGGGGTCCAGGGGTCTCTCCCCAATGAAATTAATCAGTGAGAGTTGTACACATTTTATGGATGGAGCTCCATCATTTTTAAGAGGTGCAAACTGAGGCTTTGCATTGCCACTGGTCAAATTGTTTGCACAATGCTAGAATAGGGTCACCACAGGGATGAGAGTATTTGAAAAAGGCAAGCATTTTTGTTCTTTAATCTTTTTAGAAGACCTTTTTCTTCTCGTGTTTGAAGCACATTTTCATGTTTTGTAATTTCACTTTTTAAAACATTGTATACAAAGCATAAACAAAGGAAGCCAGTAAATTATTAATGAAGTATTTAAAGCAGATAATTGTTCAAAGATGGATGAAAATATAGAAATGAATATGCTGAACTGGCAGTGTATCCTTGGCAGTAAAAGGCAGGAAAATAAATGCCAGGCTCTGAAAAAAAATCATTACGTTGTGTATGCGTGTTTTTTTTTTTTTTATTCTAAACCTACATCCAAAAGAAAGAGTCAATGAATTGATTTCCCTGATAATTTTCAAGTCAAAGGAAAAAAAATAGCAGGCTCTGGCAGAGTATTTGGCTGTGGAAAGGCCTGACAGAAATATAGACGTACAAGATCTCGGCAATGTTGTGCATCTTAAGAAAACTTGCAGTGCAGATGTGAGATCCTGGTTTTTGCTTTACAAACATTCCTCTTAGATTTTTTTTGTTTCATCCCCTTTAAATCTATTTTAAATAGACTTGTATGGGTCATTTTCTTTTTAACCAAAAAAAAACTTGGAGCATTTACTACTTAATGAACAATATTGGGTTTATTTGGGTATATTGGGTTTGTGCCTGTATCCAACATTTCTGAAATCATTATTACCGATACTGATAGTGAGATAGACTGGGCACATTGGTGTTCTTTGTTAACTTGTTACCACCATAAACTATCACATCCATTAATAAATGACTTTTCAACTCACTCCATCAGTAGATGCATTATTTCCCATATATAGCAGCAATTTCTCTACATTCAAATGTCTCAAATCTTTAATGTTACACTGATTACATTTTTTTCTCTCACTTATTATTGGTTCACCTAATTTGAAGAAGTGAACTGTCAAGAAGTTTCAAATTTTATATCTGTTCCTGACAAATTTTATTCAGTATAAGTAGAAAAAAAATATCATTTACAGCCTAATGTGATATTGTCACACGTGTCAAAGTGGCTAAGAGAATTAATATTTTGTGCTTTGCAGCTTTGGCTTGATTTTAGGTGCACATCGGGTGAAACTGGTTTAAAAATCCCTGGTCTGAAGTCAGCCTTGCTCTGTCTGTTTCCATATGCGTGGCATGGCTGGTCACACTTTAAATAATGCATGTCGATTTTTTTTTTCTGCCTGTAATGTGTGTGAGGATACATTTTCTTGGTTGCTGTGAATATGTTAAATAAATGTGGATGTGCGGGAAAGGGCATATAACAGCACCAGCTGTTTTGATTGGTGCATTCTTATTGTGGCTCCGTCCTCTAAACATATGCGTCTGTATGCAGTAGATTCTGTAATGCTGCTAACATCCACGTAAGATGGGATGGTATAGACATGGATCATTCCAGAGGGGGAAATAAAAGTCTAGTTTTGGGAAAGAGGCTAAAAAGCTGAGCAGAAGTCGAATAAATGGTTTCCGTCTCTGCAGTTTGTAATAGCACAGGAAATGCTGCTGCCATAATGGTGTCTATGGGTGTATTTTTCAGATGCATGATGTGATTTTAAAAGCTTGGCTGAACAAAGTATTTCTTTATGATAAAGGTGTAGAGAAGGAAATGTCGCTCTAGATGATGCTTTCCTTAAAACCCTGTAAATTTCTGCTGCATTTCCACACAATCAAGTCAGGCAAATTGTCAAAAAAACCTTAAATAGTGTTAAATGAATGATGTGTTTACATGGGTGCATTTCCCTTCTCTGCATTTAAAATAAAATGGCTGTCATTTACCACGAAGGGCAGACAATATGCATTCATACACATGTTGTCACATTGTATGCAAAACAGCCTGCTACTCTGCATCCGTCTGTATGCTCTCATTAAATCAGTCACTCATTTTCTCTGTTGTGTTGCTCTGCTGTCACTCAGCAGCCATTTTAACATATAGATGCTACTGTAAGGTGCATTAGGATAATGCAGTTGGGCATGTTCGGTTAAAATCACGTCCATTAATAGAGCTAAAAGACCTTGGATTTTTTTCTATCAGATGTAGCTGTATTTCAAACTTACTTCAGCCAGTTCTGATATACATAAACCCTTGTTAATATTGCGAACATTTACTCTTAAAAGATAGATGTATTCTTTTGTTTCAAATACTGATGATCAGTAAGTAAAATAAAAAGCATTTGCTGGATTACATGGACATGAAATGCACTTGTATTTTCAGCAGTAATAGTGAAAAACAAGTCTCATCATCCCTTTTTGTACACAACAGACAGCTCTGTAACTGCTGACGGACAATGAGCTTGTTGTGAAATAAATGTCTGTTTTTATGATGGTTATACTTTCAAATAAAATGGATTCTCTGGCTTAAAACAGCAGGTTTGCAGGGTGGTTTTCATAGATGATAATAAGACAGGGCTTTAAGTAACACAGAGAAATACCTGAATACTGAAAAACTCAAGTCCCCAGAACCAAGAAAAACAGGAAATGCCCATTTTTTATGTTAAATGATGAATAATGGTAGAGCATATGATTAAGATTTGTTTAGCAGAAGATTTTTGTTAAATTTTTAGTCAGTGTCAGGTCCGGATTTTCTATTGGATGTGTTTTTTTGTGTAGTTTGTCGTGACAGATGATTCAGTGATTGCAATACGATTACTGCAAGGTTGTTTATGTCAAAGAAAAATTAAGAAAATATCAAATTTTGCTGCAAAAGTTTGAAAAAAATTAATGTATAAAAGTATCCTTTGTGTAGCAAAGTTATGGAGCAATCTGTGTTGAAATTAATATGTTTATTCTGCTGTTTCAGTAAGGTTCGACTTGACGAGAATCGAAAATGGTGGGAAGGCAAAATGTTAAAAATTGATCAATGTTGGGTTGAAATTTGTGTTGCAGGATTTCAAGGCAGTTTAAATCCATTTTGGAAGAATATATTTGTTTTGATGTTTTAATAGAGTTCAACTTGACGAGCAAATATTTAAACATAAAATAATTTTCCCATGCTTTTTAGTGCATTCAAAATCTTCTGCATGTATGAGGTTGTTGTTGGGTATTTTCAATAGAGGGTACATGTATATCTGTCTCTATCTCAAAATGTGATAGAAGCTTTGGGGCGATTTTCGAAATAATTGTCTGAGAGAAAGATTATTTTTCAATAGAGTTTGATGTGACAGAATATTTAGTGTTTTCTGCTTGTATGATGAGAATAGAAGTTGGCTATGTTGGCTGAAAATTTGTTTCAGAGGCATTTTTTTTCCAGCATAATGGTTTTGGCGGTGAAAGCTTTGACAAACACAACGGATCTGACTTGAGTTTTGAAGCAAAACCATGTTTTCTGCATGTTTTTCTAGCTTTTTGTAAATTTTAAGTTAAAGGGCGTAAATACAGTGTAAATTTAAGGCTATCAGTAAGTTATTTAAAACAAAAGCAGGTCAAATACCTATGTGTTTTTTCCTGCATATGGCTCAAGTATTACTTTTAAACTTGTGTTTAAGGAGTTTTTAATTGGTGCAGGAAGGCCAAATTTAACTCAAAAGCTGTTTCCACAGAGTTTGACTCATGAGGTGATGTTTTTCTGCATGTGTGAAGCAGCATAAACAGCCAGTTATTCTCAAGAAGATGGTGTAAATATATCCACATTTCATTGCAAAATCTTTGACCAAATTTAAATACAAGATTGAGATTTATGTTACACTTTTTTGCTCCAAACTGTATATTCTGCATGCATGATCAATCAGGAAAAGGGGTGGAAATATCTACATTTATAATGTAATTGTGTCATAATGTCAGAGTTCAAGATTAAAATTTGTGTTGAAGAAATCTGTAAAATATTTAATCTCTACAGTAAGGAAAGGTTTATAATTTTGTGCTCTTTAAAAAGGTTTGACTTGTCAAGTGATTCAGAACTTTAACAATCAGAAATATGTCCTATTGTATGTTACATGTACACACTAGATGAATATTCCTTTGTGTTTAGATGTAAATCATTATCTTCTGCATGTTTGATACGATGTTAGCTGTTTGATATTTTTAAAAGAGAAGGCAAAATCTCCACAACGCTCTGGTAGATTTCTATTTGACTTGAAGGGGAAGGGACTTGAAATCCTATGAATCAGTCGTTATGTGAAGTTTTTAAATCAGAGTGGGATGAACAGATTTCTTGTACTATTTTAGTAGAGCTTAACTTGAAAGATAATGTCATATTTTCTGCATGAAGGACAGAAGGTTAGCAGTCAGTTTTATGAGGAAATAGGATTGGCCACATATTGCTCTGTTGCTTGAACCATTTAATGAAAAGTAAGGCTGTAATACTGGATTAATATATACCCTATTGTTATAGGCTCTGAGTATTAATAGCTTTAATTGTGAAGGATGACCAGTAACACTGATTTATTTTTGAAGTTTTGTCGCGACAGCAATGATTTCTATTTTCTAGCCTTTTTTTTTTTTTAGCTCAAGTCAACAGGTCACTTTATCTTTTCTGCAGGCATGACACATTTACAGCTGGGAGATATGTTAAGGAAAGACATTTCTCCCCATTTTTTGGTGAAAAATGTATGATATCGAGGTTAAAGACGAACATTTGTGTAGCAGAAATTTATGACAATTTTCTGTCAGTGAAGAAAAGGTCGATTCATCTTGTAAGCTGTTAGGCAGAGTTTGACTTAAGAGGATATTTCATATTATCTCCATGCACGACAAAAGACACGCAGTTGAAAAGTGTAGAAGTGTGGAAATATCAAACTTATCCTCCAAAAAGTAGGACGGTTATGAAAGTATGAAACTAAAACTCGTATCCATGTAGAACAGATCTGTCTTGCTTTTAAACAGAATTCAGCTTAAGAGATGATTCAGTATTTTCTTCATGCAGGACACAAAATAAGCTGTGAGCAATTTAAAAATGTGTATAAAAATACAGTTTAATGCAAAATATAAGACAGTTTTGATGTAATTGTGTGATTAAATATCTTAAGCGTTATTTTGCCAAGTAGATGGACACATCAGGGAATTGACAAGGTCTCTGAATGTGTGATATAAGGCTAGCTCTCAGTTACTTCAAGAAAAAGGGTGAAATATTCTAAAAATGTACTTAAATATTAGATGATTTTAAGCGGGTGAATTTGAAATTCATTTTGCAGACATTCCAGGGCAATTTTCAATTCATGGTGAAAGAATTTTGTTATTTTGCAAGCATATTTCGCCAGAGGTCGAGCAGCAGGGCAGAAATGTTCACACTTTTCTGAAACATTTCCACTATTGTCAGAGAGCAGGATGGGAATTTGTGTAGTAGAAGTTTTGAAATAATTATCAGTCCATTCAGGAAGAATATGATCATTTTTCAAGCTGATTTAAGGGTTACCTTGACAGGTCATTTTAAATTTTCTACTTGATAGACACAATAATAGCTTTGTACATGCAAAAGGGGGTGGGTATATTCACATCTTTGTGCAAAATGCAAGATAAAGTCAGGGTAACAAAGTTAAATTTGGGCAGCAGAGATTTTGGGACAATACGCAATCAATGTAGGAGAAGTAGATTTATTTTGAATGCTGTTTCAGTAGCGTTTGACTGAACAGGTTAATCAATGATTTCTGCATAGAAGGTAAGGTACCAGTTTCTTTTAGTAAAAAGGGCAAATATCCAAAAATTCTTTCAACAAAGGTGGATGTTTCAGTGGAATTTGACTTTACAGGCAAATTCACATTTCCTACATGAAGTACTTAAGTTCTGGCATAAGCTTTCCGTGGGAAAAGAAAGCTTTACACCTTAGGGAGTGAGATTTACACATTAGGGAGTGAGACTCTGTGTTTTGGCTCAAAACAGTAATATTTTCTGCTTGTATAAAACAAGATTAGCTTTCAGCTCTTAATGAAAAAATGTGAAAATATCCAAATATTTCTGCAAAGATATCAGATGATTTTAAGAGTCTAAATGGAAATTTGTTCAGAATAAGTTCTGAGGCAAAAACTAAACCATGGCAGAGGAATTAATTTATTTTTCAAGCTAATTTGATCAAGTTTAACAGACCAATAACTGTATGACACAAAAATAGCTGAGCCAGACTAAAAATTCGTGCTCTGCAAGTTTTTGGATAAATTTCCGCTTTTAAAGGTTTTTTGTATGACTTCAGTTTGACTTAACAGGTAATTCATATGCCCTACATGCAGGACACAGGCTATTTCCTGCATGTATGTTATGAGGTAAGCAGTCAAGTTTTATGAGGAACAGAACATGTATAACAGAACATTTTAAGTACTGTCTTAATACAAGGTTGTGGTACATTTAAGCCCATTTAAGAAGAATATGTCACTGATGTTTCTTTATAACCACACATCCACAAAACAGTCACTTTTAGTCTGAGCAAATTTTACCAGACTGTTAACTGTATGACCCAAAAATACCTTTTTGGATCATTTTCTGTCCATGTCCAGGATGTATATATTTACTTTTTAAGGTGTTTTAGTAGAGACTGACTTCACAGGCGATTTCATATTTCCTTTATGTGGGACACAAGCTCCGCTGTAAGTTTTCTTAAGGAACAGGGGAGTAAATATCCATATTTTTAACGAAATATATAAAATACTGTTGACTTAACCAGTGATTAAATACTTTCACATTCAGAAAAGCCTTGTTGATTAACACAACAGTTATTCTGATTTGGTGCTTTGGTTTAAAACAGCATTATTTTCTGCACATTTAAAAACGAAACTTTTAGCTTTTTTTAAGGGAATATTTAAAAATATCTGCAGAGATAGCAGATGATTTTAAGAGTCTAACAGGGAAATTTGTATAGTAGAAGTTTTGTGACAAATTTTTTTCATATTGGATGAATAGACTTATTTATTAAGCTTATTTTGATAGAGTTTAGCAGGATCAATAATTCTAAGAGCTAGTTTTGTGGAAACGCAGCAGACATGTCAGTGAAGTTGGCTGTCAAGAATTTCATATATTGCCAACATAATTTCAGATACTGTGGTATAAGATTTCAATTTGTGTATAATTTTTGGATGAGAAATAGACTTAAATTTCTAGTTGTTTTAAGAGAGTTTGACTTGACGTAATATTTAGTGTTTTCTGCATGTCTGAAACAAGTCCTGCAGTCCATTAAGCTCAAGAAAAGGGCATAACATCCCACATTTTTCCTGCTTGATTCCTCTCCTATATGTTCTGGAGAGTAGGGCAGAGGTATAAGAGCGATGGGGAGGGGACGAGGGAGCATGAGGACAGGAGAAAAGAGAAAAAAAACGAGGGGAGAAGAAGAGAAGGAGGAGTTTTCATGGGAGAGGGAAAGAGGAGGGATGTGGGAAAAAATAAGTGTTGGTGAGGGTCGGGGTGGTGGTGGTGGTGGTGGTGGAGGGTGGGGGTGGTAGCAGCAGCAGCAGCAGCAGCAGTAGCCGAGGAGGAGGAAAACATGAGCGAGAGGTTTGAATTTGAAGGAGGAGGTGAGAGAGGGAGGAGGGTGAGAGCGAGAGTCAGCGAGCGGAGCAGAGCAGAGCAGAGCAGAGCGGGGGTCTCTTCCTGGGAGGCCTCTTCATCAGCGCTCCTATCTGATCACTTCCTTTTTGGAGGTGTGTGCCTGAGCGAGGGAGAGAGAGAGAGGGGAGAAAAAAGAGAGAGGGAGTAATTACGCTTCTTCACCCTCTGTAGCGACTCCACACACAAAGCCGTTTCATTATCTCTGTTTGTCAACCTCTTCTACCTGCACTCAGTGTGTGTGTGATTTCTGTGTGTTATAAAGTGTGTGAGTGTGTGTGTGCGAGTTCCTGCTGGGACACGGGGGGTGCTCTCTCCTCGGGCATTCTTTTAAAAAAGAGGAATTTCTTTAAAGACAAAAAGGCAGGAGGGTTGGGTGGGTGGGGGGTGAGGAGGAGGAGTGGAGGTGGGTGGGGGGCTGCTTGCCCTTTGTCGGTAATCAGTTTGAAATGTTGAACAGTTTGCTGCTGCTGCTACTATTCTCCTGAGTGTGTGTTCAATTTATGGAGCCCCTGCATGTGTGTGAGAAAGTGTGTGTGGCTTGTACTTTCTCCTTCAGGTTGTTGATGTCTACATGTGAGTGAAGCGTCCGTTGTAAGATGTTTTAGTTTTCTTTTCTTTTTTTTTGAGTGTGTGTGCGCGTGCAGGCGAAGAGTGTGTGTGTGTTTTGTGTAGCGAGGTTAAAGTGGGCCCCTAGTGAGATTAACCTCTGGTCCGTGTCACCGTTTGGCATGCAGGCCCCACCCATCTCTGCCTCCAGATAGCCAGTATCAGGCTTTGTCTCTCCTGCAGCCATACTACACTATCCCCCCCTCCTCCACCACCACCACCGCCCCCTCACCACACACACTCCCCCTCTCCGTTCCTCCTCCTCCTCCACCACCACCAACCCACCCTTCTCTCATGCACATCAAAAAACGCAAAAGAAGAAGAAAGGCGAGTCATGTGACTTCCTTTTGAGGAGCGGGCCACATAGAGCGGAGATGATTGGTAATTGGAAAGGTGGCAGAGGAGAAAGTGGCGCGGGGGCTCCAAACAAGCCGCAGTTCACCTGAAACACAAAGAGAAGGAGAGAGAGTGTGTGTCCGCTCGCTGCTGCCTGTGTTTGCACCTCTGACATTTCTTTAATTCAATTTGCACCAGATACATCAGAAACATTCAACTGTGAAGGAGAGGAAGCTCAAATCAATATATTAAGTTGGTACATTCTGCTTTCAGTACAATGCAGAAGAATAAAAGATCAAGAAGTTTACATTTGAAAAGCTGAAACAATCATTTACTTCCATAATTTAAAATGAGTGTATTTTTTTAATTGAATGCTAATGATGTGTACAGTTGACCTTGAGGACCTCATAGAGGGCAAATGAGTTTTTAAAGCTCTTTTATTTTACTTAAATGAGAAATTTTCAATCACTCAAGACAAAACAATTGTCCTTGAGCTTGTCTGGTTTTTGTATGAAAAACTCATAATTGAGTGACAAATACAAAGTGGATAAAAACATGAACCAGAATTGGGTTGGGGTGCAGGTTAGAGCTGAATTATGTGGAAAAAAAAATCAATTATGATTATGATACAGTGTGTAGTAACATTGGGAATGGCACATTATTCTCTCTTCAATAAAAAATAATTAAAAAAATGACTAATAAAGGATTAAAATGATCTGTTAGTCTGATTTGTATGTCCCGATAGATATCCACTGAGTCAGGCCATTTTTTGTTAAAAAAAATGTGATTTTGTTAAAATTGGCTGGACAAATTTTGTTGAACAGCATGTTAGAATTAAAATGTATTGCCTAAACCAGTGGTTCTCAACCTTTCTGGGGTCCTGGACCCCCATATTTTTGATCTACCCTGAGAACGCCCCACTCGATCAGGGGGGTCAGTGATCTTCCTCTACTTCTTCTTCTTCTTTGTGTACCTGTGCTTATCATCTTCTTCTTTGTTTGCTTGTAACACTAGCTTAATTTCAAGTGCTAACCTGAACCTTGCAAGTTGGAGTTTTCCCACAACACCTTCCTGCAGATGATTTCCAATAACATCATTATTCAGAAATAAATGGTGTATGCCCTCTGAAACAGTAGGGAGCTCATATTTTGAAAAGGATGCAGATCGTGTTAAGTCTGTATTTTACAAACTTAAATAATTAAACTTGTAAAACAACTTAACTTGTGAAACAGATGTAATAAGAGAAAAAAGTCCTGTTACCCTTTGTAGTTTAGGTAGATAAAGGTCTCTGTCACGTTTGAGTAAAATAATCTTTTTTTTTTATAAATGTCATAAGATCTTTTTAAAATATATTTTATTTTTAAGGACCCCTTGCAATAACACCACGAACCACTAGGGGTCCGCGGACCCCTGGCTGAGAAACACTGGCCTAAACTACTTGCACTGTTTTGTCTGTTGGATAGACTTAATAATTTTAGTCATTCTATCAAATAGTTTGATAAATCACATTAATTAAAAAAAGTAATAAATGATTCATTTCATAGTGTACCTCAGATGTCTTTACTGTAGGATACTTAATTGCATCGCTTCATGAGATCTTTTTGTTCTTAGCTGTTGAGCAAACACTTAACCAGCTGTTAAGACAAAACATGAAACATGATCAGTGTTGGTATCGGCTAATATTACAAACATGCAACTGGTGAATGGCATTGGTCAGGAAAGGTCTGATTGTGGCATCCCTATTTTACACACAGGAACACAAACACAATGCACATGATAATATATTAAAAAAGCATCTACGAAGTGGTAGAAGCCTGTAAATGGCCTATGTAAAACCACACCAAAGAGACTCATAGAAAGTAACAAAAAAACACCCAAACTAGGAAAAATGTATTTGACTGTAAAGAAATATTGCACCTCCTGCAGTTTGGATACTGAGAGTGGGCCAGATTGCATGATACTGCAGTCTTAATTGATTGCTCAGGAGGGTTGGGGGAGTAAAAATCCATGAGCAAAAGAGTATGTGAGAGTATCTGCACAGCAAAGGAGACAGAATAAAACAAGGAGTGCTCCGAGAGCACAAACCTCCATCAAGGCATTTATGCACTTTATCTGAGCAAACATGCACTTTACAAACTGGCACTTTAGATCTGGCTGTCTGCACTTTATAGACCCATTTGCTGCTCTGTCTGAATGTGTATTCCCTGTCCTTTAGTGTTGTGTAACTTTCATCCTTATGTTATGTGATGTGCATGTCTTTCTTTTCCTGTCTAGTCCCCTGCCAAGGACAACAAATGTAAATGAGCTTTGTGCTAACTTTGGCACATTACCATATGCATATTTACTGATGTTCATTAATGTACACTGTCCCTTCTAAATGAATAAATAAATGACATTGTTGGTTAAGCTATTATTGAAAATGTGGGAAACTGTACTATCGCACAATGTTAGCAAATCCCTGAAATACTCCTCGATCCATATCCGTATTCAGATCAACACCAAAATCTGATCACTTCTCCCTTGTGCCACGACCAACATTCCTTGAAAATTTCATCAAAATCTGTTGGGAACCTTTTTGAGTTTCCAGTGACCAATGTGGAAAACTGTCCTTTCTTGCAGTGTAAACAAATCCTGGAGCCACATCCCTATTTTGAGCACCACTAAAATCGAAACACTTCTTCCTTGTGCCATGACCAACATTCCCTGAAAATTTAATCAATCTTGCTGAGAGACAAATAACACAGAACAAACACAATAGGACAAACCCTGGCAAAAGCATAACGTCCTTGGTGGAGGTAAAAATCAACAATACATTGTTGCTGTTGGAACTAAACCTCTTGTCTCTCAAACCACTACACTTCAGGAAATGAAAAACTGTATTTATATGTTATTCAATTATTTTTGAACTTCTTGAAAATGCAGTCACAAGGCTTGTCCGATGGTAAATTGCCATGGTTAAGATCTCAGGAGTGAGCTCTCGAGTGTGACAGTTTTTTATTTTCATATCTGTTTAAAATAACAAACATTTCTCTCTAGATTGAGGGCAGAATGACATGAATAATTCTAAACCAAAATTTTTCAATTTAATCATGACCAAAGTGAGGACATAGTGGCTGTATTGTGGATGAGTAAAAAAGAAAGCTTTCTCCTGTATGAAACATTTTTATTGGGAGCAAGTGTCATTTGCCAAACTTTTAGCTGCTGGGTTCTGCAGCGATTCTCTTCTCATTACTTTGTTTACATGCTACTGCGGTTTTATTTAAGGAGGTCCTTAAATAAAAATTTTATGGATGGCAGTTTTCTCACTGAGGTTTTATCTTAAGAGTTTTATGCATGTTTAGGAACTGAAAAGTCGAACTGAAGCTCGAGTGCCTCATTGAATCCATGAATAATGGAAATGAGAGCTGGTTTTCAGCACCCAAGCCAGTTGACAGCTATTTTGTTTTGGATATATTAAAAAGTTTAACAACTTTTCATTTTTTACATAATTTAAATAATGTGAATGGTGACCAAAAGGACTGATTATGATTAAACAGATTCATTGTTAAGGGTGTAAGAAAAACTCAAATATACTACAGTATTTTGTAATGCAATACTCAATATTCTCTGCTATGTTGTGATATTTTATCATTCAACTAAAGAAATTTGGGCCATATACCTTGTATTTTAGTGCAGCCTCCAGCCACTAGTTGGCAGCACACACAGCCGTTTGACTCCCCCACTCTCTGACACTTGTATTTTCTGATTATTTTTTCAACTCTTGTGTTTTCTTAATCCTAATTCACACATGCACACCCCTTGGTTGGCATTTGATGGACATGCAACTGCAGGAAAACTTCCTATTGTGAAGGGCAAGTGTGAGTAAAAGCCAACACATTTCTGGAGGGATTACCGTGAAATTATATATGTTTTCAATTTCAGGGCTGCATGTGTGAAAAGGGCTGCAGAGTTCATAACAGGTATGGGGAAAATGTGTGTATGCCATTTGCTTCCTTTACTTAAAATTAATACATAAAGACCAGAAAGTTGAGCTGATCTCATTAGATGCTTGAGAGGACGTTGAATGTCTTTGAGGCAGAAACATCTGGCTGTAGGTCTTTCTTGGTGTAGATATGACTGCTGATGAGCTTGACAAATATCAGCTAATTGTGTCCTCTTATAGATTTCAGTCATGGATCCTGCATTTTACTTTTGGCTGCTCATTTTAAGGTCACTTTCTGATGAACTCAATATTTGTAGACATGTAAGAGTTTTTAATTATGGAGGTGGTGGTAGGTCCCATGGCTGGACCAGATGAAAACCACTGAATTATTCTTTTGTCTCAGGAACAACAGTTGAATCCTTTGGCTTTTCATTGCTGGTGTGTAGAGTCCTGATTTATGTAAATTCCTGCTTCCTGTCATCACTCTTGCAAGCTCTTCATTATTCTCCATTATTTACTGCCTCTATCCACGTTGGAATCTTTAATTGATTGCCTTTCTTAACCAAAAGACTTTTGAAAATATTATTGTTTTATTTTAGGGCTCAGTAAATTTTAACTTCCTGCAATCATGAAAACAAGATAATTGAGACAATACGATCATGTTTGGCTCAATAGGTTTTATTTTTATGTGGAGTTAGTGAACTCTGGGTTTTCTTTTCTTTCTCTTTCTTCGTTTGGAAATGGCTGCGTGGTGCTGCAGGAAGTAGTGCTGTTGCCTCACAGAATCTTGGCCTTTTATGTGTGGAGTTCGCATGTTCTGCTCATGCATGCATGAGTTATCATCAGGAACCCTGCTTCTCCTCTACAGACCAAAAATATACTCCACAGGTTAATTGATGACTAATTGCCCATAGGTGTGAATGTGCAAGGTTGTCTGTCCCTACATGTCAGCCCTGCGATTGACTTGCAGCCAGTCTAGGGTGCACCCTGCTTCTCACCTAATGATAGTCTGAGGAAGGTTAGTCCGTTTTATGATGATTCATGTGTAACAATACAAATTATTTTATTCCATGCTTAATCTTGGTATCACTACTTTTCACATGCCTCTAATAATTCATTTATAATGTATAAATTGTGTATGTGTGTATATGTGTGTGTACACATCTTTTTTCTCCTTGTGTTGCATGCCATTATGATGGTATTCCTGATGTTTCAGTCATGTGATTGAAGGTGATGCAGTTTTCCAGACACTGCAGTTATGTTAGTTTTTTTTAATTTTGTAATATTAAATTTTGTATTTGCATCTGCAGTAATAGTCACAGTTCTTCAGGTGTCTCTTCATTTGTTTCATGTCTGATTAAGAGCTAGGACCTGAAACATAACATCTGTGGTGGTAATCATCAGTAAATAATCATCAATAAATAATCTTCAGTAAATTGAGCGGCTTCTGGTGTGCAGACCTCAACTGTGTTTGTGTCTGGCATTCACTGTTTACGTTTTTTGGATATGCATACTATTTTCTTCTTTACCATTTTTTCTCCATGGCTCTGTCTTTCAGTTTTTTTCCACTATATTTTGGCCACAGGAGCACAGACTCACCACGTCCACAACACAATGATTTTGTTTATTTATCTTTATGAAGTGATTTTTTAAATTCTTTTCATAATTTTTACTTATTTCTATGTATTGCCTGTTTTTCAAGTGTTCAAAACAACCCCAATTACACATACGAATTTTTTTTTTTTACTTTCTCCAACGTTTTGTGTGTATCTTAAATGAAAACAGCAGGATTTTTTGCTCAGACTTTGCCCTGAAATTTTCTAGCTGCCTTCCAAGTATAGCCCATTTTACGCATACAGCCCATAATTTCTTAGAAAAAGGATTCCCTGAATTTTTCTCACATGGACATCATCAATTTTCCTGCATCTTGCATGTCAAGGGGACTTAAGGAAATATTAGCAGACAGTCTGGGTAAAATGCCCTGCTGTTTTTGTTCAAATTGGCAGTTGACCTTGATTAACACAAGATGTGGGGATACACTGGACTAACAGGGTAAATTTAGGTTAGAATCTGGTTGAAAACCCAGTTGTTTGCATTAATAAATGCAGTACACTAAGGTCAATTTGTGTGCATGTGTAAATGAGGACTACAATGACACATGGACATAAAAATGGTTCAAAAAGCTGATTGGCTGGCAGCAAAATACAGGGCTTAGTCAGGATAAAACTCCCTGCTTCTTCAGTTCTAATATGCAATTTACCTAGGGAAATTTAGACAACTTTCAGGGTTTTCCTGCAAATGTTAATGAAATGCGTAAGGATTTATAGGGAAATTTTAGGGTAATGTCATGAAACACTGTTGTTTACATTAGAGCGTGCACCAAGTAAATTGAGATCATTTTTAGAGTTTTTGTGTATGTGTGAAAAGGGATAAAGACTACATAAAAAATAAAATGGAATAATATCTACAAGAGAGCAAGCAGAAAAATGTAAGACTGGGGAAAACTGTTGCTTGCAATCAAATGTGAATTCAAAAAAAATTGTGCAAGTGTGGGTTGAAAATCCTAAGGAAACACTGGAGGTGTTAGCAGGAAAAACAATTAGGGGATATATAGGGTGACAAAAACTGCTGTTTGCTTCAATAATTGCAGTACACCCAGGTTCATTTGGAAAATTTTTAGGGTTTCGTGCATGTGTGAATAAGACTAAGACGAAACAAGGCATTAACAGAGTAAATGGTAGAGGTGTTGGCAGGGAAAATTCTGGATGAAAAAATCTAGCTGTTTCAGTTCAAGTATGCAGTTTACACCAGGAAATTAAGACAATTTTTTGTGTTTAATACTTGAGGGGTTGCAGTAAGATTTTAGCCCAATATCATGAAGAACACTGCTGTTATGTTCAAAAATGCACCAAGGAGAAAAAGAGTATTTTTTATAGTTTGTGTGCATGTGTGAAAAGGGATAGGGCAACACAAAGAGATAAATACCAAATGATTAGTACTAGGGGGAAAGTATTTTAGGGTCAAGGCTGGGAAAAAAAAACTGCTGTTAGCATGAAAATGCAGTTACCAGGTTAGTAAAAAAATATATAATTTTTAGGGTTTTTTGCATGTGTGAATGGGGACAGAAAATTGTCATAAGGGGAGAATAGTCAGTGGCTTGCAGGGAAAGCTTAAAGTAAAATCTGTGTGGAAACTCTCACTGATTGTGTTCAAAACTGCAATTCGCAAAACATTTTTAGGATCTTGAGGGAGTGCTGCTCCCTTAAATTCTCAGATGCTTGTGTGTTTTGAATGTCTGAGGTTATTAGCTGTCCGTTGTGTGTTTTATCACCGGTCACCTCAGTGAGGTTCATTTCCCCCCTCGTGCTGATAAATGTAGCATGATGATCTAGTGCTTCCTCCCCCAGATCAAATATTTGCCCCAGTCATAATCGGGGGGTGTTGGATGTTGTTAATTTGAGGCAGGGGAAACATGAAGGCTTTTAAGTATTTGATGGGGGTTGGGCAGGGTTGAGGGGTCAAGGCCGCTAATGACAACGTGTCGAGGAGGGCTTGGGTGTCAGCGTTGTAAGAGCGGCTCTGTTGGTGGTTTTCATCGTCGTGTTTTCTCGCTTTTCTTCCCCTCCGCTCTTTCTCTCGCTCCCTTCTTTCTTCTTTTGGTTTATATGCGTCCTGTTGGGTTACGTCCATCTGAGCTGATCTGGCCCAGCTTTGTCCACTTAGCATTTCCTGTGTGTAAAAAGCTACTTAATGGCACCACGCCACATGGTGACCGCCATCTCTGTCACTCACACGCACCCCCCCTCTTTTTTCCTCTAAGCATGATGCAGGGTGGACCACCTCTCTGATTTAAAGCATCCCATAATTAGCCCCTCCATAGCTGGTGGTCACCACGGTGAGAGAGAAAGAGGCAGAAGGAGGATGGTGGGTCTTCTCTCGCTCTTGCTCTCCCTCCTTCTCTCTCTATTCGCCACTTCCCCATCCCCTCACATTACAGCTTCCTGTATTGATTGCTGGGCCTGGTGATGACGAGGGCCCGGCTGATGAAAAGGAGGGCTATTTCTATCCAGGATGTTGGGAGTCGATATTGATCGCCGGCTCCATCCTACACACACAGTCACACACATGTGGCACTATAGGAAGATATTTATTACATATACAGAAGCTAGTAAGCATTTTCTAGCCATTTTAGAGGAAGCTGGTGTCATTTTTAAGGCTCTGTGTCTTCAGTTTTAAGGTATTGGTTGTCAGCATAAATTCTGGCAGCTTTTTGCAACTTCATTTTTCTTAATCTTTAAACAAAATACGTACAAGATAAGGCGTAGTTTAGAGATTCTCTCTTCTAACAAAGTCACATCACATGATGGCTCTGAAGCTCGACCCACATGCAAATACATTTCTAAAAACTAAATGTAAGAGAGCCAACACAACAGATTTAACTGTCTTGCTCTTATAATGTGTGATGTGCAAAAGACGACCAACACAGTGCACCAGGCACCAAAGTTGAGGCGCACTTTCAATCTCAAATGAATTTTGAGTCTTCTTGTTTTGAAGGTGGGCCAAATTCCAGCCTGACCTCGCATTGTTTGTCGTGCAATGCATGCTTGTTGGATCACAACCCAATCAACTGCTTTCAGCCGGTCTGGTTTATTTAAGACATGTTTGATATTTCAGTCAAACAATTTGCACCGACAATATCAAAAGTAAGAGCAGATCCTTCCAACTTCAGGGCTTTATTTACTTTGGAGCTCCTCAGGCCCCGATTACATGACAACGTAGTCACCAGACATGGAATTTTTTTTTCCTTTGCGTTTTCAAAAGTGGACCGTGTTCACACAGAGACATGAGAACTACTGAAAACGCTGCAGCATGCATGCCAGGCCAGTAGATGACGATGTAGGTTTGTAGTGAAAAAGCAGCGTTACAACACTTGTGTGCTTCCCAGCGAAGACAAGCGTTTCATAAACAACAATGGTGAGTTGACGCACAAAGACGCAGGAGTTTCTTGTCTGGAAAACAAATGTGTCTGGATATTTCTATCTGGATAACAAACCGAGCACAGTAAGCAGCACACATGTTGCTCGGTAGACAGCCGAAGCTGTTGTTGTTGCTGTTGTTCCTGGGATGTGCGCACAACCTTTATCTGAAAGAGTACTGCGCATGTGCCGCGCGTCAGCATTTCAGGGGGAGATGCTGATGTTTACACGGACATGAAAACATTTTCAAAACTTTTCACTCCGCACACTGGTTTCAAAAGTTTGCAGATTAAGACACTCTTGTCTTGTCGTGTAAATGGGGCCTCAGTCAACAGCAAGGGTGCTATTGTAAAGTGTCCACCCCCCCATTTAAAATGTGTAAATAAATCCAGCAATTCAGCTGGCCCCTTTCAATCATTTAGTATTTACATTGAGTTATATGCCATGGTATGTATGTGCCATAGTGAGAGTGTTTTGATCTGTGTGTATTTGAGTGATGCAAAAGAAACAGCCGAATGATAGATGTGACTGAACTTTGGGGTTTTAGATCAAGTGTTATTGATATTGGTCAACGCTCTTTCCTGATTTCAGTTATACAGTGTTGAGGATCGTCCCTGACCATCTGATTGTACAGTGTGAGCACATAGATCCTGAGCTTTGGTCATGTGTTGTAAATGATTCAGTCACTCAGTGTGAGCTAAAATTCCACTACAACTGATGTACAATCAGCTTTACATCGCACAGCATACACCCAATTAAATAGATTAGTTCACGGGCAAACAGTCTCTACTCTTTAAAGCTTGTAAGTTTAGCATCTTTATTCCAAACGCAGCTTTAGAATAAAGATGCTAAACTTAGCTATAATCAGGGTAACAAAATGTAATTCATATTTGGACCACATTTGACTGCATTCACTCCTTTTTGTTTAATTAAATGAAAAAAAACCTCTATATTTCTATTCAAACATTTTTGCTTTAAACACAGTCCATTTTATTTTTTTTAATTTATTAAGTGTGGTCCAATATTAGATTGTACTTTGTTACCCTGAGCAGCCAGCCGTTAGCTCCCCGGGCCTTTAATTGCTGCAACAATTTTGGTCTTTTCCAGTCATTTTGATTTTTGTGTGCCAGCAGCACATCTCCACACTGCTTCGCTGAAAATATGCGACAAGTCTTTTTTCAGTCGGAGCTGCTTCAGTTACATGTCAGTTTCCGCCAAGCACAACAACACAAAATAGGAAAACAGGCACTCAGAGTTTCGACAGTTTCAAAAACACAATAAAAATATTGGAAATAATGTTGATGCAGATAGCAAATCTGTCAGGCAGGCACTATAAACGTGTTTAAATGATGCTCTTCCTGTCATTTTGTGATCTCACAACTACCCTGTGAAGTTGTATGATCTCATTTTTCAAGCAAATCAGAGTGCTTTAAATACAGTTCCCGTGGGTGAGGATATACACCATAAGTTGGAGAAAAATCGATCACCGCTGGGACGCTACGCAGGACTATGTGGAAATTTGGGGTTAGATTTTTTTTAACTGTAGTCATGATGGCTGTGTTTGTTTTGCATCCTGCTTTAGTCAGTTTGCCTCCTGATTGGCTATTGTTCAGTTGGACATGACAATCCACATAGTACTTGTTCCCATGTCTGATTGTGGATATTGAACAATATTCACAATGTCAAATTGGGCAGCTCAGGATTGTTTACAAGCAGATCAAGGAGGGCTAAATCATTTAATACCTCTCATAACAGGAAAATCTGGCAAGAGTATCAGATAATCTTTCTTTTGGTAAAATAGAGAAGGAACGGGGGAACTGGAGCAAAATCTGACTGCAGGATTCACTGTCTTGTAGTGTGTGCCCTGATGTTCTCCTCACATATTGACCATGTAGGGCACGGCAGTAGTAGACTTGCTTGTCAGATTTGTTTTAAAAGAAAAGCTAAACAAAAGCCCTTTTCACAGTACATTCACGCGAAAGAGCTGCAACAAAGCTCCAACATCATCACACCTTGAGGCATTCACTCTCATTCTGTGAGGACACCATGTTTACTTCACAGTGCGTTATGAGAGTGTGAACTTGGGCTCAGGGTCTAAAACCGCCTGCCGTACACCTATTTTAAATGGCTGGAAAAACAAACATATTCCTCCTCTAATGACAGCCCACCCTTAACA